>OV651822.1:34526641-34631641 GCA_927349885.1 Psylliodes chrysocephalus | reverse complement strand
TTTGCAATGTGCAAAAACGAACAATGAAAGCTGTCGAAAATCAGTATACTCAAATAATGTCAGACAGCCAAGCGGCACTTAAGGCCATATCGAGTCAGAAAGTTACGTTGAGGATGGTATGGAAATGCATCGAAGAACTAAGAATACTGGCAGACCGAAATAGAGTAAAACTATTTTGGATGCCAGGTCACCAAGGGATCTAAGGCAACGAAAAAGCTGACGAACTTGCAAAAAGAGGATCAGAAGAAATACCGGAACCAGACACAAACCCAGGAGTACCAAAACGTACAGTCCGGGGTTTCATAAACGACTGTATTCGGGAACAACATATAAACTATTGGGGAAGCACTCCAAAACAGACACATGGAAAAGTCTTCATAGGCAAACCATGTCCCAAAAGAACTGGAGAACTACTCTTTATGAATAGGAACCAGTTGAAAGTGATAACAGGACACGCCCCAGTAAAGGAACACTTAAACAAAATTGGCATGTACAATGGGGAACTCATGTGCCGACTATGTCACAAGAAACCAGAAATGGCCAAACACATACTGTGCAAATGCGAAGCTCTAGATCACAAAAGACAGGCACTTTTTGGACAACCTCAGGTTGATTCAACAACGTAAAGAACCCACTCTTCCAAGGATCTATACAAACTTGTACAAGGTACAAAGGTGACAGAGTGGGTGCTATGAACTAACATGGGGTAAAACACAATAAGCCAATATGCTTCAGTGTTATTTCGAGACATAATCAGACGAGCCCAGAAGAAAAAAAAACCACTAATGTGGAGCCTATCCATAAATAAATTTTTATGCAGATTAACTGACCTCGGTATACCCTATCAAGCTTATGCCGACGACATTGTCTTATTTGCTAGAGGCATGTGTGATAAAGTCCAAAGAGGACTAGAACATATTAAAAAATGGTGCCGTAAAGTGGAACTTAGTATAAACCATACGAATATAACACAATTAGCCTTTTTAAGAAAACAAAACTCAATCTCAAAACCGTTAAATTAGACGGGATGGATATAGACTGGACAAATGAAGTCAAATATCAAGGCCTAACCCTGGACAACAAACTTCTCTGGAACTTACATAAGAAGGAAGTAGTAACTAAGGCCACAACAGTCCTAATGGTATTCAGAAACATTGTGGGTAAACGATGGGCATGTAACCCGAACACACTGCGATGGATATATACTACAATAGTGAGATCAGTCATCACTTATGGAGCTATAGCCTGGAGTAACAGAATTAATTTAGCTACTACAAAAGCTAATATCTCAAAAGTACAAAGACTAGCCTGTGTTCGCATTACCGGTGCAATGAAAACCTGTCCTACGGCCGCAATGGAGGTGAATGTGACAAAAAGACACGATATAGACTTATCAGAACAATCAGAACGTCTCTTAGCTTCAAGACCGAGGATACAAGGGATATATATGCCCCAAGATCCAATGAGAAAGAAGTACAGTTTTGTGAACACAGAGCTCGGCTGCAAGAAAGAATGGAGCCAAGAATTCATCGGAGCCAACCGAAAGACATGCCATTCAGTGGTATACGGATGGCTCCAAAACAATAGAGGGAACTGGAATAGGAGTGTATGGGCCTAGAACCAGGAACTCTGAAAGTTTAGTAAAATACCCAAGCATCTTCCAGACAAAAATTTACGCCATCGAGAAGTGTATCCAGTTTAACATCGAAAGAAACTATCGTAGACAAGAGATTATCATGTCCGCTAGCCAAGCATGTAGCAATCAAAGCGCTGAGATTTTACGTAATCAGCTCAAAAATGGTCTAGAGATGCCTATAAAAATTGAATGAGCTAGGCAAGGAAAATACTGGTACGTTCTTAATAAATCTTTGTTACAATCATACCTACAGTAGATCTGCAAGTGTTTCTTCAATATTTAAACCTTTAATGAAAAGTACGGATATCTTTTCACTATTTTTCACAAAAAACGCACTTCATTCTAAAATTGTACTATTTATGATTATTGCAAATGGAAATGCAGGTTATGAGACTAAGCCTGAAATCCATCAAAGAATTTATACACGCGTTTGGTGAAATGGTGAAATCACCGGTGGATAAAAATTAAAAATAAGCTTTATGCGCATTTAAAAAACAGAATCGACCTGTCCCAGTATTAATTTTTTATTTGACCAATAATTAATTTATCGAATTTGTTTCAATCTTTACATGGTCACTACATAAAATTTCCTATTTCTCAGAGATTGTATTGCAATAATAATCACGTGATTTTAAATGGTGAGCCCCAGGGCCGCTGAGAGCCAGGTGGGGGCCCCGACAATTTTATAAGAAAAATTAAGTTATTTCAATATTACATTTCAAAAAAAAAGTCCTCAAGCACAAACTTAGAACAAATTACGTGCTTCCCTTGACAAAATACTATTTTTTTGGAGCGTATATGTTTTTTTCGGTGTGTTCAATTGAAACACTGCATAATTTAATATATATGAATACTAATTGTATGATTTACAATAACAGTCAAATAGTACCTAATGAAAAAGTCAGATTAAGATACTTTCTTGTTTTTGCCAAGCATCTGCCATTTTTGGGGAAAATGTATAATATGTTGGCAACATTGATGCAGAGTTGTAAAATGAATTGTAAGTAGAGTCGGTCTTCTGGAGAAGGGACACAGGGTACTATTACAATTAAATTTTGGGGATGATTTTTTTAGTCTAAAAATAATGTAAAATTCCTTTTACTCTTCTATCTAACACTCTACAAGATATAGCCTGGTCAAATTAACCATTATAATTATTTTATAATTTATAGAAACCTAAAGAAGAGAAAGCTAAAATTTCTTCTTTAAACAACACGGTATACAATAATACGATTGGTTACATAAAAAACTTAATAATGACAACTATGATACATGCACCTGATGTTTCAAGAAAGAATAATTGTTTTTTAAGAATAATTAATTAGGAATCAATCTCAGTTTTGACCTTAATGCATTAAATAGTTTTGGCTTGGCAAGGGTCCAAAATAAATAAATTAGGTATTTCAAAAAACAAATGCAACGGAAATTCGTAATATTTTACAAAATTAAATTTGGTAGATGCAACGATTTATACACATAGTAAAGTCAAGATAGATACTGTTCTTAATAATTCCTACATAATATGTCAAAATTTAAACAAGCCCGAATGAAGATGCAGAAACAAACTTATTAAATTTCTAGAAAACGATAAATTAATTACCATCTTTTATCATTAGAAATGTTTATGTTCTTAAATGGGACTAAGTTATGAGTTCTATTTCAAAGCCAAAAGACGATGGTGTCGACAGTGTTGCCAGTGTCGTCAAAATCCATAATATAAATTATAGAATACCTACCCGATTTAATTTAATTTTTCGCTTGGTAGTGTATCATTTTTATGGGAATTTGGGTATATATATTTAAAATATAATTATTTCATATTTTTTCTTTGTTAATTTAAAAAAATTCAAGGTGGTGATTTTGCAACACATATTTTGAAAAATGTTTTGAGGACACTTTGGACGAAATTAGTTTGGCTTAGTTAATTTGTAAGGTGTTGAAATGCAAGCTCTAAACTGTCTCAAATAATAATTTATATTTTCTACATTAGCTGACAGCAAGATAAAATACACATTTCAAAGCATACCTTCTTTAAACTAAACAGTTTTAAATATTGGCAGTGCTTTCTAGATTAATTTTGAATGAATTTAAAAAAAACATTCTACATGTTCATGTTCAATACAATTTTGATGGCAGGTCAAAATGAAAAATCAGGTTTCCTAAAAATTGGCTAGAAACAATATTTTGATAGGTTTGGTGTCCTTTTGGCAGAACCATACTTTCTGTTTTTTTTTTTAATGTGCACCAGGAATTTAAATACATTTTTTGAAAGGTATGAATAACTACATGTCATGTAATTTATTGAATTAACATTTCTATAATAATATAATAATGTTACAAATTATGTTGAATTTGATTAACCTTTGTTTTTCTTAGATAGTAATGTTTTGATTAGTTTTTTTAATTAGTTTATTTAACGTCGGCTTATTTCTAACTAGGAGATTTAAACACCGACGCTGGTGAGCACTCCACTCCCAAATACCAGAAACATCTATAGGCTTTACGTCTCCTCTAAAACATGGCACACCTGAGGACTCGTACTCATTGATATAACGCCCTGCCAGCTGATCATATTTTACACTTCTTTTGTTCTGTAATGGTAAATTATTGAGCTGTCATATGTTATTAATTCGAGATATTATCCATTAAATACAACTTTTGATATCGGTTCTATGAATAATAACATAAATAAATGCACTCAGCGTGTTGTCAAATTAGTTTTTGACTACACGTTTCGTGTATTAACTTATGTGATTATCGACTGTCCTGAAACCACTCTTTTTATTATACATTATGTTAACAAATTAATCCTTCGAAATAAAGAACTGTCCTTAAACCACTCGTTGTATTTATTATACAATATGTTAACCCTTCGAAATAAAGATGTGATGCTTAAATTGCTGGTGAGAAAAATATAGAGAAGCCTTCGTGAATCGGCTGCCTACCTGCTATGATTGGACAGATGGATTTACCTCTACTACTAGTGGGTGGTGCGCAGTTTACTATCTCTGTCTATTCAATGTAATCGCTTATGCTATAGCGTTCTTCTGGCGTCATTGTATGAGACATAAGGGGTTATGATGGACAAATAATGTGTTAACAGACACTTTATTTGTGAACAGGTTGTAATTTCTGTGTTTATAAAATAACAGACCTGTTAAAAATAACAGAGGTTGTCAATCATAACCCCCTTAATATACTGTATATTATAATTCCAAAAAATTAGTAAGAAAGGAAATTATCAAGTGGTTATTAATTTTAATAGATCTAGGTCGTTTCTCAAGTTACATTTTTTTTATTTTTTAAATATAAGGGTACTTTTAATCTTGAGAAAAATAGTAGTTTGTGCAACATGAGTGGACATGATGGACATATTGCACGAAGATGAAGTTTGATGCCTTTGGCGGAGTGCTCAATTGTCTGAGTGCGATAAGGACATTCCACTGGAGTTGTACGGTATATTTTTTCTACGACCCACTAATGAAAAATTAATTTAGGTCATAAAAATTACTAATTTAAAAATAATTTATGACTTTTACAAATTTATAAAATAAAATAAACTTGAAAAAAAAAAAGAATTTAAGTCTTTAATCCTTGATTTAAACCTCAGACCTTTCGCATGGCAGCTCGTACGCTAGTCTCAGTTCTATGGAGATATCTAACTATTTAGTTTTAATAATAATAATTAAATTGATCTGATATAGTTTTATTAAAATTTATGATTTTTTGTGGATAAATATAGATAAGAATATCTTTTGAAATACTATTATTTATTGATTCTTCACAAGAATCACTCATTTAATCTCAATAACTAAAAGAATATATTTGAAAGAACTGTCACAATAAAATAACAGTAGTCTATAGTGACCCAAATATAAACAGTAATTGGTGAATTTTATATTCGTGCGTGTTCTAGGTAGAATGGATATGAAATATATTCATTCAGTTGAACGCAATTCGCTCAGTGCGGAGTCATGGTAGGGGAAGCAAAAGCGATACTAGCGCTAGCTGCGGATAATTCGTGCATTTTAGGGCGATATTTTGTAATTTTGACATATTAAATACACGTATACATTTAACTTTTTTTCAAAAAAGTAAGTACAATAAGTAACCGGAGTTGCTGTGCTGAAAATTGTAAAAATACTAGCAAAAAAAAACAGTGTAAATTATAAACATTTTCAGTGGCAAAGTGAAAATTAAATCAAAAATCAATGGATAGGTGTACAATAAGAGACAAAATTATTGTAATAATAACAGTAATACTGGAAATAGTAGACATCAGGAACTTGAAATTGTCACTATATTTTTTAGTTATTGAGATTAAACATACATTATTAAAATGGGTTATTCTTGTGTAGAATCGATAAATAATAGCATTTCTCTTTTTATTTCGTCTATAATTATAAATAATTTGTTAATTTAAATAAATCTATATGAAGTCAATTTAATTACGAGTGTTAAAGTAATAAAAATAAAAAAATAGATGGTCTTCTGGTAAGTGTTCTTGCCTTCCACACGGAAGACTCGAGTTCGATTCTCGGATGGGGAAAAATGAAATAAACTTTTTTTTTCGTTTATTTTATTGTAAAAAATATTAAAAGTCATAAATTATTTTAAAATTAGTTATTTTGCCTTAATAAACTAAAATATTCTTTTATTTGTAAATTTTCGTTAGTGGGTCGTAGACAAAATATACTGTACAACTACGGCGTCGTGCTTAAAGTTCGTCTTCGTACGATATCCATCATGTCCACTCTTGTTGCACAAACTACTATTTTAGTTTAAGCGATAAAAATATATAATAACAATAAATTAATGTTTTATTTTTTTTTAAATCCATATACTTTTATTAAAACTAACATATACATATACTGTTTAATTACGAATTCTATTAAAAATTGTATTGTCAATATACGCAAAAATAGTTCAATAGTACATAAATGAATTGGCGCTGCTGACACGCACAGAGCAAATAGACTAATTTTTCATTTTGTAGTTTGTGCATAGAATAGCTAATATGCATGCGGGTGTAGAAAAAATGTATTGTTCATTATTTCTAATGTAAATACATCTACATTTTTATACACCCACATGGATATTAGTTATTCTACGCACAGACTACAAAACGAAAAAATATGTCATTGCGTTCAACTGAACGAATATGTTTCATATCCATTCTACCTAGTAAGAACACTGCACAAATATGAAAACCACCAATCACAGTTCATATTTTGGTTACCCGGCTACTAATGTTTTCGTGCGATTTGGCTGTCGTATCCACTCTTGTTGCACAAACTACTATTTACACCCACATGGATAGTATCTATTCCACTCATAGACTACAAAACGAAAAAGTAGGTCATTGCGATATATTGAACGAATATATTTAATATCCGATCTAGTAAGTACATTATACGGATATAAAATCCATCAGTCATAGTTCATATTTGGTTACCAGGCTACTATTATTTTTTTACACGTTGACGACCACGCTTCACATATATGTGACAAGCAGTTTTTTCCAGAAACTGATGTCACAAATGTGTAACAATGACCCTACAATGAATAAATGCAAATATATTAGATTAAATTGGGAGTTGGACGTTATTTCTCCTTGTCCACCGCGATCTTTTTAGATCTATTGTTTTAGAGTATGTTGTCTAGTCTGGTCCTTTTTATTAGACTTAGTTGCTTTGACAATGGCTCCCGCATGTAGTTGCATGCATTTGGCTTTTCTTCGCCCAATGTTAGAAACCTTATTCCAGCCAGGCCTTCACATTGGCAGGACGTGAAATTATGTTTCCTCTTCTTCTTCACAGAACCTGCACAAAGTTGCTTTTTCTGCTTGATTTATGACACTCATGTGCCTTTTAAGGCGACAGTGTCCGGTAAAAGACCTACTGTTATCCTAACGATTTGGCTCTTCTGATCCAGTAGGTCTTTCGTGAACTTGGCTGATGGTTCCTTAATAAACTGTTTGGTCTGTCTCAGTCTTGGATAGATGTTCCACCATTCCTGAGACTCTTTTTGCATCCATTGTTTGATGTATGCCTTGCACAATGCCTTAGCAACCCCCCATAATAGTTCGTGGCCAGTCATGACCTTATCTGAGCCTTCTCGGGCTAGTTCGTCATCCTTTTCGTTGTCCTGATATCTCTCATGGCCTAAAACCCAGGCTAGGTTCACTTTGTTTTGATTACTTAGCTCTGCTAGGTCTTCTAGACAGTCTTTCACCAGTCGTGATTTGATAAATGCAAATAACTCCCAGGTGGTTCAGCGGCGACAGATGTGTTTTATCGTCAGTTTTTGGGCGTTTCTGGCACACACATGTGTAATATGGTTTTAGGATTGGATGGTTGGTTCCAGTCATAACCTTAAATTCACGTGGCGGCTGTGGTTTATATCGTCTTCCAACTTGTGCAGATTTTTGTTGATTGTAGGCACACAGAAAGGAGCATGACTTGGTATTCCTGTTTAAAATATAAGGATAATAAAGGTAACCCTATTGGATGTGGCATAAAAGTCAAAAATGAGAATTTCTGCAAAGTCAGAATTACAATGTCTTTTTTTTAAGATTTTTTTTGTCTGTTTTTTATTTCTCACAATAATTATGTCTTTCTTGTAGTTTGTTTTTTTATAGAAAGTTTTTCTCAGTTTTTTGCAATATAAATAATCAAAAAATGTATTCTTAGTTTCATTTAGATTATAAAATATGTTATAATTTATCCAAAATAACACGTCACACTATTGTGACAGGTGGTATATTTTAATGAAATACTTCTCGGAAACTGATGTCACTTATATGTGACATTAAGTAAAAATACAAAAATTAGATAACAAAACATATATAACCTATAAAAAATATAATATTTCTGTCAAAAAGTTATGCCACCCAAAAAAACGCGGTTGGTTTCTAGTCAAATTTCATAATAGCTAGCGGTCATGAACGTGTTAAATTTTAAATAAGTGACAATTTTATCAAACTAAATGTAAGTATATTTTTTAGGTATTTAAATTTTATGTAATTGAAATTTAGCGATTCTTGTGAAGAATCGATAAATAATAGGATTACACAAAATATTCGTCTATATTTACAAATAAATCGTAAATAATAAAACTATCTAAAACTAACTTGCCTTCTTAGCGCCGGTGATAGAGTAATAATTTGCCATGCGAAGAATCCTGGGTTCAAATTCAGAATTTTATAAATTAGAAAAAAATGATATAATTAGTTTTAAAAATAGTTATTTTATCTTAATAACCTCTAAATTTATTTTTAAATTTGTAGATTTTTGTTCCTGGTTCGTAGAAAAAAAAATACTATACAAAACATTGTGTTCGTGCGATATGGCAATTATATCCAATGAACCATTTTTTTTGTAATTGATTTTTTCTAGTTG
The DNA here is from genome assembly GCA_927349885.1 of Psylliodes chrysocephalus. Lineage (NCBI taxonomy): Eukaryota > Metazoa > Arthropoda > Insecta > Coleoptera > Chrysomelidae > Psylliodes > Psylliodes chrysocephalus. The sequence continues at coordinate 34,622,605 of OV651822.1, read as the reverse complement.
GTAGGTATGTAGTCGATGACACTTTGACATTTATAAAACATTTATTGTTTTTTTTGTAATCTAGTAACCTAGTTCATTGCTGCCAGCTTTAAAAATTGTTATAAATAAATGATTTTGCTAGTTTACTATTTGCTCATTTAAACTATTGATAATGAGTAATTTAGTTCTGTAACATTTGCTTCTTTTATTCCTCATACAACATTAAAACGTGTAAATAAATTAGCGAGCGTTTCTCCATAATGCCACTGGACATAATAAGGGTGTTGGTGTCAAATAAATACAAAACATAAACAAATAATAAACAAGTGAAAAATAAAACTACTTTGATATTTGTAATAATTTCTATACATAATTATTAAGTTAAAAATAATAAAGCAGAAAAACAAATGATCCATAGCATTTTTCCCAATATAATAGATCTACTGTTGGACACTAAATTTATTATAACATTATAACTGAAGGAATTATTTATGTTTCTATGCTTAGTTGAGGTGAATTATTTCTTTGATAACACTTCCCAAACCAGAGAGGCAGATGAGCGTGACGAACCATGGAGGAAGTTCATGCGTTACATATTTATGTTTGTTTTAATAAGTCACAGTTTTTTTTAATTTTTTTTGAGAGTATTGTTTAAAAGTTCCTGTGATTTTCGTGTAATACAAACGTTAGCAAAATATTTTGTTAGATTTATTTAGGTGTGTATGTGTGTGTTTTGTTTTTTAAACTTTAATCTACTAAAAAAAATCATACCATTTTCAAACTACACCAGAAAATATCATCTTAGATTCAGACAAAATCAGGCTTGTCCATTTAATTTTCTTTTAGATTTTCGCTTCCTATTTTTTTTATTACTGTTTTATAAGTAATTTTAATTTCATCTTATCCATTATAACATCTCATAATTTAGATAATTTTAATATTAAAGCTGTACAACTAAAACATTTTTCATGTTTTTCTCGAAACTACTTCATGTGGACATGATTTCAAAAAAGATCTAATAGGTTAAACTTGAAAGACTCAGTATAAAAATTATTATTTTGTGTAGACACACTAACCACTTGCAACAAAACAGGAAGCAACATTTACTGGCTCAATATCTTAATTAATTAAAAAAATAAAAATGAAAACAGGAAAACTAATACTCACCGTTCACCTAGTGATCTAGATTCAGCTAAATACTTCAATCCGTGGATGCTGGTACTATTACAATACTCTTTAAAATAATCGTGAGTTCTCTTCAAAGTACTTTTCGATTTCCGCGAACCATTTCCGTCATTTTTCGCGGTTATTCTCAATTTGACATCATTTTCTTGACTCCCTGTTTCTTTGTTTGACTCCATTGGGAAAATAAACCAAAATGTACCATAACTTATACTTCGCCGATGTTCGAATCGAACAGGAGTATTTTTAGAGGCGAGTGTGTTTGAATAATTATTATTAAATGGATCGTAATTCCCGTTTGCAGTTGAGCATCTTCAGCATTCGCACATGAACAGTTGGAAATTAAATTAATTCATTATTTAGTTGAAGTAGAATAGATGTGATAAAATTTATCTAGGGATACATTAAGTGGATTGGTATTAAGGGTCGTTGTCTAAAGTTGCGTTCTACCTACCTACAAGTTAGATAACTATTAAACGTTTTTGACATAGAAATTGATATTACATTTAGTTTCGGTCATCTCGACCACCATCAGACCTGAAAGGAGATGTTTGTTACAGGAAAAGACTTTACATTAAGTGTAAAATTAAGTTTTGAATATCCAAATAAATCAGAGAGTTCTAAAATATAGAAGAAATACAAAGTTTTATATTTTATTATATAATTATATATTTTTTTTATCGCATATTTATTGTAAATAAGATCGATTCAACAAAACGGCACTAATAAAAATAACATATTTTTGTTCTCAATATTCTTCACTCTCTTTATAACACTACTGGCCAAAGCCAGACTTACAGTAATGAATTTTATTTAAAAATCCCATGACAACCAAAGAGCGTTCACATATGGGTTACGCCAACTATAATTTTAATATATTTGTTTCACCTACGTGGATATTAGCTATTCTACGCTCAGACTATAAAACAAAAAAGTATGCCATTGCGTTTAACTTGGGGAATATATTTAATATCCATTCTACTCAGTAAGACACTAAAAAAAAATAAAATCGGCCATTCACAGTTCATATTTTGGTCACCAGGTTACCATTATTTTTTAAAATTTTAAATGTGACAATTCTGTCAAACTAATTGTCAATATAGGGGAAGGCCGCCTATGATAGCATACTTAAATTTGATGCTCTCTAACTTCCTTATTTGTGAACGCAAATTTTTCTGTTTTGCACGTGTATATCCTTTATGTAATAGCTATTGATGATAGCTATGCAAATTCAGATTACTTTTTTTTTTTTTGAAACGGCTATATAAAGAATTATTGAGCCATGCCATCATAGGAACATGTCGGAACCTATGATGGCACACTTTCAGAATTAGGCATTCCAAACTGAATGCCTACCAGTGGGCTTTGACGGGTTATGATATTGCAAAATTATGGCAACCCTGTAGACCTGGTGATTTGACAAGGTCAATGAAATAGATAGTTACATAGATTGATTATCCATATTTTTCAAAATAAACATAAGCGTATGCCTTGAAGTAAAAATGTAAGCAATTATTTTTTTTAAACATCTAAAGGCTAAAAATTGGTTTTAAAACACATTTTTGCTAAACCGATTCAAATTAATAAATATTTGCCAGGCAATATGGCCGCTCGTAAACGACCAGCTTTAAGCAATCTATATAACTATATATGTATCATTGACCCTGTTAATGACATCATGACAACAGGGTTGCCATATCTAAACTGTCATTACCCACTGGTAGCCATTTGGACAGGTCGTTGGAATTCCTAATTTAAATACATCCATTTAAATGAAGTTTTATTTCAGTCAAAAATAACAAAATAGGTGATAATAAATGTCATATGATAATAATATATCAACTAAAAAAAATTCTACTGGCATAGCTCGCAGACATACATTTTGGTTTTACTAGATACTCCAGCGCATTCACAATGGCACCAGGATGAGCATTTCTGGCAGCGGATCCAAGATTCTCTAGTATGAGAACGAGAATAAAGTTCGTTGCAGTATAAACAGCACGGAAAAAAATGTGACTAGAAAATTTTACTACAATGTTGTAGTAGTAGACTTGTAGAAAAATACTTAACAATTTGTAGAAAATTTTACTACAATTTATAGTTAAAAACTATTAATTATTGTAGCAATTGAATTGTCGAATAAAATGCTACAACAATAGGAAAGAAGTCCACAATGTTTAGTATATTTTACTATTGTTTGTAGAAGTAGAAATTTATTACAATTATCGTAATTACTACTACTAACTTCTGTAAAAATTTGTACAAATATTAATAATTATCTCTACAAAAAAATAGTAATTTTCTCTACAAAAAATAGTAATATTATACATCCCTTCTTATGAAATAAATTCAATTTTGTTCAAAAATATTCTATAATATTGTAGAAATTCTAAGTCATGTGAACAAAACAGAATTCTGCTATTGGCCAACGTTTTCTGACGTCGATCATAAACGGCCAGACAGCAGTAGCCGTTTGCCATGTTCACATAACAAAGCATGGTACATATACGAGTACCTATAACACATTATTATATTATAAGCACCGATGCGTTTGAGAAAATTTTAATAATAAATTCTATTGGTGGTAAGTACATTTATTATTGTTTCTGAATAATTTACCTTTAGATAACTAATTTAAATAACCTTAGTAGATTATTTTAAAAAAATAGTTGTGGCCAACGATCGAATGTTGTGCCCAACGATCGAATTTTGTGCCAAGTTCAATGATATTTTTTTGTCTTAATTATGACATACCTACTTTCTCATTTTTGTTAGTTATCTGACTTAGTCATTTAATATCCAAATCAGTGTAAAGGTGATAAATATCCCCGTTTTAAGGGTATGAACAGTTCAATTGGTAAAAAAATTTTATTTCATATTTTTCAGGTGCAGAAAAGCCAACTGAGACTGAGGGCGCTATTATTACTGTTATTTATTACATAATGTAATTAAGAATTTCGCATTTCGCAAAGCAGGAATAGTTCCTCTAAATCCTGAAATATTTGAGGATTGGATGTTTGCTCCATCCCTCACTACGGACAGACCTCATGAACAACTAGCCCCAGATGCCTGTGAACAACCAATAGAAGAATTACAACTAGCCTCAGATGTCGAAAAAGCAGGTCCTTCTTCATCAGGCACCGCAGGTCCTCCTTCATCAGGCATTGCAGGTCCTTCTACGTCTAAAGCAGCAAGTCCTTCAACAATGGAAGCAGCAAGTCCTTCTACGTCGGAAGCAGCAAGTTCTTCTACTTTTATACGAAAAGTTAAGTTCACTATTCAAGAAGTATCGCCGTTGCCAGTAGCTGCACCTAAACATGAAGCGAACAGAGGACGGAAACGCGGGAAATGTGGTCTTCTGAATAGTACACCTGACATTGAAGAATTGAAAAATCAAGCAGACGAAAAAACTAGGAAGGAGTGAGAAAAGCTAGCGAGAAAAGCGAAGAGAAGGGTAACACTAGAGGACGAGGAAGATAATAAAGAAAATGGTGATCCGTACAATGTCGATAATGATGGGAAATCCGATGTTGCCTCACGGAAAACAAATTGTAGAACAAATTTCTACAATTTTAGATTTTTTTCTCTACAATAAATAGTAAATATAGGGACAGGGACAATTTGTAGTAAAAATTTCCAAATATTTGTGGAGAATGTATTGTAGAGTTATTGGGTGCTATGATTGAACGTTTACGTTATCCGTAACGTACATGTTAGGCCGAGTTTTAACAGAAATGAGGCAAATTCGTATGATGAAAAATTTTTTTCAACACATTACTGGTATTTTCCGCCTGTTATGTTCTAATTTAACAGTTTTCCATCATTCAAATTTGCTTCGTTACTTTTAAAATTCGACCTAACATGTACGTTATGGATAACATAAACGTTCAATCATAGGACCCAATATCTATAATATTTGGTAAAAATATCCAAATGCATCATAAGAATTGTTCTACAAATTATTATAATTTTTGCTATTCATTGTATGAATTTATATTAAAAATGTATTGCGTTTTATGAAAATAAATACGAAAATTTTACACAATAAATAGTAAAAATTCATACAAATTGTAGTAATTATTAATAAAATTTGTAGTAGTATTCCATAATTATTATAATTGAAGGGGTAAGTGGATGAAGGGGTTATGTTATAAAAAAAAGTTTTTGAGCAATTAACTATTTAATTAGATTAATTGGCAGTTTTAGTGAAAAAGTCTTTAAAATGCCTTTTGTGAGTTGGTAAGAGTGATTATGAACTAATTAGATGCACAAGACCATACCAAAGTAAGACACATACGAACTTAATTAATTCTTCATCAACAAAAAAAAATAGGATTAAAAATGTTACATAATCCCTTCATCCACTTACCCCTTCAATTATAACCTAGAAAAAAATGTTCCTTAATAAAATATTCAATTTATTGTTTTAATATAAAAGATACAAATTCTTAATTACATTATGTAATAAATAACCGTAATAATAGCGCCCTCAGTCTCAGTTGGCTTTTCTGCACCTGAAAAATATGAAATAAAAATTTTTTACCAATTGAACTGTTCATACCCTTAAAACGGGGATATTTATCACCTTTACACTGATTTGGATATTAAATGACTAAGTCAGATAACTAACAAAAATGAGAAAGTAGGTATGTCATAATTAAGACAAAAAAATATTATTGAACTTGGCACAAAATTCGATCGTTGGGCACAACATTCGATCGTTGGCCACAACTATTTTTTTAAAATAATCTACTAAGGTTATTTAAATTAGTTATCTAAAGGTAAATTATTCAGAAACAATAATAAATGTACTTACCACCAATAGAATTCTACAAACAATAGTAAAATATACTAAACATTGTGGACTTCTTTCCTATTGTTGTAGCATTTTATTCGACAATTCAATTGCTACAATAATTAATAGTTTTTAACTATAAATTGTAGTAAAATTTTCTACAAATTGTTAAGTATTTTTCTACAAGTCTACTACTACAACATTGTAGTAAAATTTTCTAGTCACATTTTTTTCCGTGTACTTACCAATTTTCTTTTTCACTTATAAAATGACAACAAAATCGTTGGAAAGGCACCGACTGCGTACAAGACACATACTTTGATTACTATACGGTGCAAGAGAGAGGTCTGACACGTCCGACACGCCCAACATAGGTGCGGCCATTTTGATTCATATGCCACAGTTTATAGCTAAAGAATCAGATCGCTCACTCTGCGTCGGCACATTTGATCTCATTGTTCCAGTTTATACACTGCGCAACTCGGATAATACAATATATGACAACCGCCCATAATAAAACAGCAGTCTTTTGCGTATCCTGAATTTGTATCCCTGGAGTGGATGTTATTTTGGAACTTTCAACTGGTCCGAGTGAGCTAACTGATTCTTTAGCAATAAACTGTGACTCCAAAAATAATATTTACTGACACTGACAGCAGCAAGCAAAATATCAGGTGCGTTTTAAGGTCTGTTTCAACAACGATCAGAAACCAGTCATTGACACCAGGATTCTGCGCAGTAGCGTATTGGGACTGCCAATTTATCTACTGCGCAGAATCCTAGTGTCAGTAACTGGTTTGTGATTGTTGTTGGAACATACCCTTAATCATCCGCTTCTACTTCCGGAATTGTCAGTTTAGTCGTTTTAACCTGTCAGATAAAAACAAGAAAACCGACAATTCCGAAGCAGACGTGGATGATTAGAACCATTGATAAGACAACGTAAGGATACGTTATATGTATTATTTTTTAAATACAAAAGTGGGACCGGTAGGCGTGGCTTTTGCACTCACTAAAATGGCGGAAGAGCAGAACCGGATTTACAAGTTTTTATTTGCCGCGTTTGAGAATCCACATCGGATGCATCTGAGATGTAAAAGATCTTTGATCACGTGATTCAGTATACGTAAATGTAATGGGACATATGTGTCCGATGTGGATAAAAAAACGCTCAAGATGTAAAAAATGCATCCGATGTGGATTCTCAAACGCAGCAATAGTACCTACTATTTCTGGTTAAGTATCATTATTTGAATTATAAAAAAATTATTTTTCTTTTTATTGACATTGACTTAAAAGGTGGTGGAAGGCCGAGGTTATAAAAGAAGGGGATTTAAAAGCTTAAATATGCCCGGTTTTCAGCCGAGAGGTGCTGAATAAAGTAAATGAAAGAAATAAAATATAACTGATTTAATTATCACTCAAGTGGCTATTAAGCGCTGAAGAATATATTATTTGCAAAATTGCAACTAATCAATGACCATGATATAACTAACTTGGAGCCGATTCCACCATTGGGCTTAACGAAGTTTAAAATTACATTTTTACATAAAATGTAATTTTAATCTTCAATTAATAGTTTAAACTTTAACACAATGGTAAAATTAACCCTAAAGCGTTGAAATCATTCACAGAAAAAATAAATAATACATATTTGGTTCACATAAGCGACAAAAGTAAACAGAGTTCGATTTATTGGATCAGTCGTCACACGTTTGCACTAGGGCACATAAATAGCTCAATCTTTAGTTTTTCGTTTTTCTATGAGCCCAATGCTTTCTGTCTTTAAATCGGAAAGTACTAGGTCAAGTAATCTAACTTTACTTTAATTAACAGCTTTCTCGAAATTAAGAACAAATGTTCATACACTAAAAGCTCGATAATCAGATACGAAACTTAATGCAAGGCTCGCGGAAAATGGCTAATAAGCAATCTCTGTGTAGGTAGATGCACTATTCAGGAAATCAAAATGTGGATTAATCTTACTTGGTCTTGGTACTTTTGTAGATTCAGACTGAAAGGTGTATATCTTCATGCAAGACATTCACTAAATCAGCGAAGCCATAACAAGCGGTGTGCAGGTGCATTTCTAACAAATGTAAAATATGAAGTGATCTTACTTGAGACCTATAGATCCAATGACGATATTATGGTAGTTGGATTGAGCTGGGCTTCTCACCATCTGCAGAGATTAGGGCTACTTATGTAAAGGCCTACCGTAGTAACACACAACATGCACCACAAGCGTGTATGATTGAAAGTCAGACAAAGAATGTGAAGATAAAGTTGAAGTCTCAACCATAGTTAAAGTCACAGATGAAGTTAAAGTTAACAGCAAACGAGTTGAAATTGTAGGCTGGTGATAAAGGGAGGCCAACATCTAGGTAATAAATGTTTATCGAGTTAGGAAAAGTATCCACTGTAAGTGCTTTTCTTGACCACTAAGGTAAAAACCAGAATATTTCCTAATACACATTTTCTTCGCTAGGCAAAATAAGAAATAAATTTGTGAGAGTACTTCCCAAGTGTTTTTACAAAAGCTCTAAGAACAAAATTGACGAAAATTGCCTAATCCAAGTTCAAATTCTAAAACTTGAACATTAAAGATAAGTATCTTACTGTAAAACAAGTAAAACCCCGTTGTTGACTAAATGGTTGAATAATTCATTACCTACGTGGAGGTAGAATAGGGACTAAAGTTTAGCAGAAAAAGCCACTAGAAAAGGTGAACAAAATAGACTGGGGCATATGAACATCAAGCAAATATTGTAAATGAAAATAATGTGTGCTGTGATTAAATAAAAGTGTACAAGGAATAAAGTTTTAATATTTTCTTATCCATATCTAGGAGTGATATTTATTTTTAATACTAGACAAACGGTTATGGTTTTATTGCTAGTCTCATTAAAAAAAAACTAAGTGAGTATTGATGTTAAATATTTATTATTATAAGAACTTATATGCACTATACAAACTTAAATATCATATTCCTGAATTCATTTCAAGCATAAAATGTCCTATGAACAAATATCCAATTCCGCATGGTTACCAAACTACAAGAGTTTAAATATCAAACATAGTAAACAACGTAAAAATGTCCAGTAAATATAATATTACACAGTAATATTTCTGAAATAAAATTTTTAAATCTTTTAGAGATATTAAATAGTAATATTTCAGAAATGTATTCTAGCTTTTTTTCTCTAAAATATTATTAGACTAAAAAAAAGACATTTATAAATATACAAAATACACAAAACTCAAATATTGATTCTTAAAACATTATTTCAAAAAATATAAAGGAATCACTTCATTTCCACAAAGTCCTTTAAATGCACTAATCTGAAACAAAGTTTTTTTTAATAAATGCCCCAAGTAAAGAAACATTTACGATTGTTACAATCTAATCATTAAGATCAATTAGAAATTTTATTCTAACTTATCAAGGGATGAAAAACTTCACAAACTGATATTCTACTTTCTAGTATACCCAATGCGGCAGTTTCACATGGCAGTTGAGTGCTATAACAATTGTACTGTTTGGTGGGGATGACTCCTATTGCGATAGTTTTACTGTTATCACTTGATTCACAAAGTGAGTTTAATCGCTTGCTTCAAAATGGTGCCGACTAAAAAAGAACTGTTAAATTGTGCAATTATTTGTTTATTAGCCAAGAAAAAAATTATGTTAGAGAAAAATCTTGAAGCCAAATGAAGAAGATATAGCGAGAAAAGGTACTGGGTAAAGACACCTTTATTAAACAGGCCACAGTTTGACATGGACAATAATTTATTAACTGAATTGTTAAATGTAGAAGGTGATTTTCAAAATTTTACTCGTTTACCTTACGAAAAATTTTTAGAACTGCACGAGAAGGTATGTATGTTATAATTCTTGTACATTTTCAACAGTAAAGTAAAAAATTTTAGGTTGGACCTTTAATTGCAAAGCAGGATACTCATCTGTACCAGAACCTGTTTTGTGACTATCCGAAATTTTCTTTTTTTCCATCAAGTAAAAAGATCGTATTGAAGTTATTTTCTTTTTGATTATTTCCTCTTCGACACACAATTTTTTGGCAATATCAGTAATTGCAGCTTTTCTTTTAATATAATATTTAAATTCAGCAGACTTAATGTTTCATTCATTTTCCCGATATAATTCAATTAATTCTATAATTTTTTCATCTGAGAACGCAATGTGTTTGATAGTTTTAACAAATTTCGCCATTTTATTTTAACCTAAATACGACTGCTATAACAAAAAGTTGAAATATTTCTAGTTATAACAGTAACTGGTATATCATTCAGCTTCTATAACAGTGGTATGTTTCACAGATAACAGTGTGACCACGCCTACCTGACAGTCGCTGCTATAGCACTCAACTGCCATGTGAAACTGCCACTTTGAGTTTAAATCAGTTAACTGCACTTTACTCTGCTTTAACATCACTGAACTAACTCAAAAGGCTTGGTTCTCTTGAGTCTTCTTATTAGATTGGCATTGTTGAGGAGTTGGATAATCTTGAGGTTTCCATGTTGGAGTAGTCGTTGGTTACTACTGGCAAATTTTTGTATTCTGTTTTCAACAGTCTCCCCTTTAAGGTCCCTAAGAAGATCAGTATTGTGGCAGTACCAGGGTGCATCGACGATGTTCCTTAATACTTTAATCTGGAAACGTTGAATAACTTCGATGTCACTTTTACTGACACATCCCCAAAGCTGGCAAATCGCTTTATTTTCACCAATTCCTTTTAACACACTAATCTGAAACAAACTATAGGTAATTAAAAAGGTCTATTAATATTGTTTTAAATTAACCCTAATAAAACAAACAATACTCATGCATACACAAAACATGGAGTTCTACTTTTCAATCAGCTGTAGAAATAATAAATAAAACTGGTGGAAGGACAGCCAATGTAGGTTATATTTAAATAGAAATAAGAATATAAAAATGCCTATAAATTTGATAAACGAAATGGCGTACGATTAATGTACTTCTCAAGAAAATGCTTGGAACATATACAGCTAAATTTAGAAGGTTCCCAATTATGCTTGTTGACAAACGGTATTCAGGATTTTTTGGAAATCTATAAATATTATTTCGTATGAAAAATTATTCCAATATAGGTAGGCCCAAAAGTTAATAGATGATTTTTTTGCATTTTTAAAAGGATACTTTTACACATTTTATACAAACCTGTAATAATACTGTCCTGTATAATATTTATAATTTTGATACTAACCTATGAAACTTTATTCCAGTCGATTGTTCACAAAAACGTCTATCGCTAGAGCAGGAACGTATAACACATCAAGGCATTATATACTTTATAAGTGGGTAACACTCAAAATTTGCTCAAACACAAATTAAATTCAAATTTAATTACACAAATGACACTAAAAATATAACCTATAAAATTGACAAGTTGCACTCACAGTAATGGCGGACCCGGTCCCACTTTTCGATTACGCATGTCGTATCCCTAGGTTGCCAGATCAATGATTAGAACGCACCTATTAAAAATATTGCGCCAAGATGTAGGCAACACGTAATAAGGGATCAAAATGGCGGAGTTTTCTATCTCCTTTTAAAAGGCACTCAGAAAGCTGCACAATGCGACCATTCTCCGTATAGTAAAAGAAAATCAAAGTATGTGGTATTTCTTCATACATATGCAACAAATGTCATTAATATTTGCAACGTTCATTTTGAACAACACGCTCTTTGATTTTTAAACAAGAAATAACCGGCAAACCTCCTTTCAGAAGAGATGCATATAAAGCAATTGGCAACGTCACAAAAATCACGCACAGGCGCTCCTTAGTGTGACTGTCATATCGAAAAAGTTAAAAACAATTAGGCATTCCAAACAAATGAATTACCAGTGGGCAGGTTTGGTATATCTAAGGGTGGCGACATATGGTGTATTCTATCTACTTTACGTAAAATCATGAATAATGGATTACATTTAAATATTTTATGTCAAACACAATAAAAATAATATTTAAAAACCCACCTATACATTTCTTCATAAATTGGCAGGCTTGGCGAGTACTACTTCGAATAAAAATAGCGTCCAAATTGCAAGACTATGTCGCTACCCCCCTTAAATATACAAGAATTTCCCACTGGCACCTATTGTTTGACAGGTCGTTGGAATGCCTAATAGGGCTGCGTCGTGAATAAATGCATGTTTTTAATTTTTTAGCTTACAAATATGTTTTAATAATATTTGTTGCTTTAATTAGGTTAGTGCACGCTTATGAAAGATAAAAAGTGTAAAAATATTATGGTTTTACCTAATCTTTATAGAAAAAGTGTCGTCCCTATTAACGTCTTTAACCATTATGTAGCTTTTTTAAAATATTTTTAAACAATTTGTTGTAGGTCGCTGCAATATTTGGCATCGCAGGGGCATGTCGTAGAGATGAGCTCCAAAAGTGTGGTCGACATAGAAGAAGTAGGCTCAATATTAATAGTAAAAGTGCCACCATCAAAAACTGATAAAGAACGAAGTTTTGTAATTAGAAGTGAGGTGGAAGAAGAATTAAATTTGCTCGATATATATCATAAAATGCGAAATTATGTCCCAATCACATTCCGCATAAACATTTTTTATCAATTACCGAAATGAAAAGTGAACTGTCCAAGCAATTGGTGTAAACACGTTTGCTAAAATCCCATATGAAATTGCAAAATTTTTGCATTTGGAGAATCCTGAGCTACACACAGGGCACTGCTTCAGGAGATCCTCCGCCACACTTCTTGCAGATACTGGAGCAGATATACTAAAGCTCAAACGACACTGCGCGGATGGAAATCGTCGACAGTGGCGGAGGGATACGTAGAGCAATCACTAGCCAATAAAATCAATATTTCAAAATAAATATTTCAGCCTAAAGAAACTGACACTATACAGATATCAAGTACTAGTACAAGTACATTATTTGAAGAAATAATAAATGAAGAAGTACGATTAAAAAATATTAATATTGAAAATTTTACAAATTGTACATTTATTTTTAATATTAATGGCAAAAACAACGTTTAAGCTTAATTATTGTTCATAACACAGTTGTTCCTAAAGTTTTGGTTACATTATTTTTCTTAACATAGTTTTTTCAATGTTAGTCGATGCTAATTATTAGTTATTAAATATTTTGCTATTCAATTACGCTTTTTATTCTTCTGCACTTAGTGTAGGAAGGGAGTAATTCTTTAGCTTATTTCATGACTAAAAGTTCATATAAACATAGGTCCGCAAATGCTTCGTTACCGATCTACAGAGTATGGAAATTTCAAGAGTTTTCTTGTTTTTTCTTTAGAGCTCCTGCAGTTTTTGAGATATTTAGCTCAAATTTGGAATACAATAAGGGTAGGAGGGGAAAACTTTCAACATTTGTTGTAATGTAGTTTAATAGTTAATATTTAGGTTTTTTGTAGTGTAAAATAAATCATTTCTACAGAAAATTATTTTTAATTTTTTTCTCGATAACGATCCCAGAAACGAAAAGTGTTTTTAAAGAAAAACAGTTTTTAAACAAAACAGAAAATTATTTTGTATTTTAGAATTTACCAGTGGCGTAGAGCAAAAAAGTTCAGGAGGTCTAAAGAAAAACAAGAAAAATCTTGAAATTTCAACACCCAGTAGTAACGAAGTGTTTACGGACCTATGTTTATATAAAATTTGAAATAGGCTAAAGAAGTACCAGCTTCCGTATGTGCACGATGTTCAAGAACACACTGTATATCTGAATTAAATAAAATGTCCACTATACAGGGTGTCCCGAAATTAGACGGTCATATTTTAACAGCGTAATCTACCTGCTAAAATAGTAAAAGTTTATAAAAACATAGGTCCGAAAACGTTTCGTCTCCGAGATACAGGGTTAAAAGTAAAGTCCTGATGACACATTTTAGGACGTATAATTTTCAAGAGAAAAGCATTTGAAAATTTCATGATAAGTTTATATTATCTTATTCGAAAGTGCACAATAATTAGTCGGCCTGTGGAATCAAAAATTTAATTTTTTTTTCAACTTTGGAAAACCGGTGAATAAAGAAATTTATGTAGTTTTAATTGATTTTTAAATGTTTATTTTATAAGGAAACTTCTTTTTTTCCAAATGGTTTGGTTGACTTTGGCCCAATAAAATGATTGATGAGAATTTATTTCTTAAACTGTAGACGTTTAAATTATTTATTTAAACTAATTTGACCCTAATTTACCCACTTACGAAAATTATCAAAAACTGGGATTTAGTTCATTAAATATAGCTTAAAGATTAGCATCTATACCAAATTTCATTTAGTTATTTTTAAACGTTTAGAAAGTATTTACAAAAATGTGTGTGATTTAACTTTTAACACCCTGTATCTCGAAAACGAAACGTTTTCGGACCTATGTTTATATAAACTTTTACTCCTATTTTGCATGTGGATTACGCTTTTAAAATATGACCGTCTAATTTCGGGACACTTTGTATTTTATATTAGAATTCCTTGTTTTAATATATAATTTATTGTTTAAACGGTACTACTGGTCAGAGAGATACTATCGAATTGCCTGTCTGGTCATGTACCTGGCACATGGTCTTTATTCAGCAGTCAGTATTAATATGGTAAAAGGCCTGCAATTTCCCGTTAACTTCTCGTCAATAGGCAATTAATTTCCAATATATTTATTTCTGGACATTAAAGGGAAAATTGAAGCCTATTAACTGGATTTGATAAAAAAGTGACTTTGGGCCCACTGTCGACTGAATGACCTATATATGCAGGAATTTAATTATAAAAGTTGTAATAATTAATATTTAATTACCTTTGTTAATTAATTGTATATATTTAAATCAAACTATTTACTTACCTTAATCGGTCTTTATCCAATTAGAAAACCAAATGAGCATATGAGATTATATTTTTCTCAGTCGTGAATTTTCTATTAAACACTTTTGGGGAATATTTTAAGGGTATATGGGCGCCAATAACTGTCTTTTTATTTTTACCAAAAGTACAAAATTAACTGATTAATTCAAAGTAAAAGGTCTTTACAAAAACATACCACATATTCCTTAGACCAAAATAAGTCGATTTAAGTAAAGTTACCTTAGTACAAAGTTGCTTCGTTTGGGCTCCAGAGGGCCTTGAAGTTACAATTTTTAAATCGTTTTTCCCATATAAATTTAAAACGGCATATGCGATTTTGCTGAAATTTGGTATACATTGGTAGAGTTTTATGTGGCAAAAAAAATGGTATTAAAATTTTGTCCGATAATAATACATAGGCGTAGAACTTGATTTTTTAAATAATTGCACCTTTAAAAATTCTACGCCAATGGAAGAAAAGGAGTTTGAGTATGAAATTTAGATTGCGCAACTCATTTACTTTAAAAAAGGTACTCTTGATAAGACTCGATTACTCTCATGGTTTTCGCTAAATTTCTGTTTTAATAATTTAGAGTGTATAGGTTTCACAAAAATATTTATTTACAACATAATCAAAATAGAGATTTTACAAAAATTATTTAAAATGTTCACCATTTTCACGCATACAAAGATTTATACGTCGAAGAAAATTAAAATGTATCCCTTCCATAACTTCTTCATCACCTCTAAGATTGTTTATTGCATCTTGAATACGTTGCCAGAGTTGTTCCTCATTTTCTACAGGTTCCCTGTAAACTGTGGATTTCAGATGTCCCCATAAAAAGTAATCCATCGGTGTTAGGTCTGGGGAACGTGGTGGCCAGTTTACAGGTGCGTCATTACCTCTGCCTATTCATTTGTGTGGATATTGTTCATTCAAGTGGTTTCTAACGTTTAAAGAAAAATGTGGTGGAGCTCCATCTTGCATAAACCACATATCTCTCCGAAGTTAGAAAGGTAAATCTTCTAACAATTCTGGCAACGTATTTTGTAGAAAATTCAAATAATTTTCTCCAGTTAATCTTCGTGGAAGTATGACAGGACCAACAATGAAATTAACATTTATTCCAGCCCACACATTAATTTTGAATTCGTGCTTAAATGGTTTACCTTTATCGCATGCGGATTTTCAACGGCATGAACATGTTCATTATGGGTATTAGTTATACCTCTTCTTGTAAAACCCGCTTCATCGGTAAAGAGAACCTTCTTGATAAAGTTTGGATCTCTTTCTCTTTGCATATTATTAAATCGACAAAAACCCAAACGAATTTGAGGATCATGGACTAATAATTCTTGTACTGGCTTCTTATGGTATGGATATAGCAATTGTTCTCCAAGCACTTTATGAACGACATCTTTACTTACTCCTAGTTCCCTTTTAATTTGTCTGGATCTTCTTCAACACGTTCTAAAATGTCTTCTTCAACTTCAGGAATCCTTACAAAACGTTCTCTTCCATTATCAACAGTGTTGGGAGCAAAGGAACCGGTCTCCCGAAGACGTCTCTCAACAGCAGCAAAAGTTGGGTGGCTAGGTACACGACGATTTGGAAACCTTTCAGAGTACACCCTGACACTCTCGATCATTTCCTTCACAAAATCCTAATGTCAGTAACATATCGGTATATTCTGCATTGGTATATTGTACAGCCATATTAATAAACCACGCATTTGTTTTTTTAATTATTGAGTCAGATAGAACACTTTCAATCGTTAACAAGAGATTAGGTGTTAAAACTTGACAATATTTTTATTTAGATGAAACTATGGAAACCAACAATAAATGTTTTTGTATACGTATTGCAGGCAAATAATTAATATTCCTCAAAAAATCGTACATGGCAAAAATCGAGTATTTTTGTTAAAAGTCTCGATTAGAGGTGTTGAAGAAGATATGAAAAAAGTACATTTTTATGTTTTTCATCGTATAAAATTTTGTCCGATAATAATACATAGGCGTAGAACTTGATTTTTTAAATAATTGCACTTTTAAAAATTCTACGCCAATGGCAAAAAAGGGATTTGAGTATGAAATTTGGATTGGGTACTCATTTACTACAAAAAATTACCCTTGATAACACTCGATTTACTCTCATGGTTTTGACAAAGTTTGTATTTTAATAATTATTGTTTATGTTCTAAAATTACTAAAATGCAAATTTCGTCTAAACCATGAGAGTAATCGAGTCTTATCAAGAGTACCTTTTTTAAAGTAAATGAGTTGCGCAATCTAAATTTCATACTTAAACTCCTTTTCTTCCATTGGCGTAGAATTATTTAAAAAATCAAGTTCTACGCCTATGTATTATTATCGAACAAAATTTTAATACCATTTTTTTTTGCCACATAAAACTCTACCAATATACCAAATTTCAGCAAAATCGCATATGCCGTTTTAAATTTATATGGGAAAACGATTTAAAAATTGTAACTTCAAGGCCCTCTGGAGCCCAAACGAAGCAACTTTGTACTAAGGTAATTTTACTTAAATCGACTTATTTTGGTCTAAGAAATATGTGGTATGTTTTTGTAAAGACCTTTTACAGACACCCTGTATAATTTTAGTAAAAAGAGAATTATCGTCACAATTAAAAATATGATTCAAAAAGAATATAAATAAATTTTGGTTTATTATTTAACAGTGGAAATGTTTATACATTTTTACAATTACCAAATAAAATTTACGAGTAATATTTAGTTTATTATTTAACATTGGAAATGTATATACATTTAAAAATACTAAAAATTATCAGATACATTTTATCCCATGAATTTGACCATCGTAGAGATAATTTTACTAGTTGGCGTCTGCGATTTAGCTGGCGATAAATAGTTAAAATACAACCTCAAGCCTTCCTGTGTACCAGATCCACACCAAGACATATATGTGGGAATCAGGATGATGATTCTCCGCGATTCAACTCAACGAGTCGACTTTTAATTCTTTGATGTAAGGCAATCACAATATGATTCAGCTTTGATATCTAGTTATGCTCCTTAGACTGTCAAACATTCGTTCTCTAAACAAAAAAAAAAAAAAATCTGTTTTTCACGATGCCCTTACATGAAATATAAGTTAAACTTTCAAATAGTTAATTTAAAATTTCCAACAAATAACAAATAAATTAATACATTTACTTTTTCATAGTACTAAAAATGAATATTAGCCATTTGAAATTCCATCAACTTAAAAAGAAGTAATAAACACACATCGAATAATTAAAAACTGATTTTCAAAAATTATACTTATAATTAAAAAAAAAAGGTAGAAATGCAAAGACTATTCAGAGTTTTCCAGTGACATTAAAAACTTACCGCTTTTGTTGTCTAGACACTTTGTCCCCTCTCTACAACGTTCGTAACGCCGACAATTTCATTTTAAATAATTTTAATAGAAATTAAACTACATATACGTCTCTCATTTAAAATAATATTTAAAAAAAATTTAAATGTTACAAAGTTAATTGTTCATCATTTCTATTGAAGGGTAACAGTTATTGGGCTTTTTATTCCCCTACATAAAATGTTTGTTGGGATATGAAAGTAATTTAATTACGAGTATTAAAACTAAAATATTATGTGGGGCTATGAAGCAGTCACTAGCCCATTTAACTTCCAAGTAGATGTCCTGGGATCAATTCTAGGATTGGAGATTACTTAAATTAAAACTTTTTCGTTTATTTTATTATATAAATTGTAAAAGTCATAAATTGATTTTAAATTAGTTATTTTATCTTAATACCCTAAAATAAGTTTCAACATTTTTGAATTTTCGTCAGTGGTTCGTAGAAAAATATATACTGTACAACTCGAGTAGATTGACGATTGAGCACTCCGCCTACGGCGTCGTTCTCAAACTTCGTCTTCGTGTGATATGGCCATCATATCCACTCTTGTTGCACAAACTACTATTTTGTAATTGTGATAGCAAGTATTAAAAAATAGTTAAGACTTGACACAGATAATAAGTATTTATTTATCAGGTAAATAAAGTTTATTCAAACAACTGACCAACATACATAAACCGATTTTCAAATTGTATACAATTATATATAAATACCAGATCAATACATAATGTGTGAAAAACTCAAATTAAAATGTTTAAATAGTTTATCATAATGGCAACTGACAACTTCAAGATTTCATTATCTAGTTTAAACTGTGTACGAAAATTTTAAAGCATTTATTAGGGAAAGAAAAGCCAAAATTATTGTGTTCTATTCTTTAACACCTAAGTGAATTAACAGGTTGTGTTGTGCTTTTTGCAATGATATAACAGTATAACATTAATTATAAATAATTGGCACAATTTTCATACACGAATAATAATTGAATTATTTTGGCAAATATTTTTTTTGTTTACTCTTACATACCTCATTTACGAAGTTTTAATGGCTTTAAATGAATTAATCAACTAAAAGAAAATTATCCATTGATCATTAAAAGTAATAAATGGGTGTTAAAGGAACAAATAAAAAGAGAACACCATAGGCTCTGGATGGAACTTCCTGGACTTAGACAGTCCAAAAGATTCATAGAGGGGCCATCCACGAGCAGACAACATCAACTGCTAAACCTAAGCAGAAGCGAACTCAAGGCCGTAATAGGACTCCTTACGGGACACTGCGGCCTTAGAAGACACCTAAATCTCTTAGGGATATCTGATGACTCCCTATGTAGAATATGTGAAGAGGAGGACGAAACTCCTATTCACATACTATGCCACTGCCGGAACCTTAAATGGAAACGGGAATGGTACTTCGGGGTACAATATCCGGAACCTGAAGAAATCAAGAAAGCGCCCATCAGACATATTCTTGAATTCATCAAGAAGATCAATCTGATGGGATAGAAACTGTGAGGGGTACAATAAGCCTAGAGCTTCAGTAGTGGGCTTTGAACCACGACCTAATTCAGATAGATAGAAAAGTAATAAATAAATTCATTTTTGAAGTAATAATTTTACTTTCTTAAGTCAGCCTCATCAAAGGCTTCTCAAAAATGATTTTGTTCGAATTCTAAGTCGAAATAATCTATTAATCTACATTTTAAGTCAGAATAATCGGTTTCCTTCGAGCTCTAAATCGAAAAAATCTATTTTTCTGAGTATCAAGACACAAAAATACATTTTTCCGAGCTTTAAGAGGAAATATTCTATAAGTCTGAGTTTTTATTGAAAAGATTCGATTTGTTCGAGTGGTAAGCTGGAAAAATCTATTTGTCCGAGTGTCAAGAAAAAAAAATCAACTTTATCGAGTTTCAAGTCAGAAAAACATGATTTTTCTGAGTTTCTATTATTTTGAGTTTAAAGTTAAAACAAATCATTTTTTTTTTGAGCAAAGTTTGGTACGAATAGCATTTCTTTATCTTTAAGTTTGGCAGTAATACCGCTGGTGTAAATTATTAAAAAAAAATTAATCAAATTTATATATTACAAATTAAGCATAAGTTCCATGAAAAGTTTTTATTAGTCATGAAATCATATTAATATCTAGAAAGTGGCTCCCCCTTTGTCAAGTACGGAAGTCACAATAATGGTAGTTTTTTGTAGTTGATCTATATTCACAATCTTTAGCAAAAGGATACCTACAAATAAAAGAACCTTGACATCTAAACAATGTAAACAATTATTTTAAGTACCTATTGATTTCCTGTTGCCTTTATGGATTGCAGTTTCATATTAAAAGCAATTATTTGTTCTAGGAGAATAAACAGGGAAAATGATAAAATATATACTAATATTTACAAAGAACAATGCCCACCTAAGGCGGGCATTACAACTTTATGGAGAATAAATCAATTTGTATTTTCGACCATTTCTGTGTATACATAATCGAATATGCTCTTTTAAGTTAAAATAAAATGAAATATGTGCAACTTTTGGTTATACCGGAAGTGATCACTAACTTATTTTAAATGGAATATCCTATATACACACAACCAAACTTGTATGGAATCATCTATTATTTTTCATAATTTTTGAGATGTATGAACATTTTTTGTTTATGAATAAAACTCGATCCTTACCAAAGACTTTTAATGACAAATAACCCCCATAGCAATAAAAATAATTAATTAGTTGACAAAATACACACAATGGTATTTTTTTGGTTTCTGAAACGAAATGAGATTTAAATTTTTAATAGCCGAAAAGCAAAATCAGAAAGAAAATTGGTAATTTTAACAATCCGTGTTATCACCTCTAACCCTTATGCAAGCTTCTATTCGCCTTGGCATGCTTCTTATTAAATTGTCAACATTGTCTTGGGGTATGTTTCCCCATTCTGCTAAAGCTGCATCAATAAGCTATGCGACATTTCCTGCATTGTTTCGACGAGCTCTAAACCTTCTTTTGAGCTGGTTCCACAAGAGTTCGATAGAATTTAGGTCTAGTGAACATGCAGGCCAGTCTGAAACTGTGATACCTTCTGTTTCAAGATATTCTGTAGCCATTCTGCTGGTATGGGGAGGTGCATTATCGTGCATAAAGACAAAATTATCCCCAATTGCAGCTCTCTAAGGCCTTAAGATTGGTTCTAGCACTAAATCAACATATCTCGCAACGGTTACAGTCTTTTGAAGTGGTAACAATGGAGTTTTTACTTCCACCATAATACCTGCCCAAAACATTACAGTTCCTTTTTGATATCTTGAGACATATCTGGCAGCGTGGAGTCTTGCTCATCTTCCTGGAGCTTTGAGAACCCAAATTCGATGGTCATCTGATCTTAGGCCAATTCTGGTCTCATCCAAAAAAAAAGAACATTCTGTCAATTCTCAATTGTCCAGTTTTGGTGTTGGAGGCACAAATTTAGCCGGTTAATTTTATTTTGCCTAGATAACGGTGGGACCTGTAACTCTTTCCTACTGTACAAACCTCGTGCGCGAAGTCTTTTTCTTAGAGTTTCAATTGAAACGTTTACTCCTGTAGCTTCCAGAAGTTGTCGTTGTAGCTCTAGATGAGAAACACTGGGATTTCGTCAAGTAAATTGGCACACAAAACGGCCCTGTTGTTCAGTTGTGACTCTTTGACTACTTTGTATGGGCCTGTTCTTGAGAGTTTCTAGTTCCAAGTACCTTTCATATGTTTTCGATACAACACCCTGGGTATCGCTTACTACCTCTGCTACGTCTCATTGGGGTATTCCTTGTTCAATGAGAGCAATAATTCTCACCCCTCTGCATATCTGTTAGTCCAATATAAGGCATTTTGATGTGTTTTTGGACCGAAATAAAATTACCGGAGGATCGTGATTTTACTTTTAAACACAAAATTCACAAGATAATACATCTCAGCAGTCGTTTCTTCTTTATTATCATGTTTGTTAAGAACAAAAGGCCTTATCTTAAAGTTAGTTACCAAATTTTTCCTTACAAAACGTTTATTCAGAAATGCAGAGTGATTCCATATAAGTTTGGTTGTGTGTATTCTTTTTAATCACAGATTCAGCATAAAATTCTGTAAACAATAATACCCCATTTGCCTATTTGAATTTCAGCGGATTTAAAGTTATTCAGTTTTTTTCAGAATGTTTAGTCGCCGGTAGATATTTTCTTAAAGTCGTCTATCTCAGGTAGTGTTTCTTGCAGATACTTAAAATGTTAGCCAGAGGTAGTAGATGTAATTTACTTTTTAAAAATATTTACATTTACATCGTTTGTTGTACAGGGTGATTGAAAATTATTTTTAAAAATAGAATATTTTAAACATGAAAAACTTTTTTATTTTAAATGCTACACCTCGTATATTTTTATTTTATTTTGTTCAGAAACCTAAGAGCATCGGCAACTTTGTCTAAAGAGCTAACTTTTGCTTTTTGAAGCTGTTCCAGTGGAAACAATTTCTACAAATTGGTATGGCCATTCACCTCTCTCTTTTATTGATGTTCTTTGTCAACTTTCATATCGGACTGTCTTGGCATCCTGAATTCACAATTACTACTCATTTCATCCTATAAAAAGTTAAAGCTTTGTTTTATTCGATCGAGGTACTCACGTCACGATTGTGAATAAAGAATGCTCGTTCTTGCTATGGAATAATTCCAGCATTCCTAACAAAGTAATCCTTAAAAGTATACCGAAAAAATTCAGCAACAAACATAACATGTTTATGTTGGCTAGGCGCTACAGATTTGAGATTCTCAGAAAAATCCTTTAATTTGTTACCTGTGTCGATTATGTGTTTCAAAACTAATATTCTTCTTTCCTGCAACGATAAATCGTCCTCCTGCTCATCCTACGTATTTTCCAACAATACAGCCACTATTAACGTGTATCTTTAAGTGTCAGTTTGCATTTAATTCAGAGCCTTACGTAGTTTCGTATGTCATTTTCAACCAGTCTGGCCCTGCTCGTTGTTTATGTTATCGCCGTTCAACTGCTGCCTGTGTTCCGCAGCCGATGGTCGATCCAGACTCGAGAAGTTACTGGAAAGATATTTTACACGCAGGTCGACTCGTAGAGGTAGTGTTTCAACATCGTCTGGAGCATCGAGATTCTTTGAGACAGGACTGGAATTGTCTAGGGAGCAAATTTGTTGTATATGAATGGATTATGTTGTCGTGACTTAGTTTAGAAATAAATATTGTCTAGTAGAGATAAATTGTTAAAGTAAATATAAATCAGTGTACTTTTAATTACAAATAAATAAGTTATAAAATAAGTTGCATTTAGTGATTGTAAATTAGAATAATTAAACTGTTTAAAATAAATAAACGTAACAGTAGTTATCACGGACATGATTGGTATCTCTTTGTCAGTCATGGGCTACTTTTGAAAAAAATGTTATAGACCACTCTTTTTATTCGGTATAAAAATGTTTCTTTAGATCTATCTTTTAATGTAGGCATACGTTGACAATTTTTTACCGTTGCCTCTCCACCAACCAAGATTTAAAATAATTTTTCAAATAAACATACTGCACAATAATTTTGATGCCACGTGAAATATCTTAATCCGCAACGACTCATTTGAGGTCTCTATTATTATGCACAAAAGTATTTGCTATTTTGAACGTGGAAATATAATAAATAGTCAGTTGGTATTGGGTATATGTTCTATTTTAATAGACATAGAACAATTGTTTGAAAAATTAATGCCACGAAATAATCCGTTAATATATTTATGTGTGCTCAAAATAGAAATTTGGGTGATACAAAGTTTAATACAATGTAGGCAAAATTTTAAGTATGCTATATAAGTCATTTACAAGCATATTTCTACAATTCTTAACGTATAGAAGGGGCAGGTACTAGAATATTTAAATATTCCTTATAAAAGAATAACTATATTTCACAAAATAACCCAATGTGTGGTAGTTAACATTGTAAAAACAATAATCGGAGAAAATACATCTCTCAAGAAGACTGTTCTCTCTGTATCTACCTTCTGTCCTTATATTCAGACAAAACTATTTTTTCCTTCGCTTTATAGATAGATTATTTATTTATTTATTTATTTATTTATTCTACCCAACCAGGCCTACTGGCCTTATTACAAGGATAGTTATTTTACAAATTATATAATACATAAATTGTACAATTTTAATTCTTAATTAGTAGCTAAAACTAAATTTACATTATCCAAACTAACTTAAACTAAACTAAAGGGGATAACAATTCAAAGTACAATGTTTAACCAACTAATATGGACTATATTATTCAAAACAAAAAATGACACTTCTAAAAATAAAAATATTTTAACAAATTTAGGAAATAAATTTTTCGTTTAGAGCCATTACTTTCTTAAATAAGATGGTGATATGTAGAGTATTATTTTTACATTATTTTATTTTGTTATTATACAGACAAGTTATATATGTATTCAAGGAAGGTTCCAGTCGATATTCAATATATAACTAATATTGTTTCCTAAGCGAAGCATTTCTAGGAGAGGAGCACGGTAATTATGTGACGACGTCACTAGATTTTCCTATCTTTTAAATATAAGAATGTTTAGTTCAAGTTGATTTCTGCCTGTTAGCGTTCGCAAGAACCCCCGTAATTTTTATTTCTTAAAAATTCCCGGTTTGAAACTTTTGCAAGAACCCCCGTAGTTCAAAATATACCATTTTCACCGAAAGTTGAATCAAACTTTAAATCATGTAAATTATCTGGGCATATTCGGCGGATATCAGAAGGAAATTTTTCGTTCTCTAAACAAGTTAACATTAATTAATCTGGAGATGGCACTTCCTACTCCTAACCACTCTTAACCCGAATCAGTCCGATCGCAAATGTATAAAACCAAGACCCCAGCGAATTCGTTCACTTTTGGTTCCGAGTTGTGACCTAAACAAAACGGTTACCAAGAGTTTTGCCTTCCGTTGCTTCACCGTTTGAGATCAATTATGGAAAAATCCAAGGTAGGAACCGATCATCATTAATTTCCTATTAAAAGTTGTCCAGTTTTATTTGTTGTTTTCCTGGTCAACGGTAGCTGTATGGGATTTTAGTAAATAAATAATTTTATACCCCGAGAAAATTAATTTTTCCTATTTTTGTACTGAGTTCTGTTTTGGGATTTCCGAAGTTCGAATTTCATGGACCGAGGAAATTAGTTTTCCAATTTTCGTACGGAAATTTTATAAAAGAGGCAAGGTCAGTAAGCTCACAGTCTTGTTTAGACGACTAAATTTCTCAACATCCAAAGTAATTCAGTCAACAGACCTTTCACTTCCTAGTTACTCATTAAATCTTTAATTCACTATCTCTTCCATCGACCACAAAACAATATTGCCCTCTGATTCGTCTCCGTATCAAGCATATTAACCTCATTCCTTTGAAAATATTCTTTAAACGGAAACCGATCAATAAAGTATACGAATATCTATAACATTTATTTTTTCCGAATATCTGACCATAATCCCTGGGCGAAAAAAAGTTCGCGCCGACCTCTGTCGGGGAGCCCAGCAGTGGGATTCTGTTTGGTATCGACTGATACGTGTCGTATGGTTTACACCATTTTTGCGAAATTTAGCTATCGAGTAGTTGTCAAAGGTCACGTGATGTCGGCTAGAAATGTCAATTTCGGACGGTTGCTATGCGGGTTGCTATGAGGCTGAGTCGATACCTATAGTTTACGCCATTTTTTCCGAGATTAGTTGATTCTATTATCTATCGAGTCGATGGTCACGTGATATCGAGTACAAACGACAATTATGCGTCAATTTCAGACGGTACCTAAGTAGGTCCCGTCTGGTACTTAAAATGAGATTATGTATGTTATACGCACATGGAAAGAAAGGATTGGAAGGAAGGATATACATTTCACAGACTCGTTATGTCTCTTTTTGGAAGAGAAGGTAGCGAATTCAAATTAATTTGCCGCGCTAAAAATGTGTAAGAGGTGTTTTATTGTATATTCGTTAATCCGAATAATTCGATAATCCGAACAAGGTCTAACAATTAGGTGTTCGGATTAAAGAGGTTGTACTGTAAATTGTTTTGATAATAAATTCACGTTGAAATAGGGATTCGCGATTGACGCTCGTTTCGCGACTTAATAGGTTATTTTAGAATAAAATGCAATTATTTCTGAAGGTTGCCAGGACATCCTTCTAATTTATTCGGAAATTGCCCTACCTACCCTTTTCTCTAGTGCTTTATAATTATGTGATATTTCTAGAATAATATCTAGCCTTTTCAAGTAAATTAACCACATTTTACTAGAGCATAATAAACACGACTACACACCTTGTTTTGAAATTGGTCAGGCTAACTAATCATTCAACAACCTACTATGATACCTCTAATAAAAAAGTTGTGTTTAACTAGCACCTCTCATGAATTTAATTTTCCTATCAAAGAGTAGGAACCTCTTTGGATTTTGGATGGTTTTTTCATATTTTCTTACCGAATACCCCACGTGTCCAAATTAATTTCAGGAAATTTTTAGAACTAGGAATATTATAAGTGAGAATAATTGCATTCAAACTATTAATTTTGGTAATATTGTCATCTTGTTGGTTATACTGCCAACTTTGATGTTTTTATCGTCTATTTGGAATACCCGAAGAACCTGTGACAAACAAGTCTCCGAGTTAAATCTGTAAAATAATGAATGAAAACCCAGATTTACTACTACTACAAATGTCGGTTTTCTTACTGCGCTCATGTTAGATTTCACATTTCGTATGATAACGAATGCATAACTACTTATAAAAACTCCGTAAATTTGGCTACAATGTTCAATCAGA
Source organism: Psylliodes chrysocephalus (assembly GCA_927349885.1). Classification (NCBI taxonomy): domain Eukaryota; kingdom Metazoa; phylum Arthropoda; class Insecta; order Coleoptera; family Chrysomelidae; genus Psylliodes; species Psylliodes chrysocephalus. The sequence continues at coordinate 34,595,519 of OV651822.1, read as the reverse complement.
ATATTGCATTTCTGCTAAGGACGCTTAGATTGTGAACTCTTGTTGGCTTTAGAAATTTTGATTATCAATACTGGCGCCTTGGCAGTTGGCAGCCCTTATTTTATTTATCACCATTAGTGCCACACACGACTTTCACTTCACAGCAGGTGAAGCCAGAAGACTTGTCACAATCAAAACAGTTTGCTTTGACTAACAATTTTACTTGAACTTGTAGAATATGGCGGAGAAACGACAGAAGAATGTTAAGTGTGATACCCATTCGAATATATGGAGTTATTTTATTTCAGGTCTCTCTAGCCTAGACACGCGTCACTCATTACATCACCCTAATATTTTACAGCGCACAACCTAAAAAAAATGCATGCAACCGGTTTTTGTATGGCACGCTTTTGTATAAATCACATATCTCCAAGTAGGCATCACTTGGATCATGCTAAAATAACTCTGAGAAATATTCTTATTAATATTATTGGCCGAAAGACGCATAGAAGGCAAGGCGTGGAGATAAATACGTCACGGACCGTGTTAGGTTAATTTTTACTACAGGAATCAAAAGAATATAGCCGTGAAAAAAACAATAAATTTATTACATTTACAAGTTGCACCCAAGAAATTACTCTGAATAATCTAATTTCAGAATCCAGAAACTCATTTATAAAATCTTTATCTAGATATTAAGCAGATCTACAAGACTTCAAAGCCAGAATTAGCCGGTGTGTTACATCGAAGGTAACTATTCAAAAAAGGATAAGATTGAACTAACAAACAAATCACCTTTTTACAAGTGCGTTGATCTGAAATATCCTTCGATTAGCCATTTGATATGTTGCTGAATTCGTAGAAATCGAAAAAGAAAAGCAGATTTTAACAAAACAGTTATCATTTATTCATCAGAACAACGCTACCGCTTACTTTTCACTCTCAAGATGATTTTGGCCAAATATTTAGATCCCTGTATTAGAAAATCTACCTTAATCATCGGATCTCGCCTCACCAAGGTCAAATCAGCACTGAATGGAACCATGTTTGAGACAGTAGAGCTGTAAAAGAAAAAGCAGTGGAAACGTTGGAGCGGTGAAAGGAAATATATTGAAGACGATAATGTTAAAATTGTGAAAGAGACTTTATATTATAGCACTAATCTGTTTTTTTTTAGACACACCTATACTAATAACGTTTCTATTTCGATTTTAATTTAAAACATTTTTCTCTTTAAAATTATTGCTCCCGTGTGAAACAACTTTAGGCGGTGACAATGAATATTTTTTAATTATTTTAATATCACAGATTATTATCTATAAATTAGTTATTTATGGTCACGCTCTGAATTTTAATTATTTTTTTTAAAATGAAATTTCAAAAGGGATAGGTATTCAAAGGAAAGGCGAGAGCACTAATATCTGGACTTCAGCGGCTTGCGTGTTCGGAAATTACTAGGAACTGGGACAAAAAGCAATGTCTATCATTCTGACAAGGTCTATAGAAACCATCCCATACACTCATACAGCACAAACACATTTCGGAAATATTTCAAAAATGTTAAATTGAAACATTTGTAATAAATGTTGTATAAATATTACGAAACATCCCAGAAACATTTCTGAAATGTGCATGAAACGTAAAAATATCCTGTAAATATAATATTTTACAGTAATATTTCTGAAATAAATATTTAAAATCTTTTAGAAATATTAAATAGTAATATTTCAGAAATGTATTTTAGTTTTTTTTCTAAAATATTATTAGACTGTAAAAAGACATATAAAAATACACATTTTTATTTAAAATAGACAAAATTCAAACACTGATTCTTAAACAAACAAATAAATAAATAAGTTTAAAACAATGTCTCATAAAATATAGTAGCGAATTGTTCATTTTCACCAATTTCTTTAAATGCAGGTTTTTTATTAAATGCCCCAAGTAAAAAAACATTTATGATTATTACAATCTAATTATTAAGATGAATTAGCAATTTTATTTATACCTAACTTATCTAGGGATAAAAAACTTCATTAACTAAGATTCTACTCAACCACAATATACTCGGATTTAATCTAACATCACTAAACTAACTCAAAAGGCCTGGTCTTCTTATTAGATTGGCATTGTTGAGAAGCTGGATAATCTGAAGGTTTCCATGTTGGAACAGTCGTTGTTAGTGACTACTGGCAAATTTTTGTCTGGTATTCTCAACAGTCTCCACTTTAAGGTCCCTATGAAGATCAGTATTGCGGCAGTACCAGGATGCATTGACGATGTTCCTTAATACTTTATTCTGGAAACGTTGAATAACTTGGATGTTACTTTTACTGGCACAGCCCCAAAGCAGGCACTTCATTTTTACCAATTTCTTTAAATGCACTAATCTGAAACAAATTATAGGTAATTAAATAGGATTTATACAAATTATTTGATTAACAATAGTTTTTTTAATATTGTTTTAAATGAACTATAATAAACCAATACTCATGCGTAAACGTGCATTATTTATGTAGTTCTCACCTCAATTTCTAAAAACATATTCTGCTTCCCATATACCAACAGCACAACGCATAAATATCAAAAACCGACAACTTAAATCTATAATTATTTAGAATATAGGCTTGTTTCTAGCTGGTGGCTGGACAAGGACATAGGATGAGATAAAATAACTACATATCACGTCTTCTTACAAATCAGAAATTCTTCATTAATTGTTGGCCTTTTACAACATAATCTTTTATGTAACATTTAACATGTATACCATGTTTCAGAAACATTTTCCTTGAAATATTTAACTAAAATAAACACAGCGCCAAAATTCTTGGACCCCCTTATGTTTGTCAAAATGGGACACTATTGTTAAAAGTCAAGAAATGTGTTACACAGTACATTTATTTTGATTATGTATCCAATACAAATTTGCTGAATTAAATTTTAACTGAACAAGAAAAAAATACAAACGAAAAATAGTGCATAATAAAATTATTACTAGAATTTGAAATCCAGAAGAAACCCACTTTAGAGCGAAATCAAAAATTCATTAATATTCCATGTGTCCTCCCCTTTTATGTAGTAAGGTATTAACTCACCTGTGCATGGAAATAAGGGTGTTATTGTAATTCATTGGGATGTTGTTTCATTTTCTCGGGCCGCGACTGTGAGTTCCTATGGGGGTGACAGGAGAATTAATTTTGTTTGAGATTGCTCGTCCAGCGAAATCTCACATGTGCTCAATGGGCTTCATATCCGGCGAATTTACCGGACCGGATAATCTTTGAATATTTTGAATTTCTAGTGCATTTTGTACCCTTATCGTGCGATATGGCCTAGCATTGTCATCCATGAAAATAAAATTGGCTCCAATTTTATTTCGCAGAGGATAAATAATGGGTTTAATAATGTTTCGAATACATCTGTCGGCTGTCATAGTGTCTGGAATGGGAATAAGCTGCGTACGACGACCATGCATTATGCCTCCCCAAAACATTACTGATCACCCTTGGTATAAAATGACTTCTCTAGTAAAAGTTTTTCTGATCGCTCTGGCCCTCTCCAAACTCTGTGTCGCCGACTATCACTAATTAAACCATATCTGGTTTTTTTCGAAAAAAGAAAATTTCGCCTCTGAGCTAAAAGCCAGTCTGTGACCCTGTGCGCCCTGTGCCCACTATAGACGAGCAGCTATATGTCTGGATAGTAACTCTTAATGGTCTCCTAGATCATAAATTGGCTCCAGCAAGTCCCCGCCGTATCGTGGTACTGGAAATAAATCCACCATACGTTCTTTTAAAATGATTTCGGACAGCTGAGACTGTTACGGTTTGATTCCGACGTACATAACCTCATCGTCTCATCTTCTTGTTCGCAACCTCTGCAGAGTGCGGATTTTGACAGTCCCATCATATGGAGATAATTCCGTACTTGGCAATGACCAATCAGAATGCCTGTGACTAGGCGCAGATTCTGTCTAGTCATAGACAAGTATTTGTTTGCTGCAGTGTTGTCAGGATAACTTAAAAGCTCCCTGTCTTGTTTCATCCCATATTTCCTTGAATTTCACAAGGGAATGTTCTTTAATTAGGTTTTTTCACTACCGATTTTGTCAGGCCAATGGAAGGGTCAGGTGCGAAAAGTATTTGGTTGGCTGCTTTCTTGGCCAGTGAATCAGCAAGACGGTTACCGTGGCGTGACCTTTAATCTATCTTAAGGTGACCATGTTGTTAATAGATACTTCGGCCAAAACTTCGTGACATTCTAGTACTAACCCTGAATAAATTCGTGGTCTGTTCAGAGTGAGTAGTGCTTGTCTGCTATCTGTACAGATGAACATGCTCCTTCCAGTGATATTGTTTCTGGTGATTTCTTTTGCTGCTATGAGAATCTCCATGAGCTCTGTTTGAACTACATTGGCACTATTGCTCACAGCCCATTTTATGTTAAGGTTTAAGGATCTGGAGTATATTCCACATCTTGAGCCTTGTTTTATTTTAGAACCGTCGGTGTACATATGACTAGGACATATCGAGAGGCGAGAGTCGCAGCACTCCCTGAAGAAACGTATAGAGAGCAATTTTACTTACCTAAATATTTTACTTTTTTATGGTTTCTGACAACGGAAAATGTTTGAATAAGAAACACAAAAAGAACTAGGTATATGTGATGTAATTTTCAAGCAATAAAATAAAACTACAACTCTGTTCTAAAATTTGTTTTCATGTAGTGTATATATCGTTAAAAATACAATATTGTGCAAAATTCTTAAAAATACAATGAAACAGTTTAAATTGTATGAACATAAAACAACTATTTAGATATAACTAATTAATTAATATCCATTTAATTTGAATAAAGCAATTTATTTATGCAACACTATCTTGTTCCTGGCCAAACCAAGACCTGTATAATCTAAAATTGCAGCACATTCTAACGGTTAAAAAGTATACTAGTTCCACAGCTGATAGAAGTGAGAAACCAGTAAAAAGTCCTAATAGTCCACCAAAATTTGCTAAAAAGTCTATGGGACCATACATCTGATTCCTTTCGGATGCCAAAAATGAATCGTGTTCAAAAAATATTTTTAGCTGTGCGTAATGTGACCTAAAACGTAAAAAAGATAAGTTATTTTTTTATGTGCTTTCTAAAAGATACAATATTCAAATGTAAAGCTTATTTTTGGATTGTTTTTAACTATCTATAGAAAATGGGCGCAAGTACAAAAAATACTTTTTATCTAAAAATACTAATTATGTACTCATTACATTAATAAAAACTTCATTTGGATTCGCTTACTGGCCTTCTGACTTCGCTGTACAGTTAAGACTAGGGATTTCCAAAGTACTCGATACCGACCTCTTGGGGGGTACAAGTATGCAAATGATAATAATATAAAGAGAATTACTTATAGTCCAATCAAATAGACCTTTCAATCAAAATTTTGGAGGAAATACAGGAATTTTTGATATAAGTCACTTTAGAGTATTTGAAAACGATATGTAAAAAAATTTTGTTTTTCAGGCACCGGCAAATGGCAATAAACAAGAAAATAGAGTGTTTTTTTTAAGGTTATTTAAAAACGAAAGGTGCTATAAAAAGAATTTTTCAATAAAAATTGTAACTCATACAGTTTTACATAAAAATGATATTTGACATTTTCTGCTATTATTAAAACTGACAGAGTTAGAGTGGTTAGAAATTAAGAGGAGATATATATGACTTGGAAAAATCATAGCATTAAATGATTTTGTAGTTTCTTTTTATTATTTACTTAGAAAATTATAAATTTCTTTTAAGAAAAATTATTTTTTTTTTAAGTTATGACAATTTTAATTTAGAAATTTTCAGTTAATTATACGAATTTATATGGTAAAATTTGGAGTAAACTTAAACATGAAAAATATGAGGAGTGAACTAATAAAAACGACATCGTGACAGTTTGGTCCCCACTTGAAGTTCCATCAAATAGATAAAAATTAAAACAAATAAAAAAGAACTAAATAAAAATAAATATATAAATAATATTAAACAAAAATAAATAAAAAGATAAAAGTAAAAGAAAATAAATAAAAATAAATACAAATAAATAAAATATAAATAAAAATAATTAAAACTAAAAAAATAAAAACATAAATAAATAAAAATAAATAAAAAAAAATAAAAAAAATAAACAGAAATAATAAATAATAAAAAATAAATAAAAATAAATATTAATAAAAATAATTAAAATTTAAAAACTAAAAAAATAAAAATAAATAAATAAAAATAATTAAAAAATAATTAAAAAAATAAACAAAAAATTTAAATAAATAAAAATATTAACAAATAGTTAAAAAAATTAAATAAAATTAGGGAAATTAGGGAAAACATTAAAAATAAATAAAATTAAACAAAAAATGAAAAGAGAAGTGTAAAAGAAAATAAATAAAAATAATTACAAATAGTTAAAAAAATTAAATAACAATGGGTAATTTATTAAAAATAGAAATTAAACAAAACTAAATAAAAATAAATGAAAAACTAAATAATATTTTTATTTATTTAAATTTTGTTTGGTTTTTTAAATATTTTTTATTTTAATTTTTTTTTATTTGTTTTTATTTGTTTTTTTTTCTTTTACATTTTTTATCATTTCATTTATTTTTATTTAATTTTTTTAACCATTTGTATTTATTTATTTTTTAATTTTTTAATTAAATTTATTTGTTTTTATTTATTTTCTTTTACACTTATCTTTTCATTTATTTTTGTTTAATTTTATTTATTTTTATTTACTATTATTTATTTTTATTTATTTTTATTTAATTCTTTTACACTTATCTTTTCATTTATTTTGAATAATTTACCTATTTTTATTAATTTTTTTAACTATTTGTTTTATTTTTATTTATTTAAATTTTGTTTGTTTTTTAATTATTTTTTAATTTTAATTTTTATTTGCTTATTTATTTTTTTTGTTCATTTAAATTTTTTGTTTATTTTTTAATTAGTTTTTATTTTTATTTTTTTTATTTTTAATTATTTTTATTTGTTTTTAATTATTTTTATTTATTTTAAATTTTTTTTTATTTATTTTTATTTAATTATATTTATCTTTTTATTTTAATTTTAAGTTTTTTATAATTTTTTTAAGTTCTTTTTTATTTGTTTTTATTTTTATTTATTTAATGGAACTTCAAGTGGGGACCAAACTATCACGATGTCGTTTTTATTAGTTTACCTCATATTTTTCATTCTTCATAATTTATTTTACCATATAAATTCGTAAAATTAATTGAAAATTTCTAAATTAAAATTGTCATAACTTAAAAAAACAAAAAAAATATTTTTTTTTAAAAGAAATTTATAATTTTCTGAATAAATAATCAAAAGAAACTACAAAATCATTGAATTTTCAGCTTGCTATGATTTTTCCAAGTCATATATATCTCCTCTTAATTTCTAACCACCCTAACTCTGTCAGTTTTAATAATAGCAGAAAATATCAAATATCATTTTTATGTAAAACTTTATGCTTTACAATTTTTATTGAAAACTTTTTTTATAGCACCTACCGTTTTTAAATAACCTTAAAAAAACACTTTATTTTCTTGTTTTTAGACATTTGCCGGTGCCTGAAAAACAAATTTTTTTTTACATATCGTTTTCAAATACTCTAAAGTGACTAATATCAAAAATTCCTGTATTTCCTCCAAAATTTTGATTTAAACGTCTATTTGATTGGACTATTAGAGCAACAACACCGTTCAGATATTAACAGACGAGATGGGTGAGAAGTGGAAAACATTTAATTCAATTTCTTACAGACCAACAGAGTCTCTCTCCAGTTGGACGAGTCTACATTACCCGACAATGAAGCTCTGTTGTTAGGATATGTTCCATATATTAAAGATGACTATCTCCCTAGACCAAATAGCAGCGACTATTTCTCTAGAGAAATAGTCGATATTGGGTCTAGTGCAACAGTCGTCCCATATATAACACGCCTAAAATTATGTCTCATCAAATTGATATTAAAATATTCTCGAAATTTAGTTTCAACAAAAATAGCTGACTATTATCAAGGTCTTGGTATATTATTCTTGAAAATATATGCAAAGAACTGCTTTTTACTACATATTTAGAGACGTATACCAGAGGAGAAAAATTTTTTTTTTCGACGAACTATTCCATGGAAGAACATTGTTTCTGTTGCACCATCTGAAATGAATTATACTTCTTTTGTAAAGGTTTAATCAATTAAAAATTACAATTAGCTTGACAAGATTAACTAACATTAATAACATCATGACAACTATAGAATAACCATAGAAATATTACTACATTCATTTAAAATATAATCGACTAAATATTTCGGTCATCGTTTCATTCTAGTGGGTCGAGGATCTTGTCGAGGATCTTCACTATGACTCATCCTAGTAGGTCGGGATCTTCGTCTAGATTTATCCGAGTAGGTCAGGATTCTTCATTAGAAGCATTCAATAACTGAGTTTTGGAAGGAGTTTTAGATTCTTGAAAATTCGGTCCGACTTAGCTTGAGAATCGGGTCTGCCGTTTAAAATATTCACATCTTCATCAAGAGGTTGTAGATTTAACTCCGGATTCTCGTCGTTATTATTTGGAAGTTGTAGACTTGTGTCTTCAAAAGGTTGTGGAATTGACTCTGTGACCTCATTATTACTATTATGATTATTGGTAAGGTTTAAATCTCCCCTTGGTGCTAGATATCTTAATGAGACTATTGTTTCTCTTCCATCTGAATTTTGATGGTAGCATATTCGGGATTGGCTTTAATAAGGCATACTTCCTCAACCAGAGGTTCGTACTTATTGTTTCTGTGAAACTTTATCAAAAGTAGTGGACCCGGTGATAAAAGCCATGATGGTAACGAAGTTCCATTAGTAGACTTTCTTGTATAAGCAAACATTCTCTCATGTGGCGTACAATTTGTTGATATACACAACAATGATCTAATGGAGTGCAACGCATCTCCCAATATGACTTCCCATTGTGATGGCTGCAAACCTCGTGTTCTAAGAACTAGTGTGACTGATTTCTAGATTATACCGTTGTATCTTTCAACTAATCCATTACCACGCGGGTTATAAAGAGAAGATCGACTTGTCCCAATACCATGAGAATGTAAGTAAGTTTTTAATTCCTTAGACATAAATGCAGCCCCCTGATCTAAATGTATGCAAGAAGGTAAGCCAAAAATTGAAAATAAATTTGAAAGATGTATCTTGACATGGATATGCAAAAGGGAAACGAGAGTCTTCATCTATAATAGTTAAAATATATTTATTTCGACTTGTTGGTAACGGTCCTTTAAAATTAAGATCGAGTCTCTCAAAAGGGGAAGTTGTATTTATTAAAATACCTTCATCATATTTTACAAATTTTGGTTTTAATTCGGCACATATAGGACATGATAAAGCCATTTTCTGATCGTCCTCAATTGAATAAGGTAGATTTCTAGAACGTACTCAATGAGTCATCCTTGTAACTCCTGGGTGACAGAGTGCTTGATGTAGTTCAAAAAGACAAGGCATCAGATACGGTATTTTCTACCTTCCTCCGGTAGATACTATCATCATTTTTAATTTTGCTGCTGTGTCTTTGATTGAACATAAAGGATATAGACTTTTAATCAGTGTAAAGCCAAAAATGTTTTCCGATGAGGAAATGACGCCCTTTGATGACCTTTTGAGAGCCCCCACGATTGCGTAGGCTTCTTTTTCAATAGAAGAGTGGCGTTGTTCGCTTTCGGATGTTCTCGAGAAAAAGGCTACAGGCCGCCCTTCCTGACTTAAAGTAGCCGCAATTGAATGTTCCGAGGCATCTGTCTCTATAATAAAGGGTATGTTGTCATGTATAGTAGTTACTGCTGACTTAGCTATTTCTAATTTAAGATTTTCGAAATCTTGTACTACTGAAGGTGCAAGAGGAAGAGTTTTTGTCTGTACCAGACGATATATTTTTTCTAAGAATCTAGGGACCCATCTAGAATAATGTGCGAACATGGCTAACCTTCGTCTCAAGGAAGCAATATTGTTAGGTAAAGGGAAATTTAATAGAGCCTCTAACCTTGATGGATCAGGTTTAAGTGTATTTTTTTCTAGCCTAACAAATTGATAGTTTGTTTTGAGAAGGAACATTTTTCTTCATTAATTGTAAAATTGTATTTTGAAATTATCTCAAAAAGGCGATCAAGATTTTGATCGTGCTCGGTCTGGTTGTTACCACAAACTGTAACGTCGTCATGGTAAGCGAAAACTCCCTTTGATTTTTCGGTGGTTATGATATGATCAAGAACTCTTTGGAAACAGGCAACACCATTGGTTACACCAAAAGGAATACGACAAAACTGATATAGCTTTCCTTCAGCTTTAAAGACAGTATAAGCTTTATCATTATTACAAATCGGAATTTGATGAAAGGCACTGCGCAAGTCAATAGTACTAAATATGCTAAATTTCGAAACTTCAGAAACTAACTTGTAAATATTGGGTAATGGATAAGCATCGAGAAAAGTAAAACGGTTAATTAAGAATAATCTATTACCATTCTTTTCCTATGGTGTTCATTTCGAGTCACGAGAACTTGTGCCCGCCAAGGAGATTAATATGGTTCAATTATTCCTTCAAGTATGAGTTTTTTGATTTCTTCAGATATAAATTTTGCATCGTCAACTGTTTGTTTGCGGGATTTTGTAATAATAGGCTTACAATCTAAACTTAAATTTGAAAATAAACTGACAGGTTCTATATTGGCACATGTTAAACTACAAATGTTTAAGGAAAATTTAGGTCCACCAAAATGCACTTCGATTGATTCATGCTGCTTAAGGATATTATGGTTAAAGGCATTTTATTAATTAATTAAATTGATATGAATTATACTCCTTCTGTAAAGGTTTAATCAATTAAAAATGATAATTAGCTTGACAAGATTAACTAACATTAACTACATAATGACAACTATAGAATAACCATACAAATATTACCACACCATCTATAGTTAATTGTCATCGTGGTTTTATAGCTCACTTAAAGCGACAACTTCCTGAGGTACTGCTCATTCACTGTGTGATTCACAAACAGCATTTAGTAGCAAAAAATCTAAGTTCTAGATTGCACCAGTCTTTACATCATGTTATAAATGCTCTCAACAAGATTATAAGCAATTCTTTGAACTGTTGGTTATTTGCCCAGCTATGTGAGGAAAACGACGAAGTCTTTACTTGGTTACTTCTGCACGCTAAAGTTCGCTGGCTATCAAGAGGCTCCTGCTTAGCAAGATTATCAGTTTTTACAAGAAAAAGATCCAAATTTGAAAGAAAATTTATTGTAAAACAAATATTTATTACTTGACTGGATATCTTTAGTATGTTTAACAAAGTTAATTTGCAGCTGCAGGTTGACGATCTCAACATGATTAAAACAAAATCAATAATATTGGCCTTTGTGGGTAAACTTATCCTTTATAAATAAAATTTAAGCAGAAAAGTTATTCACGGTTTTCGTATGTATCAAAATTACCAGAAATGCTTCAAAACGATGTTTTTATCATATGTCACTCATTTGGATGCATTACACAAGGATTATAGATTTAAAGATCTCTTAAATTTACAAATTCCTGAATGGATAATAAATCCGTACAATATCACAGCCATGGAAGAAGATAATATGATAATGCAAGAAGAGTTGATCACCATCAGTACAGACGAGGAGCTTAAGCAGAAGTTCAACCAAGACTCTCAGAAGTTCTGATTGCAGCGCAACATTGAAACACAGTGTCCTGTTATTATGGAACATTGTTGAAAAATACCTTATCGCTTGTCCATCATCATACCTAGTCGAAAAAGGCTTCAGTGTGGTTACAAACATTTTGACAAAACAAAGAGACCGGAGATTTGAAGCTGCAACTCTAGAGTGATATAAAGTCACCAGGTTCATCCATCACACTGAATTTTTTTATTTTTATCTTTACTTTGCAATTTTAATATTTATTTTTCAAAAAATAATTACCTACTTAAATATTTTTACGGAATTTGTATTAATAATTATAAATTACATTTGATATTTACTGAATTTTATGTCCATTTATTTTGTTAAATTTTGTTGAGAAAATGATTTACTCAACCAACCGCAAAGTTTTTAAATTGCTTACCAATTTATATCAATAAGAAAAAACTAGAGATAGAATTTTTAAAGAAATTTGGCTATGGAGGTCTGAGGTATCAGTTCATATAGGAAAAGGGGTCTCTTTCCCAAAATAGTTTGGGAATCCCTGGGTAGCGCACTGACGACTGGTGAATATAAGGAAGCTGCTACTTGCTCGATATTTATTTTGAAACTAGAAAATTAGTCGCTTGGTATTGGACTCGATAACTGTCGCAAATACTCGTACGACCACGTCGCGTACGCTCTTAAAGTTTCTAATACGGTGTTTCCTAACATGTAACTTTGTGAGATGTTTCTGTTTAAGAATTACTTTTAAAATATGCAAAATGTTTTAATAACTAATACCTAGATACTTATTACTTACTGATTATTTGTCCGGCGGTTCCAATGCCCTTGAATTTTATCTTTTAAATCGAAAAAAGAAGACGAAACATCTGTATCATATGTAATATCACTACAAAGTGGTTTACAATCACAAGAAGAATTATTATTTTCTTTATATCCTACTTCATGTTCTAATTGTTTTTGATTTAGGGTGTCTGGAAAGATAAAATAAACAACAAAAATATATTTAAGGCAGATTTTCTACTTACATTCAGCACGTCTGACGCAATAACGATGAATGTTTCCACATATTAACGTCTCGTTCTCTCCTGAAATTCAAAAGAACAAATTTTTCAAAATTTCACATAACATTCTAATTATCATAAATAATTGAAAGCAGTACCCGATTCTCAAGTTCTACTTATACTTTAGTTGGCATTTTGTAAATGGAGAAAAACACTTCCTAATCTTCAACTGAAAAATTTCCTATTGGCCCGCAATATCAACCCAACTATAAGTGCAATGAGAGACGATAGCATTCTTCACACATTGCATTACTGCTTATTATTTCAGAGTGGCACAACTCCAAAAAATTTAAATAAAAAATAAAGAAAAAATTATCTAACAAGTAAGCAAACCCTTCGCGAAAGACATTAGTATACAATATTCCTTTACTCAACGGTAGAGATGAACCAAATATGGAAAATCTTCCTAAATTGGAATATCATTAAATTATTTTAACTAGCTTTGATAACATTGGACAACTCGCATCCAAACGTAGGTTGTATTAACAAAATTAGTGCACAAAGGGATTATCAACTACCAATTTTATATGTAGAATATGTGTTTGGGCATAACATAAGGTCTTTATTCCTGTACAGCAAATTTAACTAGTGTTAGGGGTAATGTGTGAATGTGTTAACAAAAATGAAAATGGAGACGTACCTAATATGGACTGGTGTGGTATCTGCAATTTGGAGTCCACAAGAAAACGATTCCGTCTCTTTTTTGCAATGGAAAGTTTTCCGAAGACGTCAGGGATATACAGTGGATTTAAAGACAAAAAACAATATATTTTGTTTGGATTTTATAAAGGAGTTTAAATGCGTTCTTCCGATAAATTAGATGCAATTCTTTTTTGTTGACTGCTTTGTTTTTATGTATTATAAAGTAATAAAAAGATTTTTAAGTGTTTTATTTCTCCTTGAAACATATTTCTATGGAAATGCATAAGGGTTGTGTTTCTAGGAATCCAACGTAGAAAAAAAGAATGTCGGGGTCGTTAATTTTTTAAAAATTGTCAGAGACAATGGGATTCTTAAAAGCTTTTTTGTAGACGGTCAATGAAAATTATATTGTTAAGATTGGTATAGAAGTTGAAAGTTGAAGTAAAACAAGTATTAGAAATTAAAAATTTAAAAAACCGACTTCAAAAACGTGCAGATGCCATCATTACATCTTAACCAAATTTATATGAGACCACCCCTGAAGTACCCCCTTTCTAACAAAAAAAGAATAATAAATCTGACAAGGTGGTAAAGCATTATCGCTAAACATACATAAAAAATAAGGAATTTGAGGATTTTCTCATGGACCCAATTATTCGATTTTGACCAAATTTATATGGGACCACCCCATGTTAAAGAATTATCGCTGAACATACATAAAAAAAAATATTGCAAAGAATTGAGAACCTCCTCCTTTTTTGAAGTCGGTTAAAAAAGAGGTACAAAAGAATTTTATTTAAAACTAATATGAAAATACTAGGACGAGATGCAGGATAGATCAGACAAATAGGAGATATAAAAAAGACAGAGACCCAGGCACAAATGATAGAAAAAAAGTATACAAGGAATAAGCAGAGGAGTGAGAAGAGATAAGTTCAAGATTTTTATTTATTGTCCGATTTCAATGATGTTTTTTTTTTGTTAGAAAGGGGGTACTTCAGGGGTGGTCCCATATAAATTTGGTCCAAATCTAATAATTGGGTCCATGAGAAAATCCTCAAACTCTTCATTCTTTATGTATGTTTAGCGTATGTTGTCCGATTTATGGGATTCTTTTTTTAGTTATGGGGTACCTCAGGGGTGGTCCCATATAAATTTAGTTAAGATGTGGTAATGGCATCTGCACGTTTTTGAAGTCGGTTTTTTAAATTTTTAATTTCTAATACTTGTTTCTAAATTTGGGTATTTATTATTTGGTAAATTTTTAGAACCCCTTTGGAGAGTCTTGGTATTTTTTATTGTAAAATTTGGAAGAAAGTTATTGGAAACTAAAATTATTGTACTGGATGTTTCTATATCAATATGTTCCATATAAGGGACATATTCCATATAAACTACAAAAATACAATTTTCTATAGAATATTTCTCTATAACTCATATATACTCGTAATAGATTTAATATTATAAAAAATAAATAAGGATTTTCAAAGGTGTAAAGAACCTACATCAAAAACAGGGTATTGAGAAGATATTCTGGATTTAATATGTACAAAAAATAAAACAGTATTCCATATTTGGCTAACTTTCTCTATACACTAATTTTTATTCAAACAATTTAAAGGTCATAATCAATGCTTTATGTTTGTTATCATATATTATAATTCGAGAGACGCTAAAATGGTGGTTCCTACCTTATCGAGACTGAGGCTCACAAGGGTAAACTCGTAGCATAACAAAAACGAGAAATGATTTAACTTGGAACGAAATACCGAAAGGCGATAGTAGTATTAGCACGTTGAATTTTTTGGGTTGTGAAGCACTGGCATTACTTAAGTTAAACCATGTGATGATTTTCACAAGCCATAATTTTTAAAACCATTCTATATCGCCTTTTGATTAGGGTTTAAAAACTTGTTCGAGCAATTTATCCAATAATAATTGGCCCTTTACCTCTTAAGCCTGCTCATGTAAAATATTTGGGCTTCTTACTACGCCTATTTATATTCTATTAATAAAGGACAGAAGGATGAGTATTGCAACTATCTTAAAAGAAATAAAATGGCTTTCAGTTCAGAATTATGTTCAGTACATGACTGATAATTATTTATAAAATAAAAATGACAGTACCATCGCATCAGATCTATTAGAAAAAATTCAATATAATTCGCAATATCACAACTATAATACAAAAAGCCAATCTGACTTTCATGTACGGCAAGCCATCACTAAAAGTTCCCAAAATACAATTTTTAATAAAGGTTTAAAAAATTTAATAGACTGCCTAGAGAAATTAAAAAAAAAAAACAATAAATGTATTCAAAAGTATCCTCAAACAATACTTGATAAATAAACAGAACGGATATACTTTCTTGTGATAATACTCTTTAAACCTGCCCTTTGTATTTCCCCTAATTTATTGTTATTTTACCCCTCGAAATTTTAAACACATTTATATTTATTCTTAATTTACCTAAAAATGTCATTGAGTGCTGGATTCAAAGCAAAGCGTTGATCTACTCCTTCAACTTATTTACAAAGTAGGAAGAAACACTGTAAATTTACAATAAGACGGATTGATGTTAAACGTTAATTAAAAATCAGTGGTGTATAAAATTGAAGATTTATTTAAAGAAATTTGTTATTTGATTCATTAAAATTATGAAATATAATGCCCGCCAAATCTTCGCCGCGGCTCCGACATCACACGTCGATCTGCTTATCGAATTTTTTTCTAACATATCGGCATAATTGCTCCTCAATCTTATAAATGTATCATGAAATTTGTCTTTGAGTTGTTGGATGGTAGTTGGCTAGTTGGCATAGACTTTACTCTTCAGATGGTGTAAGAAAAGAAGTCTAACGGTGTCAAATCGCAAGATCTCGGGCCAATTGACTTGTTTCGGGAGAATATGTTCCCGGGAAACTTCTCATACGGTAGAGCCATTGTGGCGTGGACTGTGTGGTATGTGGCGCCATCTTATTAAACCCACATGCATGGCGTAACCAAAAACAATTTATAAATAGGACATCTAAAATTTGAAATAGTGCACAACTATGAAGACAAGAGATAAGGAGGCGAATTGGCCTTGGTCAAATTTTAAATTTTTATCCCTATTTTTATGGAGTTCTAAAAAACTACTGTAGTTGGCGGGTGGCAAAATAACGACGTCTATTTTCTATGCAAGTCAATGGGAATTAAAGTGATTTTTGTAAAATTTAGTAAAAATAAAGAACCTGACTACAAGTAACAATGAGTAACAAAAAACGGCAAAGCAGGATTTGCTTCGTTTCGGGTTGAAAAACGGGATATAAATCCGATTATTAAAATTAAAGAAAATACAAGGATATAAAAATCCAAGTCTTTTCAAAGCTCCTAGTGTAAGTAAAATAATGTATTTATTTCTAAATAATATATATTTATTGTAAAATAGTCACAACCCGTATTTTACGGAGTGTAGTTTATTTAATTACAAAATTCTATAATAAAAAACAATAAAGTCATAAATCCTAACTTACGAACAACAATAATTATACTTACTAGAAAAAAAAATTTGCTTTTTTATGTTTTTTGATGTTAGATGAAGAGTTACTACTGTTATTTTTCTTTATTGAACTCCAATTTAGTCATTGCAAATATATTTTATAAGATCCTAAACGTTTAGAACAATGGCATCATGTGATTCCTAGGGCTGATAAAGTACTGTCTAGTTATGATTCTGTTTGCGAGCTACACTTTTTAGATGATGATATTTTAAAATTTGATGAGACTGTTTTAACTAATGGTACTGTTAACAAAATAAAAAGGGAAAGGCTGAGATTAAAGAACGAAGCAATACCATGTATATTCCCGAATCTCCCTTCATACTTGTCCAGTATTAGGAAAAGACGAAAACCACCATTGAACCGAACTGAATTTTTTAGAATAAAAAAAAAGGAAGAAAATACTAAAACCTATTGCTGAAGAAACTATTCACCAGGATGATGAAATTGTAGTTGTCGAATACAAAATTACCACAAAACTGTACTCACCAAATTTCACCATTTAACAAACCTTTTCAAATTTGGTACTACCTAATTTTCATTTTATTTAGATAAAATTAAATAATGAATAGTAAATAATGTTTAACATAAAGACTCATTTAAAATTAATACCAACAGTATTTCCTGTACTTCAGTTAGCAATTAAAACAAAGACTTATTTACAATAATTAAAATCAACACTATTTTCTGTGCTTTAGTTAGCAATAAACAATTTGATTTTTTTATTATTTTCGTAAAATTTTGTAAAATCCCTAACTAAATATTTTCATTTAAACCGTGTCTTAGTATGCCCTCAGCCCTATTTAGCTTTAATTAAAAAATAATTAGCCCTACCCATCAAATTTTAACACTTATCAATAATTTGCATTTTACTTATATAGGAATAAATAGTAAATAATGTATCGATTAAAATATGTAAGACTTATTTAGAAATAAATACAACAGTATATTCTGTGCTTTATTTAGCTATAAACAAGTTTATTTTTATTATTTTGACAAAATTATGTATAATTCCCATAAGAAGCCATGTATTTTGAATTGCACTCTCAGTTGGTTGATTATGCTGGCCGAAAAATCTCGAAGAGCATGAAATGAACTTTTGTTTGAACCTCCATTTTCGTAATAGGCTACAATAACTTTAAAACGTTGTTCAATACTCAACTTTCTTACGATTCAATGTGTCAAAACAAAAACCTAAAAAAATAATTGACCTGTAAGCTCCATTCACATTTAACATCAGTCCAAACTATTGTAACACCCTTTATAACATGGAGAAACCCACAAAAAATGACTGGTGTGAACTTAGCAGACCAAACTTGGCATCCAAAATGGCGAAGGAACTCGAATGAATAGTGGCGTCGGTCCCAGGTTAATACATATTATTAAATAAATATTGCGGTAATTATTAAATAAAAAGTAGAGGCAAGTACATTTTAAACAAATATAAACCATAAAATAGATATTAAACAAGATTTAAGAAAATTAAGACAAATGAAAAATTGGTCTTTTTAAGATTTTGATATATCGCGGCCAAAGAACAATAAGTCCAAAACAAGACATATTATCACGTTGATATTTTAACACGATTTAATCTATTTATAAGCCTTACTAACAAAGTTACTGTCAATGTATCGCAAGTCGTCAAAGAGTAGGAAAAATTAAAAGAATATAGAAACACTTCAAAAATAAAACGTCTGCCAACAAACTATCTACAATAACTCCATAACCAGACATACTATCAATTTCATATTTTAAAAAGAATAAGTCTATACATATCTATATGTAATAGTGGTACTTTCAATTCATCGCAAGCCGTCAAAGAGTAGGAAAAAATTAAAAGAATATAAAAAAAAACTCTAAAGATAAAAAGTCTGCTAATAAACTATCTACCCAGCAAACATTTTGGTGTAATTTGACGTCGATACTACCTAAATTATATATAATAAATTTGGTCGCAAAATTAGATTTAACCATAATTAAGTAAAATTTACGTTGGCTCGACGTGGATTCGACATAAGTGGAGAATAAGACGACGTCGAAATTTGGTTTTATTTACCAAAATAGGCAGAATTACATCTAAATCCACGTTGTACTATCCCAGTACGTTTGGTCAGTAATACCTCTCTAGGGAAATTTGACGTCAGTATAACGTTAATTCGACGTTGATTTAACTAAGTTTAGGTAGAAACTACCAAGATATTTGCAGATGACGTATGCCTCCAAGTGTACGAAAAGAAATTTTATACTTATTTGGTATTTTTATCTATATATAAGTAGAAATATTGTAAGGAGTCACCAACACAATTAAAACATATACCTAATTCACATGAAAGATTGAAAATAAATAAATGTCGGTGACAAAAATATATGTAATGTAATTGCGGTGAATATACAGTTCACGCTTGTTGAAATTAATGCGAAGAAAATTTTGTCGTGCATGTTAACAGTTCTACTTAGAAAAATAATAATGCCCTTCCAAAATACTCTCTAATTAAAAAAATATAAGAAAAAAATATGTTCGTGTAAAAAAATAATAATATTATGAGCTAAAACTATGTTTGTTGTGTATCACTTTAGAAAATCAATAATGTTTCGTTTTTCGGTATTTTCATTCGTATTTTCTAGTTATGGTCATTTTAAAAATTTAAAATTTGGAATCGTACTTCAATTACGTTAAAAAATATGGCGTATTGTGCGAATTCGACCTAAAAGTTATTATGACTAAGGAAATCTACGTATTTTACAAATACCTTTTTACTAAGTTGAATTAACTTCAATTTCATGACATATTAGTTAACTTTGCCTATTTAAAAAAATAATAACCTATAGGTTTTATAAAAAATTTACCTATAGGTAAATATAACATATTTAGGTCACGTTGTTCTGCACTTGAGATTTTAGACGTTTCACTTTACGATAAAAATCGGAAGTATAACGATATGATTTATTATTTTTCGAACTCATTTTATTAATTATTTTTCGCACTCATTTAAAGCTCTATCTACACCACACGTAAATTAAGATTACGACTGTAATGGTTTTTTTAAAATGGCCGAAATTCTTAAGAATAATGACGAAGACAGTAACTGAACAACCTAATTGTTAAAATAACCTAAATAATATAAATTTTACAAATAGGTCATGTATGACTCTTTTTAAATTGGTGGTTTTTAGTCGAATTTACTCTGTGGTAGATTTTTCAGGTAATTGCTACAACAAAGTTAATAAATATTTCTTCAAGATGACTTATAGGTCAACTAAATGAGTATTCGACTATTTGGTTGAAATTAGGTAGATAAACAGGTAGAATTTTGCTACGATCTCGATTACTTTAAAGGAGAGTAAATAAAAGCGGCCAAATAGGTTACTATGGAGGCATAAAATTACGTAGAATTTTTAACCAAATCTACCTAGTTGGATATTCTACTATAAAGACGATTTTTAGTTGCCAAACAGGTAGATATTACCTAAATATGGCACCTAATTTTACTACAAAGGAAATTTAACTTTGAAGTAATTGTTGGTTATTTTTTTTTTAGTAGTTTTTCCCTTGCTGATATGGTTAAAGTTACTTTTAAGCAGATTTGTGTAAAAGGTAGATTTCTTGGTATAATTTACGTAAATCTAAATATAAATTAAAACCGTTTGGTAAATTTACATTAGAGGTATATTTTTCTAGTCAATTTTACGTAATCATTATCTCAATAAGTAAATTCGTCTTTAACAAAATCGAGTTATAACTAATGTTATAGAAAATGTTTGCTGGGCAATAACTCCATAACTAGACATACTACCAAGTTCATATTTCAAAATTATTAAGTCTATATATATGCATGTAATAGTGATCCTGATAATTCATCGCAAGCCGTTAAAGAGTAAGAAAAAAATCAAAATAAAAATAACACTACAAAAATGAGACGTTTGTCAACAAATTTTGTACATTAACTCCATAAGTAGACATACTATCAAGTTCATATTTTAAAAAGAATAAGTCTATACATATCTATATGTAATAGTGTTACTGTTAATTCATCGCAAGCCGTCAAAGAGTAAAAAAAAAATAAAGTATAAAACAAAACTAAAAATTAAACTTTTGTCAACAAACTATGTACAATAACTCGATAACTAGACAAACTATTAAGTTCATATCTTAAAGAATACGTTCTCATACATTATTATTTTTAAAATATGAACTTGATAGTATGTCTAGTTATGGGGTTATTGTAGTTTGTTGTCAGACTTTTTATTTTTGCCGTTTTTTAAAATCATTAATTTTTTCTACTCTTTGACGGCTTGCGATGAATTGACAGTACCACTATTACATATAGATATGTATAGACCAATTCCTTTTAAAAAATAAACTTGATAGTATGTCTAGTTATGGAGGTATTGTAGATAATTTGTTAGCAGACTTTATCTTTAGAGTTTTTTATTCTTTTAATTTTTTTCCTACTCTTTGACAGCTTGCGATGAATGGACAGTACCACTATTACATATGAATATGTCAAGACTTATGTTTTTAAAAATATGAACTTGATAGTATGTCTAGTTATGGAGGTATTGTAGACAGTTTGTTGACAGACGTTTTATTTTTACAGTTTTTTTATATTATATTAATTTTTTCCTACTCTTTGACGACTTGCGATGAATTGGCAGTACCACTTTTATATACGGATATGTATAGAATTATTCTTTTTAAAATAGTATGACTAGTTATGGAGTTATTTTAGATATTTTGTTGGCAGACGTTTTATTTTAACAGTTTTTTTTTTAAATTCTTTTAATTTTTTCCTACTTTTTGACGGCTTGCGATATATTGACAGTAACTTTGTTAGTGAGGCTTATGAATAGATTAAATCGTGTTAAAATATCAAATTGATAGTATGTCTTGTTTTGGACTTATTTTGTTTGTTAATCTTAAACAGACCAATTTTTTATTTCTCTTGAATACAAATTTTCTTATATCTGGATTAATATCTATTTCATGATTTATATTTGTTTAAAATGATATTGCTTCTACTTTTTATTTAATAATTACCGCAATATTTATAAAATAAAATTTATTAACCTGGGACTGACACCACTGTTCATTCGGGCTCCTTCGCCATTTTGGCTGCCAAGTTTGGTCTGCTAAGTTCACACGAGTCAAAAAATGTTTCTAAAATGGGCCATGAAAAAAATCACGGAAATCGGAATAACATATTATACGATTCTTTTCCTTTTTTAAATGACAGTCTTTGTGGGTCATGACTTACTTTAGAAATATATTTTCTGGATCAATCATTATAAAAAGTTTCCATTTGAAGCAAAAAAGAATAAATAATGGAAATACCTTTATTTGTAGAACAGTAAAGAAAAGTTATGTTATTAATATAGGTAGGTATTTCAACTCAACGTACTGGGCATAAAATACTCGACGCATCCACATGCTTTCCTTGTATAATTTGTGAGACATTCCAATTTACAATTCTGTGGTGAATATATTTTAAAAAATTTCAGTTTCTTCTCTGTAGAAAAATAACATTTTCGAATACTTGAATCAAACTGTTGAACTGTTCCCGATGTAGTCATCGCTCTAGGGCGAACAGTAGCTATTACAGACCTTTCAAAACCAACATTAAAGAATTGTCTTCTTAACCTCGGTAATGTATAAGGTGCATGTAATAAAACCTAAAAAAGAAACAATAGCAATTTGTGTATTAAGAGCGGAAATTTGTCAAAAGCGGCAACGAACTTTTCTACGATCACATTCTTTTTTAAAAAATAGGTGTTTCCAAAAAAAAAATCATAAAAATAAGTTAATATTGATAGTCAATATTAATTAGATAACAAAACAAAAACAGAGACAACTTATTTAATATTCAATACATTTAACTATTTAACTTGATAACAATTGAACAAATCTCAAGTCAGTGTGTTTATGACAAATCAATTTAATTATAGTTTATGTATAGTGTTTCTCTTAATCAATTAAAAATGCTTGTATTCAAATTTGATATGCATGTGGATTGTGGATTACTGTTTTACAATGGAAAAAAATATATAGCCAGGGGTCATAGGCGCCGACTACGGGGGGCCCGGGGGAGCAAGTCTCCCTTTGGAAATAATCCCCGTGGCAGCCACCCTGGAGAAACGTGAAATTTATTTTTCCGGTATTTGATATGTGGACAAAACACATCATTCAACCTTCATAGAGCGGTAAGAACCTTTCTTTTATTTTTTAGCTTGCGCTTGCATCATGGTACGGCTCCTCGGAGATAAACAAAAGTTGGCGCATATACGAATTTAAAAATTAATTATGTGTTCAATAAAAAACTAATAATAAGTGATGTTTGTTTTGGCTACCGTTGCTTTGGGTAACGGACGCGAAATTTAATTTCGCGGACTGTGTTGAGAACGCGAAATACTTCGCGTGTGTGATAGGTTAGGTTCGTAAATAAAACAACTACATACAGCTCAGCGGCTGGACGTGAAGTGTCCTCTTGTCTTTATTTCCTCCTATCATAATTGACATTGTTGCCAACCGCTTAGGCATATTTTAGTGATAATACATACCATATATGACATCCCCGTCGTTTTTTTTTTTTCGTAACAAAAACAACAATTCTAATCTAAACTACAAAAATAAAGAGAATAAATTAAATCATCCAGCCGAACAACTTATTTTGTATACAATTATAAATTTAATCGCTTTGGTGGTTTTACTGAACGTCCGCAGGAAGTTGTTTTCTCTGGAGAAGCTTTATTTAAGTTTTCACATGAATCTTGCTCCTCCGTGTAACTGTTATTACTGTCTTCAGAGATATTAATTCTTTCCTCTTGACGATCAGTATTAACATTAACAGGTATTGGTACAAGAAATTGTCTATTTCTAGCCGAAACATTGTTTGAATTGTCAAGTTTTAGAGAGTAGGTCCTATTTATAATTTGATTAGTGATAACACCAGTTCGAACTCCCTGACTGTAGCTTATATAGACCTTTTGATTTTGTTTTAAGGGAGTTTGTTTAATAGCACCTCTGTCATAATATTGCTTTTGAATGTTTTTTATTTTTTCATGATAGTTAAAAATGTGGATCACATTATGTGCTTTTGGTTTCAGTAGTTTTTTAAAGGTGAAGATATTAGATCTGAGAACCCTTGACATCAAAAGTTGAGCAGGAGAAGGCATATTGTTATCAATGGGAGTATTTCTGAGTTGCAGTAATGTTAGGTAGATATCTTTGTGATCGCTAAAAGATTTTTGAAGTGCTTTTTTATATGTTTGAATGTATATCTCACTCAATCCATTTGATCTGTGGTTCTCCGGGCTAGATTTTATACTTTTAATTTCCCACTCCCTACAAAAAGTTTCAAATTCGTAAGATGTATACTGTGTACCGCCATCCGAGTAAAAAATCTTTGGGATGCCATGACGAGCGAATATTGACTTTAAATTACTAATTACTGTTTGGCTGGTAGTATCTTTCAACAAGCATATTTCTGAAAATTTACTGTAGTAATCAATAGCTATTAGGTAAGAGTCGTTGCCTATAAAAAAAATCTGATCCTACTTCTTTCCAAGGTAAATTTGGAGTATTATGAGGCATTAAGGGATCTCTGTGAAAATTTGAAAACTTAGAGCAAGTTGTGCAATTTTTTATCATGTTATCAATATGTACTGTCATGGATGGCCAATATAATGATTGTCTTGCTAAAGTTTTACATTTTACCATACCTTGATGGCCATAATGAATTCTAGATAACATTTCATTATACATTGTCGTAGGTATAACAATTCTATTATTTCTTAAGAATATACCCTCAGACTAACAAAGTTCATCTTTTATTTTATAGAAACATTTTTGAGTATTAGTCAACCTGTCAATAGTTTAACCAGTTCTTAGGAATATCCTCAACGAATCCAGTTCTTTGTCATTTTTTGTTTCTTTTCTAATTCTTTCTATTTGATCTTCAGTTACATTAAATAAAAGTTTTACTAGACAAATTTGTGAATCTAAATCAAAGTCCAGATTGTTTTTTAATTCTGGTTTCTCACTACTGCATCTGGATAATGTATCTGCTATATACAGCTCTTTACCTTTTTTGTAATAAAGATTGAAGTCATATTTCTGCAATTTGAATAACATACGTTGAAGTCTTGGCGGCGTGTTCAATAACGGCTTTCTTATGATAGAAATTAACGGCTTATGGTCAGTTTCTATGTCAAATTTTGTGCCATATACATAATTGTGGAATTTTTCACATGCCACCAAAATTCCAAGTAATTCTTTCTCTATTTGAGCGTAGTTATGTTGAGTTAAAGTTAGTGCTTTTGACATATATGTAACTGGTCGTCCAGACTGTAATAACACACCACCAATTGAATCCTTAGAGCAATCTACAGAAATTCTTTCCTCTTGACGATCAGTATTAACATTAACAGGTATTGGTACAAGAAATTGTCTATTTCTAGCCAAAACATTGTTTGAATTGTAAAGTTTTACAGAGTAGGTCCTATTTCTAATTTGATTAGTGATAACACCAGTTCGAACTCCCTGACTGTAGCTTATATACAGCGTGTGATTGCACGCGAAGGAAATATATAGAAAAGTTCTATTTTTTGATTGTTTTTTGACACATTCGAATAAAAAAATTTTTCAACAGTGAGACTGAGAGATTGTTTGGTGACAGAAACAATATTATTAATTTTACTAATTTAATAATTGCATTTAATTTTATTTCACAAAGTAATGTAATTTTATTTTACAAAGTCATGTAATGTTATGCCGCGGCCAAAGTCAGTAAGGAACTGTCTATTAGTTTTTGGTTTTTTCTCGGTCTACCTGCAGTGCCCTCGAAACTAGCCAGCCTTACCCGGGAAAAACCCCCGTTGGGTGTTCTGCCAGTATTATAATAAATTATGATATTTGAATTGCTATTTTATTGGTACTTTACAAGCACCTATCATTTCGGAAATTCTTAGGTAAGCTGACTAGTTTGAATATAACCTACAGGATGATGTTTTTTTGACCGCCACAGAGACCAAACATAAAAAAACCTACTTTTTATAGATTTTTAGAAAAATTAATAGATAAGCATCTAATACATTTTTACAAGTTTGTTTTACTTACCCTAAACCCTTGCGCATCTGTGTTACAAAAGTGATCATTATTTGAAGAATTTTGAAATAACCCTATAGTCATAGAATTTTCAGCTCCAGACATGAGAGCCCTAACTGGGTAATTGAAATAAAGTTCATTGATAGCCTGATATCCTTTATCCAGGTCCCATCCTACAATACTCTTATTCAGGAGGTGATAATTCTTAAAATGCACCCTGCAAAAATTGTAAATAAAATAAGAGAAAATCGAACCTAATTTTCGCGTTTGCTGCAAAACTAGAGTAAATTCAATGGAAGGAAATTTCCATCTGTTCTAACTACAAGTGAAAAATAAAAAATGAAATTTATATAATTTGATTTTTTTAATGGTGTTGTACGACGTCTCCAATATAAATATGTAAATATCTTCTACGAAATATTAAAAAAATTGTGAGAGTACAGTTCTGAGAGAAAAATAATAAAAAAGAAAATATTAATATCATACAAAAAGAACTAATTTAATAGACCACGATGCAACATATTATTTTTACACGTATTCTTTACAAACTAAAAAAAGTACTTGGTGAAGAATGAAAAGTTAAAGGTCTCACTGTTCTAGAAGAATGATATATTTTAAGGCCGCTTTTCACAGCGCAAGATTGTTGCAAATTTGCTGCTATATTTTGTAAGAGAAGAGTTAAGAGTTAAGAGTTCCAAAATCCAAATAAAATTGTTTTGACCAGGTTCAATAATATATATAACCAGATAGCACACATAGTCCAAAGGACTTAATTTTAAGTTTAGTAGTATTTTGACGTTCAATAGACGTCCATCTTAGGTTATTATTTACCCATACAGCACACATTATTTCAGAAGTGTTTCAGAAATATTTTAAACGTTTCAAACATATAACATTTCAAGCACAAGTTTCTAAAATATTTTTGAAATATTTTAGTTAAACGTTTCACTGAAAATGTTTCTAAAACATTGTATACATGTTACACAAAAGGTTACTAAACGGGTGTGTTGTAAAAGGCCAACACTTAATAAAGAATTTCTGATTTGTAAGAAGACGATGGGTTATTTTAGTAGTTATTTTATTTCATCATATGTCCAGTTAGAGACAACCCTATATTTTAAATAATTACACAAGCCCGCGAAAATTTTGTGATCTAGCCATTTTATTTTTTTTTTCACCTATTTACAACTTCTATATAACTAAAATAACCCCCTTTTTATTCTATCACGTAAACTTTTTTTGTAAACTAGTATGAAGGGTATTATCCCTGAACATCACAAACAAATTAATTTGAATTCCTTATTTTTGTTCAAAACGTTGAGACGCGTTAAAACCTCGTTTTAATTTGCGCATTTGTAAGGGGATTTACCGGTACTTACTAGAATATTGTTGGAGATTCCCCGAGACTCGATTTATTCAGGAAAGAGGGCGATATATTTAGTATCCCCGTGGTATTGAGACAGGCGTTGTCTATCGAATTCTATCGGTGTTTCGTTGTGCACTTTCTATTAAAAAAATGTCTAGTAGGTGTTGTAAAAATAGGCCTGATGACTTTTGTTATATTTGTGGACACTTTATAGTGAAGAAGTTTAAAAGAAACATTACTGATTTCGTAAAAAAATGCATATTTTGCATATTTTAAAGTCAGACTTGGAGATCAAGATAAACCTCGGGCGTCACATGTTATCTGCAAGATTTGCGAAGAAGCCTTGAGGCATTGGTTTAAAGAAACAAGAAAAGCCCTACCGTTTGGAATACCAATGGTCTAGAGAGAACCTAAAAATCACATTGACGACTGCTATTTTTGTCTTTGTGATATTAAAGGTCATAACACAAAATCTCTAAAGTATATTAACTATCCTAATCTTTCGTCTGCAATAAGACCAGTTCCACATGACGCTGATATACCTGTACCTGTTCCACCTAAAGTATTACAGTCTATCAAATCAGAATCTTCAACAGATTCAGAAATTGACATTTTTGAGCCATCTACCTCAGGAACCCGTGAACCGCAGCTATTTTCTCAAGTAGAACTGAATGACTTAGTCAGGAATTTGGTACTTCCAAAAGATCTCTCTGAGGTTTTAGGATCAAGGCTTAAAGAAAAAAAAATTACTTGCTCCAGGTACATTTTACTGGTATAGAAATCGCGAGGCTGAATTTGTCAATTACTTTGCTGCAGCTGGTTCACTTGTATATTGTCAAAATGTATCTGACTTGGTTATTCACCTAGGTGCTCCTGAATACAATCCTGCCGAGTGGAGACTTTTTATAGACTCTTCAAAGAGAAGTCTTAAAGCTGTTCTACTTCATAATGTCAATATTTATATGCAACTGTTCCTGTTGGTCATTCTACTCAGCTAAAAGAAAATTACGAAAATCTTGAGGTACTGCTTTTAAGAAGAAACTACAGACAACATAACTATATTCTATGTGGTGACCTTAAAATTTTAGGGTTGCTTTTAGGTCAACAATCCGGATATACGAAATACCCATGTTTCTTATGTGAGTGGGACAGTAGAGCAAGAGATGTTCACTGGACCAAAAAAAAAACTGGCCACCAAGAAAAAATTTAACGCCTGGCTCCAAAAACGTAATTCGGGAAAGCCTAGTTGATCCGGAAAAAATTGTTTTACCCCCTCTACATATAAAATTGGGGCTGATGAAAGAATTTGTCAAAGCTATAGACAAAAATGGTGATTGCTTTAAGTACTTGTGTGAAACATTTCCGGGTCTCTCTGAAGCTAAATTAAAAGAAGGCATCTTTGTTGGGCCACAAATAAGAAGGTTGATAAAAACTAATGAAATTGAGACGGTTATGCAGGAAGACGAAAAAGAAGCATAGGCAGCTTTTAAACAAGTTATAAATAAGTTTCTAGGATACTACAAAGACCCTGAAATTGAAAGTATTGTTGAAAATATGTTGGACGAATTTAGAAAGTTAGGCTGTAACATGAGCTTAAAAATTCATTTTCTACATGCTCATCTTGATTTTTTTCTGGATAATCTTGGCGATGTCAGTGAAGAGCAAGGGGAGCGCTTTCACCAGGACATAAAAGAGATGGAACGGCGATATCAAGGGCGCTGGGATATCAAAATGATGGCCGACTACTGTTGGATGCTTAATAGGGACCGTCCTACCGCAGAATATGCACGAAAAACAACAAAAAGAAGCTTTTCCGGAAAGAAAGAAAGATTTTTCAAGAAAACAAAGGATTAATGTATGTTATTTTTTAACTAATTCCCCGGTTTTATTGTTTGTTTTCTTGTTTTATTATTTTCTTTTTTATCCTAAGTATCTATAAATATGTATATTTTAATTTTTTGCATTCTTGTAGTATTTTGTTTAAAAACCTTACGTGATAGAAAAAAACTAAAAGCAGATTTGAAATCAGCGTCACTAAAATACCCAATTTCAGTTGAAAAGTTCAATTCACATTTTACAGAGTATTTAAACGCAGGCCTGTGTTATAGATTTGAGTTGTCGGTTTTTGTCATTTCCTTTGTTATTTATGCGTTGTGCTGTTGTTATATGGGAAGCAGAATATGTCTTTAGAAATTGAGGTGAGTACTACAGAAATAATGCTTCTTTAGGTTAGGTTTATTTATCTCTTCTCTGAGACGAGTGACGCCATTTTGTTTTTAAATAGAATCTACATTTGCTGTCCCTACACCAGTTTTATTTATTAGTTCTACAGTTGATTGAAAAGCCGAGCTTCATGTTTTGTTTAGGCATGAGTATTGTTTGTTTTATTATAGTTAATATAAAACCATATTAATAAAACTATTGTTAATCAAATAATTTGTATAAATCCTTTTTAATTACCTATAATTTGTTTCACATTAGTGCATTTAAATGAATTGGAGGGATTGACGCCATTCGCCAGCTTTGGGGCTGTGCCAGTAAAAGTAACATCCAAGTTATTCAAAGTTTTCGCAATAAAGTACGCACTCTGGTACTGCCGCAATACTGATCTTCATAGGGTCCTTAAAGTGGAGACTGTTGAAAAATACAATAAAAAAATTTGCTAGTAGTCACCAACAACGACTGCTCGAACATGGAAATCTTGAGATTATCCAGTAACAATGCCAATCTAATAAGAAGACTTAAGAGAACCAAACATTTTGAGTTAGTTTAGTGATGTTAGATTAAAGCAGAGTAAAGTGCGGTACGTTAACGGAAGTGTAACTAAATAATTAGACTCTTAAAGTAAACTAGTGAGTAGAATCTAAGTTTATGAAGTTTTTCATCCTCAGATAGAATAAAATTGCTAATTGATCTTAATGATTAGATTTTAATAATCGTAAATGTTTCTTTACTTGGGGCATTTATTAAAAAAAAATCTATTTGTTTTATATTAGTCCATTTAAAGGAATTTGTGGAAAGAAAGCGATTCTCCTTTATATTTTATGAAATAATGTTTAAAAATTATTTATTTATTTACTTGTTTGTTTGTTTGTTTGTTTGTTTGTTTGTTTAGGAATCAATGTTTGAGTTTTGTGTATTTTAAATAAACATGTATATTTATAAATGTCTTTTCCTTAGTCCTTTAATATTTTAGATAAAAAACTAGAATACATTTCTGAAATATTACTATTTAATATTTCTAAAAATTTTCAAATTTTCATTTCAGAAATATTACTGTGAAATATAATATTTACATGACATGTTTCTGTTTCAGGCACATTTCAGAAATGTTTCTGGGATGTTTCGTAATATTTATACAACATTACAAATGTTCCAATTTTTTTGGAATATTTCCGAAATGTGTTTGTGCTACCATATTATATCCATTTATATACACTTTCTTTTTTTTTTAATTTAATTTGTCATTAAAAATTGACAAATATCTTTTGCATTTCATTATATCAGTGGAAGTTTGAAATAATATTCTATTATAACAACCATATCTATTAAAAAGTTTTCAAGTGGCTCCTTGGTCGAGATCGTTTAGTGGTTGGAAGCCTAAAACGAAAATGAGCGTGTAGAGAGTTCGACCCCTCTTCAGGCCAAGCGATTTAAAAAAAATGGTGTATAACGGGTTGCAAAAATAATAAATATTTAATTAATAATATAAAAGAGTGTGTAATGACTTGCGGTTGTGTAAAAACAGGAGAATGTGGTCCCAATGAAATATAATCCAGGAATGAAAGTTTTTTTAAATGTCCCGTATTCAACGTCCAAATATAATCCAAAATTGGACGTCCACTGAATGGTCAAAAGTGTGCCATTTGTATACTTCACTGGACGTCCATTGGAAGTTGGAATTCCAGAAAAAGCTAATTTTTGGACGTCCAGACATCCAAAATTTTATATCGAATGGAAGTATTGGTACTGTCTGGGTATGTAACTATATAGATTGATCATCCATACATTAATAAAAATAAACATAAGTAAGCTCTTGCCTTGAAGTAAAAATTAAGTGTTTTTTTACTATATTCAAAGGCTGAAATTTGACTTTAAAAAACATTTATGCAAAATTTTCTATTCTTTGTTTATAGGGTGTAAATTGGTTGTGATATATTGCCAATTTAAACAATGCTGCCAACTAAAATATTTGGAAGAAGAAAACAAAATATACCCAGATTTCAGAATTTGTCAGGTTGGTATCCCGAAGATCACTAGAAAATTGCGCCGTGAAAAAAGGCTAAGATGTTTTTTTATTGTAAATTAGAGGTCTGTCCCAACAACGATCCAAAACCTGTAATTGATACCAAGATTCTACGCAGTAGATTATTTAGACCGCTAAAGTCATACAGCGCACGATCCTGGTGTCAATGACTGGTTTCTGATCGTTCTTTTGGAACCGACCTTAGGTCATTCCAACAACCTGTCAAACAATAGCTGCCAGTGAGAAGGTCTCGAATATCTAAGGAGGTAGTCTTGCACATTGGACGCTATGTCTATTCAAAATAGCAGTTGCCAAGCCTGCCAATTTATTTGTTTGAAATGGCTGATACGCCATAAAAGTGTGACGTAATTTCGGTTCCACTGACTGTTCATTCTAGCCAAACTTTTAACAATATTTGACATATACATTTTTACTCTTTTACTGTTTTTATTGTTTTATTAAATAATATTGTTTGCAGGTCATGAAAAGTAGTTTAGTATGTATTATTGGTTAATAAATGATTATATACTTGATGCAAGTTATATACTTATTTTAGAAATATATTTATGAAAGTTTAAATATAATTTAGGTAAATAAAGGGAACAAAACGCACTTTAAAAAAAATTCTGTCACTGTAATTGTCAGTGGAACCAAAATTATGTCATTACTAATTTAGCGAATTAGGCATTCCAACGACCTATCAAACAATTAGGCACTCCAAACGATTGAAACGCAGTACTAAGGTTTGGTATGTCTAAAGAGTTGCGACATACGATGTAGTCTATCTACAGTACGTTAATCAAAAATAATGGATTGAATTTAAATATTTTATGTTAAACACAATGAAAATATTATTTTTAAAAAACCGCTTATACATTTTTATAAGTTGGCAGGCTTGGCGACTACTATTTTTAAGAAAAATAGCGTCTAAGATGAAAGGCTATGTTGCAACCCTCTTAGATTAATGAACCATTTCCACTGGCAGCTATTAGGCATTTCAACGACCAGTCGAACAATTAAAATAAACGAACTTTTGAAACGCTTTTCGCGACACATTTTCTAATTCCAGGCGACTGGATTTAGGATTTGAGAAAGAGGCAACACAGTCGGTAAGCGGCTGATCGGCGTCGTTGCATGAAAGCACACATTAGAAACAATGTGCATACTTAAAGTCGCGATTTTTATCGCCCTGCGACAAGCGGCAATAAATGCATGCATAAAAGAGGCCTTAGCCAGTGTTGTTCATATGGATTTTGAAATTGTACAACTTTCAATGTCAAAATTGTACACTTTTACATTTGATTGTACAATCACTAATTAATCTTCTTCTTATTCACTGATAGCCCATGGCCTACCACTCTCCAAAGCATAAAATTATTTTTTTTATAGGATAAAAGTCCAACCAATTTCAAAATGATTTTGATTGGTCGCAAATGACGCCAAATTTAAATTTAATTTTTTTATTGACTTTACTACATATACGATATAACGAATTGTAGATTTTTTTAAGCATGATAAAGCATTTTATATACCAGATTTTACATAAATATTTTGCAACTTTAAATTGTACATTTCCGTCTCTTTTCACAAGTGCGTTCAACAGTGCAACCACATAACTGATTGTACAACATTTTGTACAATTGTACATCCAGGAACAACACTGGCCTTAGCTCAGGCTAAATCACTGCACATATGAATATTTTTTGTAAATGAGAGATTATGATTTTTCGATTGCCTATTGTTTTAACTCGTTATCAAGTGACGAAGTTTGTGGAGAATTTTTACTACAAAAAAAGGCCAAAAGCATTTGGCTCAGCAAAAGAGGTGACACATTAGTCAATGGCATAATTCTTATCTCGTTACCTCGCTAATTATGGCACCGGAAGTGTCATTGTTTTAATTACTTTTTTCGGGATAATGGTTGGCACAGGTGCCGTTTGATAAAGTACAATATTTTTAGATGCCTTCAGGGCATATTTTATATCGTTATCAAATGACGGTCAAAATTTGCAGTGAGCTCTTGGGCTATAATCTCAAAATGAATACCTAGGTAAAAATTTATAATTACCCACACTTTATTATTATTTTCCTTGCAAATATAATTTAAAATCGACTTACACATTTTCATTAAACATATCCTTTCTATCCAGAATATTGAATGTATAACAAATTCCCTCGTCCAATATTATTGGAAAAAATAAAGAATTGCATTTGAAACGCCTATTCATGTAATTGCAAATTTGCATAAATTCTGATTGCGGTATTTTCAACTAAAAAAAAATTATATAGGTAGTTCTTGTATTATTGAATTAAAAACAAAAGTATACAATTATATATTTACAGGATGCGAGTGAAATAAATATCGCAACTTTAATTGTTTAACAGTTTCTCATTTGCCAAGTAAGGAAAAAGAAAATTTAATCACTAATTTTTGAAATATAGTGGTACCTACAATATTGTCGTATTTATAAAAATGTGAAAGCTGTAAAATTTGCAATTATATAAAAAACCATTTAGTCTCCTGGAAAGCATACCTCATCAAGAGCTTCAAACATATCTTCGGTTAAAGTTGACCGATCATAGAAGAGATTAACTCCTGGTCGACACACTAGATGCATATATTTTGCGTAACGTCTTCTACAAACAAAATTTAGTATTACGACAATGACTCAAAATTAATTTCACATAAAAACTCTGTATTATTAAAAGGTTGTATGACAATCGGTTTTGGCCCTAGAGCCATCATCAGGTTTATAATTGTGGTTACTACCAAGCAGTGTTAAATTGGGACCTCCAGGGTCTACCGGATCAGGAGGAAGAAGGGCCTACTTATCAATCTTTTTTTCTTGTGCCGATTCTTTGAAGTGCAAAAAAGGTCTCTTTTACACACTGATGCTATTTCCGAAGTTACCGGTAAACCAATGGCCCAATCCGACACTGCTACGAAGAACCCTTATGGGGAGAAAAATTAGATGACTATGAAGACGAGATAGAAGGAGGCGAATCGGCAATGATCAAATTTCAAATGTCTGTCCTTTTATAAAATTCGCTAAATTGACTGTAGTTGGCAGGTCGAACGTCACTGACGTTCATTTTCTATGTAAATCAATGTTAAATGAAGTGATTTTTTTAAAAATGGTGAAAAAATCAAAATTATGTAAAAAAGTATCTGAGTACAAGTAACATAAGTGACAAAAAACATTAAAGCAAGATTTACTTCATTCCAGATTGTAAAACAGGGTACAAATATCATGTAAAACTAAAGAAAACAAAAGAAGAAATCAATTCAATGAATTTTTAAAGCTTCTAATGTAACTAAAATAATGTATTTATGTCTATATATAATATTTTTTGTAAACTAGTCACAAGCTGGTTTAATGCCTGAAGGTTTTTATAGAGATTTTAAATCGGCAGATACTAGGTCAATCATAATATTTTTAAGCAGTTTTATTTGGGAAAAAGTATTTTAATCAAACTCTTGAAAACATGGTAAATATTTTATAATATTCTATATTTAGCTATTGATCTATATGTACCACTGAAAAAATTCTGTAACACAACATTTCCTAGATGGTATTCCACAGAACTGAGAAACTGTATAATAACTAAAAAAAGAGCTCATCAAAATTACAAAATAAATAATTTATCACAAGATTATCAAGAGTTTGCAAGACTTAGATCACTCTGTGAAAGACTGGTAAAAGAATCGCATCAGAATTATATTTCTCAAACAGAATCTTTAATACCAAATAACTTAAAAAAGTTTTGGAAATTTGTAAATGATAAAAGAAAAACCTCAAACTTTCCTAGTGAATTATTATGTAATGGCCATAACAAGTTCTAGTGGTAATGATATAGTTAATTTGTTTGCTGATTTTTTTTCAAAAGTATATGTTCATAATGATTGTAATATTTCAAAGGTATCGGTATATGTCAACAACATAAATATATTTAACTGTGATATTAAAATATCCAATGTTTATACTAAACTAGCAGCTTTAGATATTTGTAAGTGTCCTGGCCCGGATAAAATTCCTCCAACTATTCTAAAACCATGTTCTTTTATTTTAGCACGACCACAGTTCATAATTTTTAACTTCTCTCTCTCTCTCTCTTGGCATATTTCCAACAGTGTGGAAGACTATTTATATAACACCAATTTTTAAATCTGGCAACAAATCCGAAGTAAAGAACTATCGAGGAATCAATATCTTGAGTACTATACCAAAATTATTTGAAAATCTGGTTTGCGAACCTTTAACATCTTCACTCATAGATCAATAATTTGGCTTTAGACGTAAAAGTTCAAAAGAATTAAATTTATTAACATATTCCCACTACCTGTCAAATGCCCTTGAAAATGGATATGAAGTGCATTCAATTTATACTGATTTCTCCAAAGCCTTTTAATCCACAAATTAAAATGGCTGGGTTAAATGGATCACTTTTAAATTGGTTAGAAAGCTATTTAATTGATAGACGTCAAATTGTAAATAATTCAAACTACAAGTCATACGGCATACACGTACCTTCAGGCGTCCCGCAGGGCTCACATCTAGGACCACTACTTTATAATATATTTGTAAAAGATATTAAATCCTGTTTTCATTTTGGCAAATTCCTTTTATTTGCCGATGATCTCAAACTGTACTCTACAGTATCATCTGACCTTTACTATATGTCACTGCAGTCTGATTTAGAAAACTTAGTCAATTGGTGTGACTTAAATGAAATGAGCCTAAATTCGGATAAATGTTATGTTATCATATTCCATCGAACTCGTGATACAATTAATTTTCAATATACAATCAATGCCAATATCCTGGAGAACTGCAATATTATTAGAGACCTAGGGGTCAACTTTGACTCACAATTATCTTTTGTTCCACATATTTCAAATATTTTCAACAAATCTCTTTAGATGTTAGGATTTCTAAAAAGAACTACTCAGGATTTCACAAACATCAACAAACAAAATATTATATTGTTCTTTAGTCAGAACCCATTTAGAATACGCTTCGTGTGTTTGGTCCCCAAAGTATGTCTCACATATTGTTAAATTAGAAAGAGTCCAGCATAAGTTATTACGTTATGTGGCAGGGAATTGGAATCGAAGATATCAACTACTCTAAATTGGAGACATATTTGAATATCCAATTTATTAAGAGCCGTCGAAACAAAAAAGATCTCATAATGTTACATGACATATTTAATTCACGAAAATCGTGTCCTCAATTGTTGCAAGAGATAGGAATTCACGTCCCATCCAGGACAACCTGCTCAGCGAATACCTACATGGTTCGTTCTGCTAGGTTTGCAAATATCTACCGTGCTGACCTCGATTTCTTTAGCTCCGTCAGCTCATTTATGGAGACTCTTAGGGGTGCAGTTTAGTGTAATCTATTGTAATGGTATTTAATGAAGGTGTATTTTTACTTATTTTTTTATAAATGTACTTTTAATTAACTGTACTGTAGAATTATTTGTATTTTATCTATTTTAAGTATTGTTTGTATTATTTAATTTGTAACCTTATTTTATTATTCGAAATTATACTGTGTAATACTACATAACATTGTATTTAACTAAAAGGGGAATGTCCCGTTAATATATATAAATAAATAAATAAACTCGTATCACGGAGTGTAGTTTATTTTATTACAAGTTTTTATAAGATTAAAATTTTACAGTCATAGAACCTGACTTACAAACAACAATAATTATACATTAAGTTTAACTTACTAGAAATGAAAATTTGTTTTTTATAGAGTTTTAATGTTAGATAAAAAGTTGCTGCTATTATTTTTTTATTGAACCCCAATTTTGTCATTGTTAAATGTTTTTTATAAAATCCTAAACGCTTAGAATAGCGGCAGCATATATATCGGTCCTAGGGCAAATAAGGCACTTTCTAGATATATTGCTGTTCTACACTGTTTAGAAGATATTTTCAAATATTACGAGATCCTTTTTACGGATAGTACTGGAAACTAAAGGATGTGACAATATCATATACATTCCCAAATCTCCCTTTATGCTTGTATTATATTAATAAAAAAAAATCTATTAACTGTGTTTTATTTTGCTCTTAAGGTGATTACAGCACCCCCTTATAATTTTCAAACAAGGATATCTCAAAAAGTAACTTTTTTAAAAAATTAAAATTTTGGCAAAATATATTAGGCAATAATATCTAAAACATGTATATATTTTAAAATTTTAATTTCCTCCAGTTTCCGAGAAAAAAAATCAAAGGGCTTTAAATTTTGAAATATCATAATGAAAATAAATGCATTCCTCAACAGCACTATTCTTAATATAATCCCTAAATTTAAGCCCTTAATCTTTTGTTAATGATTTTTTAAAATTCGCCGAAATTAGTGGCTAAAACGCCTTGTTAAGTACTATTTTCTGGTTTAAACGGGTGTAAACTAGTGTAAATCATTGCAAGAAACGAATGATGACTCAGAGTGTACGATACGATAGTTGCAGACGCGTTACACTAGAAAGAAGCACTTAACGAGGCGTTTTAGCCACTAATTTCGGCGAATTTAAAAAAATTATTAACAATAGATTAAGAGCTTAAATTTGGGGATTATATTAGGAATACTGCTGTTGAGGAATGCATTTATTTTCATTATGATATTTCAAAATTTAAAGCCCTTTGATTTTTTTCTCGGAAACTGGTAGGAATTAAAACTTTAAAAAATATGCATATTCTAGATATTATTGCCTAATTTATTTTGTCCAAATTTAAATTTTCTAAAAAAATGACTTTTTGAGATATCCTTGTCCGAAAATTATAAGGGGGTGCTGTAATCACCTTAACCACTATATTTAGGTATAATTCAAAAAAATTAGACACAAAGTTGCACTTTCACCATTTAACAAATCTTCGTTGACGGGCCCCTAGACAAGAAGAAATGTTTTCCTTTGTTTATTCCTTGCTTGCCTTATCTTCTGTTATATATTTTTCTTCTTTTCTTGCTTAGGACAAAAGTGTGTAAGTGTGTATGATTGAATGGATGTATTTAGAGTGATAATGCAATTTAAACTTATATAATTTATTCCGCGACTGGCTGAATGGCAAGTGCCCAAGCCAAAAAAAAAAAAAAAAAAAAAACAAATCTTCGAATTAGGTCATACCTACCTAAACTGCATTTTATATACATCAAATTAAATAATTTATCAATTAAAACATGCGAGATTTATTTAAATATAAATACAACAGTATATTCTGTGCTTTATTTGTAAATTAAGTTATTTTTATTATTTTGACAAAATTATGTAAAATTCCCATAAGAAGCCATGTTTTTTAAAATTAATCTTAAATAGTTTTATTTCCCTGTCTGAGCGGGCTCGTGATGACGATCAGCTTGAACTGGGATAATGGGCTACCTCGGGTATTAGTTTTATTATTTTTATTTCTTTTCATTTACTTCCGAATCACTAATTTAAGTAAACTCTGTATAGGGCCTCGGATTTCGGTCCTGAAAGCAGTTCTTTCACAAACCTGCCTCCTCGCGCTCTCTGCGACCGTATATAGAATTTTCCCTTACCGAAATAGTAAAGTACTAATTAGTTTAATTGCGACAGACGCAACACCGCCACAGGTCAGCCGACTAAGGAAGAAGGCCAGGACGGACGAAGTTTCATTCAAAGAGGCCCTTACCTCAGTGAAGGTTGCAGTGATAGAAATAGGGTACCCGGAGATCAAAATGAGTCCAGAGAGACTATTTAAATTTCAAGACTCGATCTCCGAGGCCCACGACAAAATCCCCACAGAGATAACACAGGTAAGGTTCGCAAAGTGCAGCCACAAGCCAGGTTACCACAAAGTCTTAGCTAAAGAGGGTGCTGCAAACCAAGTAGGATTTCTCAGGAAAGATGATGAAACCTATACAAAAAACTTCGGAGAAACGTTAACAATGCTCACAGAAGTACACTTTCCGGTCGCAAAAATTTTGCTAGGCCCAATAGTAGCAATTAGCCTTTAAAGAAGGTTTCGTAGGCCAACTTCTTTAGAATGGAGGCTAGCTACAAAAATATCGAGGCCGAACAAAATTAGATGGGCTACTAACAAATTTAAACCATACAAATCCCCAGGAATATATCCCATTCTACTACAAAAGGGAACTTTAATTCTACATATGTGTCGCATATTTAAAGCATGTATAGCCTGGCGACATATACAAAAGGCGTAGCAAAAGGTGAAAGTCATATACCTTCCTAAAGTAGGAAGGTTTATTGATATGACACCAAAGTCGTACCGCCCAATCATTCCATCGTTATTCATGCTGAAAACGCTAGAAAGACTAATAGATAGGCAAGTCAACCAATTTGGCCCTGAATGATCTTAACAGGCTATTGTCAAAATCCCTGGAGCATAAAGAAATGGCAAAAGCAACTTTCGTAGATATTGAGAGAGCTTTTAGTAATGCTCAAACAAGATCTATAATTAACGCATTAGCAATAAAAGGGGTACCAGTAGTCCTATGTCAGTGGATAAAAGCCTAGAAGAAAGGGGTATAAGATCATCTCTAGGCGAAGCTGCACTGACAGCTAAAGCAGGCAGGGGATGCCCACAGGGAGGAGTACTTTCACCCCTTCTCTGGTCAGTCCTACTGGACGAACTTACATAGAGGCTAATATCTGCAAACTTTTACTGCCTAGGATATGCCGATAACCTGGCGATCGTAGTAAGAGGCAAGTTCGCAGGTACAATATCGGAGCGCACACAAACCGCTCTAAACATTGTTGACGAGTGGTGCAGAAAGAAGGAACTTACAGTAAACCCTCACAAAACCACAATAATCAACTTTACAAAACGAAAAGTACTAACGGGACTAAAGTACTGAAAGGACTGAAGATTCCATTTGCTCAAGAGGCCAAATACTTATGATTCATCTTTGACCACAGGTTAACATGGAATCAAAACTTGCAAAAAGTTACCCAAAAGAGCATATCTTTCAACTTATGTCGAAGGTTGTGCGGAAAAAATTGGGGACTACAACCGAAAATGTCCCTATGATTATATACCATAGTCATAAGGCCGATTATAACCTACGGGTCGGTGGTATGATGGCCAAACACTCGGCAAGCTGGAGCCATTCGACAGCTCAATGGTATTCAAAGGCAAGCATGTCTGAGTACCACGGGAGCTGTGAGAATGACTCCAACAGCAGCTATAGAAATCATGCTAAACCTAACACCACTACATATATTCATTTAAGGCTAAACCCGGTATGTCACATACAGACTGCACAAAGGTTCATCACCCATAAGCAGTTTGCATGGACTCGACTACAGCGAGCTATATAAAGAGTTGGAAAACGACCAAATAATGGGAATGCCTTCAGACGAAATGCTCCCAAAGTATAGCTTTCAAAAGCAATATAAAATAAGTATACCAGACAGGGAAGCGTGGACGGGAGGACCTCCTATTCAAGCATATTTCACCTGGTATATAGACGGCTCCAAAACCCATGAAGGTTTAGGAGTAGGTATATATAGTACCAAGCCAAAGACAAGAATCTCAAACTGAGCTTGGGTAAACATGCGACAGTATTCCAGGCAGAAATAGCAGCAATACATCAATGCGCAAAAGAAGTATTAAGACAGAAGGTAAATTGGAAAAACCATTGTCATATACTCAGACAGTCAAGCGACGTTAAAAGCACTCAGTTTCATGCAGGTACACTCAAAGCTTGTGTGGGACTGTTTGGAAGCCCTAGCAGAGCTGGGTAGTCAAAACAGACTAACCGTAGCCTGGGTACCAGGCCAAAGGGGACATAAGGGCAATGAAGAGGCTGATTTACTAGCCCGAGAAGGAGCCTCAAATGCTCTTATTGGCCCAGAACGCTTCTGTGGTGTAACAAAAACAACAATCAGAACATGCACAAAGTAGTGGAAGTTTAAAAGGAGTGGTAGAAAAACTCACCAGGACAGAGACAGGCCAAAGAGTTCTTAAAAGGACCATTGCCTAAACTCACCGATCATCTACTAAGCCTTAATAGAAAAAATACTAGAGTACTAGTAGGTCTATTAACAGGGTATTGTAAGCTTAACAAACATATGTACAATGTCGATCTGACAGAAGAGACCTTGTACCGATTATGTCAAGAAGAGGAAGAAACGACAGAACACGTATTGTGCTACTGCAAAGGTTTAGCAAGACTGAGATTCCTTACACTTGGAGAAGAAAAACCAAGGGTAACTAGCTATACCGGAAAACTACTTCCTAGTCTATGGAGTCTACTAAAGAAGACCGAATTAGACAAGGTACTCTAAAAAATTATTAAAGGATAACCACAATAGATCTGAAAAGGTCGAGGTGGGGGAGGCCACATGGCCCATAGTCCTAATTAAATCTAATCTAATATACCTTTTTCTTCTACTCTTACATCAAAGAGGTAATATTTGATTACATCATTGCATTCCTATCTCCTACCTGTGTGACGATAAAGAGATACTTCTTCACTAGTAGCATATATCCAAGTTTAAATTGTTTACATGTCTCGGCTTTAAATACTTAAATAATAATCTCCTTTTGTGTTTTCCCATATGCATATCTAACTTTTCTTCTAAAGAGGGTTCTTGGTAGTAACCACAATAAATAATTATTGTTTAATGTTCTTCTTAAGAGCTTCAAGTACATATGGATTTCAATTGTTTATTCTTAGACCTAACGATGATTCGGGAGCCGAAACCGGGTTTGATTTTATGTCATTGTGTTACTATTTAAGATAACCACATTAGAGCATTTCAATAGGCACCCTTTATAAGCTAAACAAAATTTAATTAAAGAATTGTTTTGGAATTAATTTAATAATCTTACGCTTTCAGAGAAACTTGACTGGTTTGATTTTTCATGATTTTATATCTAACATCAGTGAAATTAAATAAATTACTTCTTGCTTTTGACTGTGGACATATTGTAATGGCTGGGAAAGGAATGGTATAGATCGGCGTATCTGCTGTAGCAAAAGTAACAATAACTGGACTTTGCTGAAATTGGACGTATGTTTGGACTATAAGGTATATACAAGCTAATAAGGAAAATAATACCAATATTAACCATAACAACCTGGAAAAAAATATAATTTTTTAGTAGATATCAATTTAAAAACAATATGAATATAAATTGCATGATTTTAAAACAAGATATAACAACATTAATGAAAAAAATGTAAGGTAAATGCGCCAATCGTAGACATAGTTCCAAATGTCGACACAAACTCAAAAAACAAGTAATGGATGAATATTTAAACGTTTCTGCTCTGGCATAACATTAGTCTATATTCGAGAAATATCTGAGACGCTTCCTGTAACTTTAAAAA
This sequence comes from Psylliodes chrysocephalus, assembly GCA_927349885.1. Taxonomy (NCBI): domain Eukaryota; kingdom Metazoa; phylum Arthropoda; class Insecta; order Coleoptera; family Chrysomelidae; genus Psylliodes; species Psylliodes chrysocephalus. The sequence goes on along the minus strand of OV651822.1, from coordinate 34,552,493 downwards.
TCGCGCCAATTCATTAGACGTTTAGAAAAATATGGGTATAGCGTGGGTCACAATATATCCCCTATAGTAGTGCATCTCACTTGTTAAAGAGTTGGCACTAAGTTTGCAGCCCAAAAATGCGTATGCGTCTGGCCACTCAACTAACTCGATATGGCGGTAAATTCAAATATATTTTAAGGCGAAATTTAAATTTCCCGCCAAAATCGTAAATTTTCAGCCGCGGAATGGCAGGAATTTTGAAATATATTCATTCGGTAATAATAATTGAGAATTATATTGCATGTTCCATTAAACGAGCTGTAAATCCGGGCGCTATTTTTATTCTGAATGCTAAAAATAATACGATTTTTTTTTATTTTTAGCTATTACAATAAGAGCAGCGTTTGGATTAACAACACATTTAAAAGAACATGTAATATACTTTTCAATTTTACCTGAATCACTTTTTACCTAGAGGCTATATCTGAAAAAAAAATTGGCTTTGGTGTATAAAAAAAAATAATATAAAATATTTTATTTGAAAAATTATAAAACTTATTTAATATATTTTAAAGTCGAGGATAACTCTATCCATATCCATTTTACTGAAAAAAAGAGGAAACACTATATTAAATAAAATAATTCCTTAGTTATTAAGAGATGTTTGTGATATACAGTGTCGGATATTGAATGTTTTACAATACGTTATGCTAATGTCTAAGTAAAAACTACAAAGAGTTAGCATTAGTGCAAGCAGGAATGGAATACTATGAACGTAGCCAGCCAGCTGCGTGGGGATGTATCTCGCCATGTGCCTGTTTATATTACACAGTACACAAGGCAACATTCATATTATTCGTTTCCTGATCGCACTAATGCTAACTCTTTAGTTTTCGCTTCAATGCTAGCAAAGCGTATTGAAAAGTGTTCAATAGCCGATACTTTATATACATGCTAAAATCAACAAGTGAAATAAAAATGTGTAGTAACGTTCACCTACTTCAAAAAAGGAGAAAAACTGAAACAGTAAATTATTATACTTGAATTTAAAAGGCTGTTCTCACTGGAAAATTATTATCTAGGGTGGAGACCCTTGGATGACAGCCATAGGACTGCCTCCTTGAATCGTGCCCATAGAAAAGCATAAGATTTTCATAAAATTAGAATATTAGAGGTTATTAATTTAAGAATATGAAAAATTATTAAACACTAATGTCAAAATTGGCACCTATATTAAAAGAAGATGAACACTGAAACAGAAAGTTGTTATACTTAAATTTTAATGGCTTTTCCCACTGGAAAAGTATTATCTAGGGCGGGGACCCTTGGATGACAGCTGTAGGACTCCCTCCTTGAATCGTGCCCATAGGAAAGCATAAGATCTTCATAAAATTAGAATATTAGAGGTTATTTACTGAAAAATAAAAATTATTACAAACCTACACCAAAAACAAGAGAAAAACTGAAACATAAAATTATTATACTTGAATTTAAAAGGCTGTTCCCACTGGAAAATTGATGATAGGGTTTCAAGTTGATCATCCACCTTAAAATGACTTCCACACACTCGAAGGTTTTTGTATATAATTTCTGGAGTCATATTTGTTATTACCTCACTGTTAAGAACCTTCAGCCATTCCTGAAAAATATCAAAATATTTACTGCGGTGAGGGAAACGATATTGGGGTCTATTCTGTAACAATTCCTTTATATTTAACGGCCTTTAGATTTCTTTAAGATAGTCCTCTAATGTATTTTAAAGATCCGTTTAAATAATGACAGAAGTAAAGAAGAAAATATTTTTAAAGGCCGTTAAATATAAAGGAATTGTTACAGAATAGACCCCATTGACTACTTGTTTTATCGGTACAACCGCCGACACAACATTTTTTTTGAGTTTGTTGTATGTTTGTTTTCCATATTAAATGTAAGCAATTAATACAGCAATAAAACAATACAATAACACAAAGCACAATAACAATAAATATCGCTGAAACAAAATTATTATTAATTAAATCGCAAGAATTTCGTAGCACAAAAAATATCGAAAAATTATCACTTGTCAACACTGACACTTCACGCTTCACTTATAAAAACTCAATGCTAAAGAATGAAAGATGATTTGAAATAGGAATTATTAACTGGTATCTCCTTCTTTTATAAGTATCTAAACAAAGAGAAGGAGTGGGAGTGAGTAACGCTCCGATCAGATTGTTTTGAATTCGTCGTCAACCAATGTACGTGCCGATGTCAAAAATCAATAACGATACTAGCGCCATGGGATCTGTGTCTGGCCGCAGCGTAACTCAAAGCCATTTCTTGAATCCCAGTTACATTACTATAGGGGATATATTGTGACGTGGGTGTCGACTTTTGAGTATTGCACATCATGGTGGTCCTTAACTCGACAAAGGTGTCCAATTTAGGAAACACGTTAAATTTTAAGTTTTAATGTGTGAAGCAATAGACAAATCATTATGAAATCCATTGGTACCGAAAACTTTAAGATATCTTGTGTCGTTCCTATGTTCGACACTGGTGTCAAATATTGGAGCAATCACATACTTTGATTTTCTTTTACTATACGGAGAATGGTCGCACTGCGCAGCTTTCTGAGTGCCTTTTAAAGGAAATAGAAAACTCCGCCATTTTGAACCCTTATTACTTGTTGCCTACATCTTGGCGCAATATTTTTAATAGGTGCGTTTTAATCATCCGCTTCTGCTTCGGAATTGTCGGTTTTCTTGTTTTAATCTGACAGGTTAAAACGACTAAACCGAAAATTCCGGAAGCAGTAGCTGATGATTAAAACGCACCTGATATTTTGCTTGCTGCTGTCAGTGTCAGTGAATATTATTTTTGAAGTCACAGTTTATTGCTAAAGAATCAGTTAGCTCACTCGGACCAGTTGAAAGTTCCAAAATAAAATCCATTCCAGGGATACAAATTCAGGATACGCAGAAGACTGCTATTTTATTATAGGCGGTTGTCATATATTGTATTATCCGAGTTGCACAGTGTATAAACTGAAACATTGAGATCCAAAGTGCCAACGCAAAGTGAGCGATCTGATTCTTTAGTTGTAAACTGTGTCACAGGGTTCAAAATGGCCGCGCCCTATGTTGGGCGTGTCGGACCTCTCTCTTGCCTCGTATAGTAATCAAAGTATGTGGGAGCAATGCACTGTTGACATTTTGTATTTTGCAGAAATGCCACTAAAGAGAATACGCAACTGTTCTGATGCAGCTATGTTGGCCTCAATTCAAGATGTAAACAGAGGAATGGCATACAAAACAGCCTGTTTACTAAGGATTACTTTAATAGATAAACATAAAGGTAAATAGTGCCGCCTATGATAGTATACCGATATAAGATAATATCTGAATAATTTTCTTCAAATTGGGCCATTTGAAAAAGCGAATACTAGGTAAAGAGCCAAAAAATTTCCTTTCCAGTCATTTTCTTTATGAATGGTCACACATCTCACATATCCTTGCCACTTAGTATATTTTTCAAATAACAAGCTGTAGGAACGGGGTGGGTGGCTCAGTGGTAGAGTCTCTGCCTGCGGATCCATGAGTCCCAGGTTCGAATCCCACCGTTGGCTGGGATTTTTTCATTTAATTTAATTATTTAAAATTAATTCTGATGCCTTGCTAGGATTCCCCACTCGACCATTCACTGTTGGGTTTTAATTAACAGTGCTGTCCCTAAAGTGGCGCTGGGAAACAATAACAACGCCTTAACAGAACACGAGGCTAATAACCGTAGCACTTGATGCCGATTACACCAAAAAAAAAACAAGCCTTAGAATTTGTAGCTCTCTAACCTAATGCCTACCCACGTACTCCAACTAATGTATGTAGCCATTTTCCATTCGTTGAAGTCAATGTGGTGCCAGGATGTTTAGGAATGGCGAATGCGAAGTAATGGAGACCATTGTTGAAATCTACGCTAACTACGGTTCAAAGTCCAAAACGGATACAAAAATGCTATTTATCGCCATGAAATCTGAGTTAGGGAAAAGTAAAAGATCACACACCCTAGCATCTTTCTACACTAAGAACATCAAAGAAAAAAGATATTTCTCTCGAGGCTAAAAAAAAGTTGTGAAAGAGATATGCAATACATAATTAATTATTGTAGATTAGATTGGATTTGGATAGAGTATAGATGGTTAAACTATAGTCCAATTGTAGAGGTAGAGAGGCCACCGAATCGACATGTAACCAAATTACAAAAAATAAAATACGTACCTTTCACATAAAGATCTAGATTCAGTAAAATACTTGAATCCATGAATAGTGGTACTATTACAGTACTCCTTAAAATATATGTGCGTTTTCGCCAAAATGCCTTTTGGTTTTTGTGAATCACATTTATAGTTGTTGTCAGGCATTTTTAATATAATTCCATTTTTTCGATTTTCTGCTTCTACGGTTTCATCCACCGTAAATATCATAACTTAGGTAGAGCACAACGGTTGAAAACAAAAATATTTAAATGACTGTTTATTATTTCGTGTTTCATTTGACCATCCTTAATATTCACGTCAGTTAGAAATAACATATTTGATACGTTTCTGTTTCAATGTTATAAATTAAATACGCTAATTAAATTGCTCCATTGACGATAGCAAAAAATTTGTATAATTTATAATATAGCACACACAATATTTTTTATTAAGTACAAAGAACATAAATGAAACTTTATATAAATAAAAAGTTCACTGTGGTCGTTTTTATTGTTTTTATAAAATTTAATTACAGGCACTACATATGTTTCGGAACCATTTTAAAATAACAGAAATGCCGTATTTTTGTTTTACACCGTGTGAAGACGGGGTTTACAAGGAACCATAAAATTGAGTTGTATGGCACATATTCTTAGCAGGGTTAAAAATCAGAATAACTATTTTTAGGGTCTTTATTTAAAGTATAATTTATGAGGTTAAAAACGCATGTGCGTACCCTATTCATCAAAGGATATAGGTAGGCATTCAAAAGTAATCGTAGTAACTGTTTACATTTTGTATCGGTACTGGTTACTTCAAATCTTCTCGAAAAACTAATACTCATGTAACGAATAGTTGCTTTTTAGGGTATGGTACGATATTAGCCGACTACTAACCGTAACCCAGACAACACACCAAATCCCAGAGATATCCACAGAATATCTTTTGTGCATATCCAATACATCCACAGGATATCACAGAACAAACTCAGAAACGAATCACTGGTGTCAGAATTCTGCGCATTATATAATGTAGCGGTCCCGATAATCTACTACACCGAATCCTGACATCCATGATTCATTTCTGATCGTTGTTGGAACAGATATCTACACGTCTGTCAATTTTTTTTCTAGTTTCTAAATAGTCATCTTAACATAAAACTAGAATTCCCTATTCATCAGCGTTAAAACCTCAGAGTAAGTAAGTAGTAAAGAGAGGACAGTAAACAATGTTTGTGTCGCCATGATAATATGGTCGAGAATTCTAATTAGAGAGAAATAGATTAATATCTCTATCTCTTTGTTTGTATTTGTCAGTTTGACAAAGCTTTTCTCAGACAATTATTCCAGTGTTTAATTTAAATTTGTTCGTGTTGTGGTGTTGAAAGTAATTGTTATTAATATTATATTCATAATAAAAAAGTCATATTTTGTTTTCACTTCTTTAAAAATGCACCTACCTACCTTTTAAAACATTTTATTTTATATTCTACTTGGTCAACATTTTCGCATTTAAAATGACCCAGCGAAATTGTTTTACGATACGCTACTGCTGAGAATTCTAAAACGAGTGAGAAAGCCTTCATTAGAAAGAGAGATACTGATTATTTGATAGCGATATTAATATTATATAACTTTATGCAGTGGTGGCCTATCTGCTATTATCAAAGAATACCTACCCAAGAAGCGAAACTGAATGACTTTTCGTATGTACCAAAGCAAGGGAACTTAATACACTGGGAAACGTATGAAAATTAATCAATTTTTGTCGTTTGGTTCATTAAAATTAAACACATACTAAAGCAACAATGAGAGATAACACATTTTTACTATGTTCATATTAGGTCTGTTCCAACACGTGCGAAAACTGTATTATTACCGTACAAATCATGCGCTCTATACAATTTTTGGGTAGAGCGCACGATTTGTACGATAATATTACGGTTTTTGCGCGTGTTGGAACAAACCATATGTCAAATAGATTATTTTAATAACGAAATAACTCAGTAGGTACAATAAACAATACCGAAAGCAAATGACTTGGTCATTCTGCAAATAGGGAATTTTGAGAAAAATTATGGAACAGTAGTGCAAGGACCATTCACTGTCTATCAATCCCAAGAAGACAGAAATAATCCTTTTCACAAAGAAAAGGATAAAAATGAAATTAAAACCTACAGAGCTCCAAAACACGAAACACAACTTTGTAACAGAGATGAAGTACCTAGGTAGCACCTTTGACAACAAGTTAACTCACACTTCAAAAGAGCATGCATTACTTATAAACAATTCTACCGAACCGTAGGGCGCACCTGGGGTTTGTCCCCCAGAGTCGTCACATGGACTAACATGGCCGTGACCTATGCTAATATACGTTGCAGTTGCCTGGGTACCGAAAATCCAAAAATTGACAGCTATCCGCAAAATAGAACAAATTCAAATAACAGCATGTCTCATCATAACAGGAGCCATGAAAACAACTCCGACTAAAGCCATAAAAGTCATTCTTAGTCTCACTCCCTTGATATTTACATCAAGGAGGTTGCTCTGACGACAATGACATGCCTCCGCACGGTTGGAATAGAACCTAATGTAGGATTTGGCAGGATGCGCTAGATACGCTCCCACTGCTTCAAGCGAACATGAACTTCATCTCACCGAGATATATCTTCCATAAGCCATATGAAGTTATAACAAAACAAATAGAAGATCTGGAAGTGGCAGGTACGATTCATATCTACACCGACGGTTCTACAACAAAACAATGCTCAAGATGTGGAATATACTCCAATTCCTTAAACCTCAACATAAAATGGGATGTGAGCAATAATGCGAATGTAGTTCACGGAGATCACGGAAGTTCTCATAGCAGCAAAAGAAATAATTAGAAACAATATCACTGGTAGGAACATGCTCATCTATACAGAGAGCAGATAAACACTACTTACCCTGAACAGGCTACGAATTTACTCAGGGTTAGTACTAGAATGCCACGAAGCTTTGGCAAGAGTATCCATCCAACAATTTGGTCACCTTAAGATGGATGGATCAAAGGTTAAGCCACATAGAAAGGTAGCCTAATTGCTGATTCATTATCTAAGAAGGCGGTCAACCAAATACTTTTTGGACCTGGCCCTTATATTAAACTGACAACATCGGTATTGCCAGACCTAATTAAAGAATATTCCCTTGTATAATTAAAGGAAAGATGGGATGAAATAAGAAACTGCTAAGTTACTAGGGAGCTTTTAAGTTATCCTGACAACACTACAACAAACAAATACTTTACTACGACTAAACAGAATCTGCGTCTGATTACAGGCATTCTGACTGGTCATTGCCAAGTACGGAAGCATCTCGATATCATGGGGCTGTCAGAATCCGCACCCATCAGGGGGTGCGAACAAAAAGATAAGACCATTGAACATATCCTCTACGATTGCCAGTCGCTCTCATTTATTAGAAGATTTGTTTTCGGCGTGTATTGGCTATCGCATCGGCCGATATAAGAGAAGCACCTCTTGGCGACGTTATCAACTACATTAAATGTATGCTGGCTCACGAGCTAGGAGGTGCCTATCATTTTAGGTGGATACACAATGGACCTAGTGAGGCCTAAGTGCCGTGGGGTAACCCACCCTCTACACGTTATATATCCAGAAGTAGTGTAGATATATGCAAATACATTTCGATTGTATCCTGATAGCAGTGACTTGGTTCCTATCATTCCTAATGACGAGCAAAGCATATGGCTTTTCTGCAACCAGCTCTTATTAATTTATAAAAAAATTTGGACAATGTTGGACGTTGGACAGTCCGAAGTCCTTAATATAATATAATAAATAAAACTACAATTCTCTTTCAAAATTTTTAATTTTGTATATTGTTTAGTATTAATGTATACAATAGAGTGCACTTAAAAATTGTTTACAGTGTGTTCGAAATTCGAGTAACTATATTAGTATTTCGTTTAATATTTATGAAAAAATTCATGCTGTTTACTGTTTAGGTATGTTTTCAAAATTGTTAAAAATTGTGTAGTTTTTGAGTTATTTCAGAAAAACTAAAAAATAGACATTTTTTTTTAATGGCGGCTTAACCGTTCATTTGACGTATTCTAAAGTAATACATTATTGATATACATTTTAAAGCAGCATATTTTTGGAGAAAAAATTCAAATTGTCTTTTATTTTAGAGTTAATACTTGAAATTTCTAAGATAGTCATCTTTGATGTTTATATAATATTTCCCTCTAACTTGTGTCACATGTTATCCAAATTTTTAAGACCTACTCTTGAATTAATAAAAAAATTTGGGTAGAATGCCAAATTTAAATTAATATTGTTTATATTCTCTAAAATGATGATAAATCGTAAATAAATGTTCATCAAGCATAATTAAACTCGTTTATCTCATTTAAAAAAAAAATATTCTGAATCGACTATCGGTCCATCTATTAGTAAATAGAGAAATTATGTTCGTTATTCAGTTTCGACAACAGTTCGATGGCTCGGAAGAAGACGAAAAAATTATCAAAGACATGACTTGGACACCACGGTGCTTGATTCCATCTATTGATACTGTCCATTGTCCTCCAAGATAACTTTTACAATAACTCAATTCAACTGAACAAAATGATAACATTAACGTTTAACGTCTATCATAAAACTAAAACTCTGACGTCAGGTCGTCGCCTTATATAGCTTCTGGAACCTTCTCGAAAATCTGGACTTTTCTTTGACAAGGAATGACATTTTGAGACTTTTCGGGAATATTCTATCTTCTTTATTGACTCGTACCTTTACTTATGATGACCGCAGCACGCTACAGGGTGCTGCGTAACAATACAATGGACCTACTTTGGTGTACGTATGCGTAAACAAAGACATTTATTTAGAGCAACCTTAAATTTCGAAACTTCCTCATATTTGCTTTAATTTCCATTAATTTTTCCTGGTTTTTACGATTCGCCATTTTACACTATCAACACTATGCATGAATCACTGTTTATTTTTTCGCGGCACGAACAGGCTTCTATCGCACTGATAAACGTAATGAGTGTGTTATGCAGATGAGATAAGAGAGAGGCCTGGCTGGATTTAGTTCTTTAAAATACAGTGGCGTGTGTAACACCAGAGGCGTTACTACAATATGAGGTCTATAAGAACGTAGTTCGTAGTATAATGTAATATTATATATAAATAATAATAATAATAATAATAATAATAATAATAATAAAAAACTTTAATTATCATAAATAATATATAAAATACAAGATACTAATAATTAAACATATAAATCATAAATAAAGTGGTTGAATCGATAAGTAAAAAATTTACTTGTTTCGACATAAATACATAATACATAATAAAATATAAATACATTTCTTAATACTATGGTAAAATTCTAAAACTGTAATATAAATAATGGCATATAAAGTTAACAGAGTAAGTATTGGGGTAAACAATAAGGATCTTAGAAGAAGAGTATATTTCAAAATCGTGACACTAGTTTGTGTACCTAAGTCTTTTTTTTTAAGTTCTACATTCTTATTTATTTAATTTTTTTTTAATTTTTTTCTATGAGTTCGGATATTATTTTTCTATCCGATTGTACTAGTACTAGTTTTGTTCTTTATATTTTTTAAATGAGAAGGAATTTTATTTGACAAGTATGAATATGATCGTTGTGATAAAGATTTTTTTACAGTGGGTGGAATTGTGTTATTTTTCTGTCTTGTGTTGTAGGTATGTAGTAAGGTATATTTATCGGTAGAGAATATATGTGATATTAAAACAAATGAATGTTGTGTGCCACATGCTATTTTAAATGGGTGCGGTGTTAAATTAAAGAAAATATAAAGTATAACTAATTTAAGGGTATTTCTTAAAAATTTGGATAGCATGTGGACCATCGTTTAAAATATATTTTAGAGGGTAATAATGTTTTTTTAAATTCCGAGATGGCCGCTACAAGAAATTTCAAAGTTAAGGTAGGTAACTCGCCACCAAAAGACAATTTGGAATTTTTTTCTACAAAAATATTCTACATTAAAAAGTGACTTGAGAATATAACACTTTGAAATATGTCAAATTAAAAATTAAATAACTAACATTTTAAAAGGCAATCCCAGATCAGCATCAAATTCCATAAAATGTTTCCAATTTAACTGACCTTCTGTTACTTCTAATAAGCGATATACCAATATAGAAACATTGTGCAAAGTAGATTCGTATAGATTATATTTAATTTAAATAAAGTAATTTTTTAAGCAATATTTTCTGTTTCCTTGCCAAACAAAGACCTATATAATCTAAAATTACAGCACATTCTAAGGGTTAAAAAGTATATTATTTCCGCAGCAGACAGAAGAGAAAATCCAGTAAAAAGTCCCAATAATCCACCAAAATTTGCTAAAAAATCTATAGGACTGTATAGTTCATTTCTTTCTGATGTCAAAAATGAATCTTGTTCGAAAAATATTGTCAGTTTTGCGTATTGCGACCTGAAAAATCCAAAATACATTTAAGGATTATATTTTACAATTTAGCCATCTCAAAGGACCAAATGTTGTCTTTATGTTAATAAACGATAAATAACTGGTTGATAGTTGTAAAAACTTTTTCTTTTTCGAAATAATAATAGTTTGTTAGCCATAGTTTTAAAGTGTATGGCAGCACTTATGCTTCGTCGATTATTTTGGATTGAACTGATATTTTGTTTTTTCTAAAAAAAATATTTCTATATCAAATGATTAGAGGGTATTTAAATATAAAGTCACCAAAAATTAGGAGTTTTTAGTACGGCTAGTTGTATCTAGAGCTAAATTTTTAAACGCTTTAAATAGAGGGACGTCCGCAGAATACGGCTCAGCTATTTAGAATTATCCACTAACTATTCAAGAAACATTTTAGGTGCTTTCAAAGAATGTTTAGGGACCGTTTACAATAAATATTTGAAAGTGCACCTGCTAAAACTTACCATTCATAGCCAGTGATATTATAAATCAAAAACCATGCTTGGATCTGACCTTCCATATCCATATAAGAACTAGAAATTTCTGTGTTATATGTAACGTCACTACAAAGTGGTTTACAATCGCAAGAATAATGTCCGTTCTCTTCTTCTTTTTCATGTTCTAGTGATTGATTTCTTTTCAAGTAATCTAGATACATACATATTAAAGAGATAAAATTATATATATACTCGTATATATGTATATATATATAGGGTGGTCAGAAGAAAAAGAAGCAGAGTCATTATTAGGTGCATCGTCAACATTGTGGACAAACACTCAAACACGTCAATTTTTGATTAAATGAGGACGTTTTTCTAGCATATCCTCCATCGGTGGCGCATCTAGAGTTTAAGTATGGGGTAGTGGTAATATAGGTTAAGTCTGAGGGGTAGTAAGACTTTATTTTTGATAATAATGCATTTTAAAACCTATAAAAAGTTAGGTTTAAAATGTCTTCAGGGGGATGATAACTCCCTCCCCCGTATATGCGCACTGGTCCTCCAATGTCATGAGTCATTGCCCTCTCCTCCGTCATTTCAATCAATACCTTTTAAATAGGGACGTACCAAGTATGACACATCATGGAAAAAATAATTTTATTGAGAATTCAACAATATTACTACTCATTGTGTTACTCTTGATTTTAACGCCCTCTAAGCAGGATAAAAATTATTACGTATTGTAAAGTGTTAACTTCATTTAAAAGCTAATCTTATTAACAATTAAAAGCGTAGCAGACATTTATTATTTTGGTTGATTTTTCAATTATTTAAGTCCAAGTTTTATTCACTTATGTTCTGTTATGGTATTTACTAAATCATTAGTTTAATTAGCATTTAAATGAAGTGTCACATTTCCAAAATAAAATGACGAACGACAGATAATGATATGACAGAAAAGTGTCTTTCGATAATAAAAAAAATGACGAGTTCGAGCTATTGACTAAAATGTTGAGGCTCTGTTTCGTTTTCGTCTGGCCACCCTGCATATTCAAGCGATATTTGCTATACTTACATTCAGCTTTTCTTATGCATGAGAAATTAGCATTTCCACAAATTAATGTTTCTTCTTCTCCTAAAATTGTGAGAGAATCAATTTTTCAAAATTTTGTATAACTAATTGCCTAATTATGCATGTTTGTAGTTTCAACTGATGCTGTACACAATGACTTTAATAAAATTACGTAATTATTTCTTTATGCTGTAACAGATTTTTGCAATTGTAAGCCCAATGAAAATATATTTCAAAAAATACATTTGATATTTGAAAAAAAGCATACCGTAAATATAACCATAAAATCATCATAATCAATAAGTATTTAAATACCTGCCTATCAGAAAAAATTAAAAAACAGGTAAATTTTGTTTTTATATCCCACATTTTTTGACATAATGTTAAATAGTAAACTCCATTTTTTTACTCCACATTCTGACACTCCATCCAATTGCCATAGAAGACGAGACAATGCATTTTAATTAATATTTACCACTATACACACATTCGTGATTATTTACAAGCATTGCCCTGTTATATCCGAATATTATGTCAAAATTTTGATAGTTGTTTTCTTGGAGTATATTAATTAGTGTTGGAATTAATAAAAATACTGTGTATGTATCTTCCTTTTTTTATTGTTTCGTGTGAGGGGCATATTATATTTGTACCTATATTTAAACCTATTTTATTTTTTCAGCCGTTATCAAGGTTGTAATCATATTTCTATTTATTAAGGTTTACACAATGACATACTCTTTTTTTTTCGTTTTTTATTTTTTCTTTTTTATTCTGAATTGTTATGTCATTGATCTAACGTTATTTCTTTATTATAAATTTTTAAAGTTATGTAGGTATTTTATTTATTTGATTGCATACCTCTCAGAAAGTCTAGATACCGCATCGTGAAAAATTTTGACCTCCAATTTGATGGGCGCCATGATGCGTAAATTTTAAGTTTGAACTACTGACAAGACAGAATCGGCGCAAGTTTAGTAATAACCCGTTCGACGTTTATAATCGATTTTATTATCTGTTTTGTTGTTAATTTTGTTCTTCTAATATTTAAAACATAATTTTTTAGTTTAGTCGTTTAGTGTTTTATTTTAATAAAAAACATTTGTAGTTCGGTGTTACATTTTTACAGGATTTCCAAAATGTCGTTTGTTGTTTTGTTTTGTAGAAGATACAAGGAAGGAATAACATTTCAAGTTTTTACAAATATTTGTATATTAACAAAATCAAATAATTTGTATGTTTTGTTGTAACATACCAAAAGATTTTAGGAAAGAATGGGGATAGCTATAGGAAGACCACCGGATCATTTAGTGACGTTAATATAATCCCATAAAATTAGGGGTGTACTGGCTGAAACCGCAACTGTGTTATTGGCTCCTTGTTAGTGACCTCCTCCTGTAGTATAATTTTTCCAACGCAAGTTCCATGATCCTTTGAACTTGGCTGCACCGTACTGATGAAGACCAACAATCAGAAAAACGTGTCGACTTCTTTTTAACTTATTTTTTTATTAGAAAAATGCCCACTATTAGTACAGAAATCGCCAAATCTAAAGAACAGAATTGGTAGCTTACCTAGAAAGTTGTAAACCAAGGGCGCGTATATTTTAAGACATAAAATAAATGGAAAATAGTGAATGATACTTGTTCATACATATTGCTTAGTGTTATTATTAGTACATAATTCTATAGTCAATTAAAAAATCAGTATTTTTAAGTAAGCCGACTTTAGGTTCAGGCTGTTTTACTGCTTTTCGTTCGGTATTTATATAAAATTCTGTTACGGTCAGAAAATTATCCTGATTCAAATAAATTAAATTGTGGTAAAATTGTATATTGGTCAAACGGGCCGTAATTTAAAAAAAGCTATTTAAAACATTACAATAGTTATACTAAGAACAAAAATAATTCTACAAAACATATTTTTATCTGAAAATCAATCGTTTATGCAAAAAAAATTTCACATTTTGAGAATAAAGGCATTAAATTAAACCATTTAGAAACACTTGAAATAAATAAATTTAAACATTCAAATATGCTCTTAAGTGATCAATTAGATATTAATAATTGTGCTTAATTAAATCTCTTTACCTGTTCTTAGTTTTCTGTGAGATAATCCCGGTAATGATATCTTATTGGAATTTTAATATATTTCTCTTAAGTACCTACTTTAACTAATTAGTTTATTTTGTATATATATTAGAAATGTAAATGAGTCACATTTAAAGATGAAGTTGTACTTAGAAACAATTGTGCGATTTTTAATTTTAATTTTTTTAAATAAAAGTGTGAAAATCTACCATGTTTGGTTTTTCTCATTTTAATATTATGGATTTCACCAAGTAAAGGCCGAAACTATCAAGAAATTAAAATGAAATGGTATTAAATACTTACCACTTATATAGCCTATAAGTAAATACAAACAACGTAAACAGTAAATTTTCCGAATTCATTTCAGAATGATAATCTACAGACTTGGTCCCTGATTTGAATATCAACAAACTATTTTTGATAAAACCCATTTCTCCCCCACCATGAACTATAATATGCCTTTGGCCTTTAGAAATAACAGAAAACAAACCTTTTGTTGAATCGTCTGTCCAATTTTTTGGAAGAAGTATGTCCGCTGTGTGTATATGTTTCATCTAAATAAACGATTGATCTATTTTGACTTCTAAAATATTTTATCTGTCTCAAATATTTTACTCTTAAAGTTCTTATTTTCATTTTTTCAACCAAAACGTTACGATTATTTTGTGTTTTTCTCCATCTAAATTGTAATTTTTTAAGGACTTTTCTTAATGAAGTTTCTGATATGTGGATATCTAAATCTTCCTTAATTTTATTATTTAACCTTTTAACAGTAACACGAAACTTATATGAAAATCGTGTTTCCTAGGTGTGGAAAATGTAATTTTTCCAGTTGTTTCCATTGACTGTTTACCTTCCTTCAAAAATCTTTTAATTGTAGTATAAGAAACACCTGTAAAAACGTAATATTATATTAATGTTAAATTTAGTATTTTTTTACATTTATTAGGAAACAAAAATTTTTAGAAACAAGATAATTTTTAAAAATTTAAATATAAAATATTAATCAAAAATAAAATGCATAGATATGTGTGCAAAATACAAAAAAATATGGAAAACTACGCAAGTTTAATTGCAAATAAACTACAGAGTTTGTTTACCTGTTGCTTGTGCAGTTTAAAGTTTGATATCATCTAAAGTAACTCCTTCCTTTTTTGTTGCGTCAAAATATTTAAAAAAATTGTATATTACTTCACGACTTTGTCCGTTAACAGATCTGCGCTTTTTTTTCACCCACAATAGAAGACATTATTAAAAATAAAACCAGTCACTTTAACCAAAACACAGAAACAAGAAACAAACAATGATCTAGTCGTTACGCTACTGACCGTAAGCAAGGATACGGTTCAAATTGTGAATGGGCGTGGCGATTTTTAAGTAAACGAATTTGAGCATTTGCGCTGGTTCTTCAGATGTGGCGCTTACTGTACCTTGATAGAACTTTTTCTTTTGTTAATAATTTTTTCAGATTATGGTTTTGTCTTATTTTATTTGCCCATGTACAACCCTTTATAGGTTACTTGTGTTTATTTAAATTATTTATGTACAACTTACTTAATTTATGCCATTGTAATTTAGTTATAACCAAGTAATTTTACATTTCTGTTATATCCTATCTTTATGGTTCATTATTCATTGTAATGAACTCCTTTGATTTATATAGCTTATAAAAATTACACGCTGGTGACAATAATTTAAGACTTGAATGTATAATGTTAAACTAGACCTTTAGATATATATGGTGAAATAACTTATGAAACAAATTTTTAGTTTTTTTTTTCGCATTAAAAAAAATTGTAAACAGTGAATTGTGTAAAGAAACAATAGTATATACAATTTAATATTTAAGTATGACTAAATCAAACGGAAATTTATAGATCAATGTAATTTTTGTGTACTTTTTATTATTTTTCTTTGCAATTGCATTTATTTATCTATCTCCTGGATAATATTTCACAATATCAACAAAGTTTTATTAATAATTATTGAATAGTTATTAACTTATGCTTAATTGAATATATTTTTGTTCATGTTTTGGATAACCAAGAGGAAGTGGATGCTATATATATAAAGAGTTCTAAGGCTTTGGATAAGGTTTATCCCAGAAACATTCTCATAATTGTTTAGTTTAGGTTTATAAACCATATTTTCAATTACTAGTATCGATAACATTATTTACTCGTTAAAAAATGTTAAGTTTTAAAAGTAATTCTTTAAGTTCATTCAAAATTGTTAACTAGAGATATGTAATATTCATAAATGATTTAATTCAAAATAAACTTTTTTAATCCTATTGTTAGAAATTATTTAAAGCAACTCTGACAACGCTGTATCCTGAGGCCGCCTGCGGTCGTTCGTAAGGAATGGGTATTCACATACGTGCGCTCGTGTAAAATGGCTGCTTGTATTTTTGTTTATCATTTTCGTGCCTTACTGTTTAATAATTTTTTTAGTGTATTCAATTGAGAATATAATTATATCTTTGATTGAGTGTAATCTCATTTGCTAACATCAGAAGTGAGAAAAGTACCCATTGTTCACTGAGTAAGTAAAATAATCTCAAAATGTTGTTTAGTGTTTATACTAGTAGTAGGTACTTGGTGTAATAAACTAATGCAGAAGTGCCAGCCGATTTAATACTTACTTTACTTTCAATATTTTTTTAAAGTTCCTAAATCCATGTAAAAGAGAATTTTAGAAGACGCTTTTGTTTATTTTTCTGCTAAAGTAATTAAGATAAGGAATTTAGTCATTTCTAGCAGGTGTTGCTTAACTCGCATATTTTTCATTTTCCATGCCGGGAATCGGCATTCGATTGTGAGATTTTTAGTAGTTTTTTGTATTTGTAAACTACTCTTATTTTAATAAAGATTTAATTATTATTTAAGTTTATTTTATTAAAAGGGCTCTTTCACATGTTATAAAAAAAAATAAAGCTTATTTCAATTTAGTTCAGTAATTATGATTTTTAGTATTAGATTCAAAAGGGATATCAAATGACATCTTGAGTCGGTACTTCTTGTTGATTTGTTTTTATAATTCCCGTTCCTACACGGGCATTATTTATGTTTTTTTTTTTTATCCAACGTACGTGCCCTTTTAGTTTTTATTTTGCTAGGCGCTATTTTAAGAAAAAATATCATCGATCTCTGCCACTCAGCTGATGCGATGCTGCCACGTTTACAAATATAATTAATAATTGGTCTTTATGTTATAAATTTTGTTTCTGATTTGTTTTAATTTGATGATTAACAGTATTAGGTACCTTTAATGTTAGGAGCTTGTAACTACTGAATGAAACGTTAATATTAGTACTTTATTATAAAGGCATTTCTTGTTTTTATTATTATTATTACATAAGCGCCTTACTTACCACTGCCAGGCCATCTCTTGTGACCATGCTCCGATTGGCAAATAATAATAACAACACTTGTATTGATGTAGATTGGACACTGCCTTTTAATATGTTCCGAAAACTTGTATTTAATTATTACATTACTCTTGATTAATTATTACTTTACTGAATAAGTTGTAATATTAGTTGTAATTACCTACTGTTTATTATTGGTATTAATATTATTATTAATATTATTTATGTATTATGATACTTTTATCCATGTAATAAGGCTGTTGGCCTGTTTGGATACAAATAAATAAATAAAAAATAAAAAAACACATGAAAGCTGGCTTTATATTGAACAACGAGGAAATGCTGAGGTTAGACAACTTATAGATGACTGGAAAGAAGGATGTCTTGATAAGTCCCGCTATACCGTAAAAAATTACCTTACATTATATGGTCAAAACTGAAAATAAAATGAGTGCAAATCGTTTGTGCCTCGCCAGAGCCGACTAGGAGTGCTTAGAATATTCCACATGATGAACAATGTCATACAGGAACCGATACTTGAATCCATCCAAAGGAACTTTTGGTTACCATGCATATGCCAATTTGTAAAAAAAAAATATTAAACATTGTCTTGTTTGTGCCATAAAGAAAACTTGTTCAGGACCGTTACAAGGATTTATAAACAATATGGAGAAACCAACCCAACCCATGAAGGTTCTACATGGCGTTTGTCTGGGACCATTAGAAACAACAAGTGATGGATATAAACATGTACTTGTACTAATCGATGCATTCACAAAGTGTGTCCTTAAAACCTTGAAAATTGTCAAAACCGATGAAACGAGGTTGGCATTTCAATCACTCATATTACTATTCGGAACTCCTGGGAAAATCATAATGGAGCCAGTAAAAACTTTAAAAATTTAAGTTTTATCCATTACTTGGATTCTTTGGGTATAGAATATCATTACACAACTCTTGATATAAATAAATCTAACGAACAGGTAGAAAGATATATGAGAACAATTATGAATTTAATTCGAGTAGAAACAAAAGTACCGGTCAGAATGGTCGAGCAATTTATGGGAAATTCAACTTGTATTGAACACAACAAAACAGAAAACAAGTGGTATCACCCCACTAAACGTTTTAATTGAAATAGATGGAGCTACACCACTTAGAGTCAGAGAAAACCTTGAGGCATCTGTTTAAACTCGTCTTAGAGCCAATCAAAAACGTCTCAACACTGTCCACTACAAAGTGGGTGATTTTGTTCTTATGCACTGGGATGACTACATGCACCAGGGTAAATTAAAATACGAATTCCAAGGGCCATATGAAATCATGAATATAACACCAGAGGGTGCTTTGAAATCAGAAGAGTAGGAAAGTATGACAGAATATGAGAGACTTAATGGAAAGTGAAATAAGGTAAGGCATATGATAAGTGGCTCGTGTTAGAATAAATGTAATCTTTTAATGTTAAATAACTTTTATGCTGAATGTTTGAAAGCTGGTTACGCTTTGCATTATGATTAGTTAATGTTTGAAAGCTTGTTACGCTTTGCATTATGATTAGTTAATGTTTCTAAAAGCTTGTTACGCTTTGCATTATGATTAGTTAATGTTTCTAAAAGCTTGTTACGCTTTGCATTATGATTAGTTAATGTTTCTAAAAGCTTGTTACGCTTTGCATTATGATTAGTTAATGTTTCTAAAAGCTTGTTGCGCTTTGCATTATGATTAGTTAATGTTTCTAAAAGCTTGTTACGCTTTGCATTATGATTAGTTATTGTTTAAAAGCTTGTTACGCTTTGAATTTTAAATGGTTGATTGTTAAAACGTTGAATATTTGTATATTTATCCAAACATTGAGAAATTATATCACCTAGTATGCTTTGTTAATGCAGCAATGATATTTTTAAGATCTGCTTGAATCTGATTTTGCATTAAGAGCTCGATTCTAATAACGCACTGCGCTATTAGAAATTAGTTGTGACCCAGATTAAAAATAAATGAGTCGATTTGTATGCAAATATTGTTTATTCATTTTTTTTTAATTCTGTAAATAAATATAAAATTATGATAATCTTACTTTTAGTAATGAATGGGAGCAAGAAGAACCACAAAATCTAGAGGAATATGAAGACCATGAAGACATTTAGTAAAACATCGAGAGCGATGTTTTGGTTAGGATTGGCCGTGTTAGAAATTATTTAAAGCAACTCTGACAACGCTGTATCCTGAGGCCGCCTGCGGTCGTTCGTAAGGAATGGGTATTCACATACGTGCGCTCGTGTAAAATGGCTGCTTGTATTTTTGTTTATCATTTTCGTGCCTTACTGTTTAATAATTTTTTTAGTGTATTCAATTGAGAATATAATTATATCTTTGATTGAGTGTAATCTCATTTGATAACACTATGGATACAAAGTATTAGAATTTTAAAAACATGTATGGCTTTATATAATACTTATTATTTTGTATTAGACATAGCTGTGATTTTACAGCGAACATGTGGTAACTATGATATCCCCGCTAACGCTCTCTAGCTTTGTGCTTCACATTCGATTCGGCTAATATACTACCACCATATCTTCTAATTGTAACATGATACTTGATATTTTATCTATTTGTTATAGTATGTTTAAGCTCTGTTGATTTTGGGCGTCGGTCAGGTTATTAAATAACTCGAATTATCTTGAAAAAGAAGTTGGGCACCACTATATTTAAAACTTACTATACTTGAGTTTAGATTAGTGATAAAAATATAAAAAATCACTAACCACTAACAAATTATATTTAAACAAAGTTTTAGATTAGGTAGTAACAAATTCTAATTCACATAATTCTACTTAATTCAAATTTAAGATGATTTATTTAAAAGCACATTTATCTTTGTACAGGAGGTAGTAATATAAGGAATGTGATTTGTATGGTATGCTTCAGGATTTCTTTAAAGGGATTCGAGATCCTTATTCTTAATCCTGGACTTGAACAATATTGAGAAATTTGGTATTCTAACTTCACTCGAAACGTGTCGATCTTCTATAAGTAAACCAAACCACGGTCTTTAGATTGCACCAAACTCTTAGGTATGAAAACCTTAAAATTTATAGATATAAATTCACATAAACTCTTGATATAGATCCAAATAAACCGTCTAGATACAAATCTCCATAAACTTCTTGATATAGATCCAAATAAACCGTTTAGAAACAAATCTCCATAAACCCTCTAGATATAGATCCACATAAACCGTTTAGATATAGCCAATGCTTATAAAATCAGAAGGATTATAAGAATATTAAAAATCAATTAGTACATCGGATATCCAAGATATATTAAAATTCAAATCAACTTTATTCGTTGACATCCAAATTAAAAATAAATCTCACAAGGCGAATAAAAAAAAAGACGACAAATGACATTTGAGTAGAAGTGAATGTGTCAAAATAGCGAATAACGGTTCCAACCGTTACAAAACCTAGTCGACGACGACTGGCTGTTGCCCTGTTGCCATTTTATTAACTTTTACAGTAGTCGTATGCCTAACACAAAAAAATAAATTGTAAAAGCTTGACTTATGTAGTACCTATACCTATCAAATTTCGCTTTAATTAACTTGTTTGTTCCAGTTGTCATAATGAAATATTAATTTAAACAGTTTAATGGATATTAAAAAGCTCAAAGGAGAGATTAAATATATATAATATAGTTTTTAAAATGGATATAATTTGCCGTGAAAGAGGTTTAAATAACAATACATATATCATCCAATGTTATTGAACAAAATGGGGTTTTTATCTCTCGGGTGAATGAATGTCGCATATCTAATTATTAATTTAATTTATGAAAGGAAAATTGTTGGCAACAAAATTATTATTCTTCATCATTACGGTGCAGCCAAGTTCAAAAAAGAATGGAACTAGCGATGAAATCCAAAGAACAGGAGATCACTCAAGGAGTCAACTACACATTTGTGGCCTCGGCTAACATTCCCAGTGCTTACTAGGAAAATATTAGCGTCGCCACAGAGGCAGTTATAGCCACTATGGAGATGCATCCAAGCCCAGGGAAACTAAACAATAGAAGAAGGTTTATTGCGGTGAAAAAATATAAAAGAAAAGGATTATTGGGCAAATACCGCAAAAAAATAAAAAAATGCCTAAAGGCAAACCGTAGACACGTGTTTTTGACTATTGGTCTTTATCAGTATGGTGCAGCCAAGTTCAAAAAAGAATGGAACTAGCGATGAAATCAAAGTGACAGGAGATCACTCAGTGAGCCAACTGGTGTAACTGCTTCCGTGGCGACGCTAATATTTTCCTAGTAAGCACTGGAAATGTTAGCCGAGGCCACAAGTGTGTGGTTGGCTCCTTGAGTGATCTCCTGTTGTTTTGATTTCATCGCTAGTTCCATTATTATTTGAACTTGGTTGCACCGTACTGATGAAGACCAATAGTCAGAAACACGTGTCTACGGTTTGCTTTTAGCCCTTTTTTATGTTTTGCGGTATCTGCCCAATAATTCTTTTATCTTGTGTATATATAATCATGTGAAAATAACATTTCAAGAAAGAGAAAATTTATAAAACCGGTCCTGTCTGAACAGATCTAGGAAAATCAAATTGGTATGTCAAAGTTTTATTCCTAATTTGAAATAAAAAATTGTGCGTCTCACATACTCACGTATCGGTGTTCACGTATTACAGAACACACAAACTAAAAATCAGTGTAGCTAAAACATAAATCTACCCATCATGGCGGGCCAGCATGAATGGGGTAATTTTTTTGTATTCACAGCATATGCCAAGCGGGGGATGAACTTATTATTATTGGTTTTTATCACATAGTTTTTAGTTTTACATTGTTCTGAATTAATCTTTTGGTTGTAGTAGGTTGAAGTAAATTTGATTAAGGCATTATATGTCAAAACGGTCATTTACTTCACTCTTTTTTTTAATATGAACCATTTCTAAAACATTTTCAAGGCAATATGAACATATTTAAACTCAACGTACTGGGCATATAGTAACTGACACATCCACAAAGTTTTAATGTATACTCAGTGAGACATTCCAACTCACAGTTCCCGGGTGTATATACTTTAAAATATTTAAGTTTCTTCTCTGTAGAAAAATAACATTTTCGAATACTAGAATCAAACTGTAGAACTTGGTCCGATGTAGTCATTTTGTTAGGACGCACAGACGCAATTACAGACTGTTTAAACCCAACTGTAAAAAACTGTTTATTTAACCTCGGTAATGTATGGGGTGGATGTATTAGAACCTAAAAAAGAAACAACTTTTAAAGCTAATAAAAATATATTATGTAAATAATTATAATTAACTGGAATTCTTGATAGTTTCAGCCTTTACTTGATGAAAATCCATATTCTTAAAATGAGAAAAACCAAACATGGTAGATTTTCACAATCACATTTGAAGAAGAATGTCTACTTCGAAACAATAATAATTGTCGTATACCTAATTTTTAATTTAATTTTTTTTAAATAAAAGCGTTTGTGAAAGTCTATATACCATGTTTAGTTTTTCTTATACTTACATTAAATCCTTGTACGTCGTCAACACAATAGTGGTCAGTATTTGAAATATTTTGATGAAACGTTAATTGCAGGGCATTTTCAGCGCCTGACAAAAGAGCCCTATAGGGATAATTTGAATCACGGCCTTTTGTATCAGTTTGATATCCTTTATCGACCGTCCATCCTAAAGTACTTTGATTTAAAAAATGATATTTTTTGTCAAGTACCCTGCAAAAAAATATTTACTGGTACAATCGAAAGTCAAACATAATTTTGTTGACTTAATTTGCAAAACTAGCAGTGAAAAAATCTACAACTGTAGTATTTGATTTATTGCTGGTAGGCAGTGGCGGTTTGCCCGTAAGGGCACTTGGGCACGTACCCTAGTATAATAAACCAAAAAAAAACTTACATGTTTCATATTTTCCTCAATGCCTTTTATTATTTTATCTAATATTTAGCGCAAACCGCGTTGGCACGACACCGGACGATCGGACGTTGAGCGACGTTCCGAGAATTCCGAAATTAAGTTGAAGATGGGCACAGGGCATAGTAAATGTGTGCTTCTGTCGTTTTCTCTCTCATCATGATGTGAAAAAAAAGGACAACGACAATATCGCTTAGCAAGAATGAACACATGCACATGATTATACGTCACAAGCGGGGCGCTGTCCTTATCGTGACGTACTGTACCCATGTCACAGAATCTAGACCAGATACGAATGTACGCAGCGGCATATTTACCGGCTCCCTCACAAAGGCGATGCCGGCTTCTGCTTAAGGTGCGAGTTTCTTGGACAATGATAATAATTTATTTATTGTGATTACGAAAAAAACGTTAGTTGGACCACTGGAATAGTTAAGAAATAAAACTACAAGGAAAAATATTTTTTTATATAAAGCAGTCAAAAATATGATGAAAAAAATCAATAATATTTATAAATGGGACAAAATTTTAATTTTTCTTTTGGTTTTGTCTGACTTGTTCGTGGATTTCAAATCTCTGTTTGCATCAGTGGCGGCTCGTAGGGTGGTTTACAGTGACATAATATAGGTATCAGTACAGATGTATGAAAAAACTTTTACAGCCGTATGCATAGTCGATCGCCAGTGACTCGCCAGAGATTCATTTCGGCGTATCGCCAGCGATTCGCTGGCGATCCGCCGGCGAACGCGCAATATGCTGGCGACTCACCGGAGATTGTCAACGGAATTTCATTTCACGCAAGTTTTCATGTTCTTTTATAGGGAAAAATTTGATATTCGTTCATTATTTTTTGAGTTTTAAGAAATGAATCATGAATAAAATGCGAGAAATACCGATGATAATCCCTATAAGAGAAAATAAAAACTTGCGTGAAATGACATTCCGGTGACAATCTCCGGCGAGTCGCCAGCCTTTTGAGCTTTCGCCGGCGGATCGCCAGCGAATCGCTGGCGATACGCCGAAATGAATCTCTGGCGAGTTCGCTGGCGATCGACTATGCATACGGCTGTTAGTGTTTTAGAAAGTTTATAATATACCTTCCTAACACACTGACAGTTTTTTACCTATATATGTACCGGGATCTATATTCTGCTACTGTGAACTTCCAAAATGTTGGTCACGAGCCGCCCCTGGTTTACATATTTAAGAGTATAAAAAATTCTGAGTCTTATAAATAATTTAGTGGTGTACATTTTCGCTAATTGTTGGCAAGGATGACCAAATTCTATTTTGCTCATCTCAAAAAGATATGCGTTGAAAATTCCAGGCTTAGTTGACAAACTATCAAATAGAGATATAAATATTTTTTCTAATTTGAAAATTGTTAAGTAAATTGCCTTCTTCTGAGAAATTTACACAAATTTCGCAAGAGTGGATATGTAATGATTTTTTGATTAAATAGCCACATACATAGTTAAATGCATTTTGAGTGGTCACATTTATCTCCCTGTAGTCACATTCAGAAATCGTTATTGTCCCAACTGATTGTTTTGAAATATATTTAATTTTCATTAAGCGGAGAACTTGTTTTCCTAAGGAAAAAACGAATCCCGGGATTACTTTCCAGTGTGTGCCACACTGCCGCTAGTGCCCACGAGCCGCCACTGCTGGTAGGTATTCTCATACCCACGGTGAACAAACTAATCTTTACCTTCTTAATTCTAATATCAAATTCAGATACAAGCTCCAATCTGGGATTAACAAAAGAAAAGCTGACTAAAATTTACCAAATCCGCTAAGTTTGCTCTAGTACAGTGTTTCTCAAATTTTTTTGGCGACCGAACCTTTTTGAAAGGCGAAATATTTGACGGAGCCCGAAACACATTTCCAAAAAAAAGGTCCTTACGCAAAATAATCATATACCTCTTCCTCTTATTGACTTCTATTAAAAAATAAATCTGGTCCCCAACACCTGACTTTCCTATCTAGTTATTACAAGCTTTTTTCAGTTATTTTGTACAACCTATTGTAGCACCCTACACAGAATAACTTGCCTATTACAAAAGCGAAGTGAAGCTAATTTTTAGGGTCCAAAATTTTTTGCGCATGATCAGGTCCGCCATTTTATAACCGGCAAAACTGTCATGTCACCAGGGCGCCGAGAGGGAGGGGTAGCCGGCACAAATTACCGGGGC
>OV651822.1:34304141-34521641 GCA_927349885.1 Psylliodes chrysocephalus | reverse complement strand
AGACTTGTTAAAAATAACACAGGTTGTCAATCATAACCCCCTTAGTGTCGAGGCTCAAGTCGATGATCAAGTTCGAACTGTTATTGAACAAAATAGGGCCAAACTAAAATCTATAATATCAACAGTGGTTTTCTGTGCTACTCACGACATGCCACTTAGAGAGAAAACAGATAAAGGTGCTGTTTTCATTGATCTTCTCCACTTCAGGGAGGAATCTGGTGATAAAGTTTTGGAAGAACATCTCAAAACTGCGCCCAAAAATGCAAAATACATATCTCATGGTATTCAAAATGAACTTATTGATACATGTGCCACAACATTGAGAAATGATCTGGTAAACAAAATAAAAGATAATGAGTTCTTTTCAATTTTAGCTGATGAAACAATGGACATAAGTGGTATAGAACAATTATCTCTTGGTGTAAGATACTATGACAGAGAAGAAAAAGTGGTCAAAGAAGAATTTCTTGGATTTACACCGCTTCAAAATGGACTCGATGCTGAAACAATAGCAGATGCTATAACTGACACGTTGACAAACTGGAAATTAAACTTAGAACTAGCTGTAGGACAAGGTTACGACGGGTGCAGTACGATGACTGGAGAGATAAGCGGTGTTCATAAAAGAATAAGTAACAAGTTCCCAATGGCTAATTTTTTTCATTGTGCCAGTCACAGACTAAATTTGGCTATTAATGATGTCAGTGACATACCACAGATTAGAAATACTGTAGGGACCATAAAAAAGGTGACAGTTTTTTAGGGAGAATTCCGGAAGAAGAAGCATTGTTGGGACTTTGCAGAAACTGTGTGAAATGAGGTGGACGGAGAAGTACAAGTCGATACGAAAATTTCGTTAAAAGTTTACTGACATCGTCAACGGCCTTGAAATTCTTTCAAAAGAGGGAAACAAAGAGACTAAACAAAAAGCCTATCAGCTGTACTGTGCAGTAACATCCACTACTTTCATTGTGAGTTTAGGTAATTTGTGGCGAAGTATTCGGCAACACTAGAGGTAGTAGCACAAATGTTAGTAGGTGTAAACGTTGATCTGATGCGTGTGGCAAAACATATTGAACGGCTTGTTGATTTGTTCAAAGATGATAGGGAGAAAGATGAAGCCGCATTCAAAGATGTAATGAAAAATGTTGACAAAACTGCAGAAGTTTTAGGTCTCACTTTGACCAGGCCTCGCATTACTACAAAGCAATGTCACCGCTCTAATGTCTTTTTAGAAAGTGCGGAAGACTTCTACAGACGATCACTTTTTATACCCTATTTGGAATATCTTACCCGAGCTTTAAGGGATAGATTTTCTAAGAAGAACCAAAAATCATTTGTATAACCTCCACCCCTTAAAAATAAAGTCGATGACAAGAAAAGAATATGAAAATTCATTGGATAATATTCTTGTCACATACAGTAACGTTCTTGAGAACTTCAAAATTGAAGGTCTGGTGTGGTATGATCTCTGGGCAAAAGATATTTCAGACAGTGGGAGTTCCGAGAATCTAAGCAAAATGTGTTTAACAGACCTTATTGGCCACAATCATGTAGTGTTTTTGCCAAGTTTGTCCAAAGCAATACAAATTGCCATATGCTTGATACCAATAGCGTGCACCATTGAAATATCCTTCAGGTAACTATTATTTATTTTAATTAATATTAACTGTAGTGTAAGGAGCTTATTACATGTGAGTAAAAAAAGTAATTTTATGAGCATGTAATAAGCTTACAACTCTAGTTGTGTACTATACTTTTTCTACGACTATTTTAATTTATAGAAATAAAAAGCATATCAAGTAACTTTATTTCATAAAATTCTGGAACAATTTAAATTAAACATTTATTTGTAATAATTAATTGTAACATTTTAGCAATTATTTATAAATATTCCCTTACGCGGTGAATGGTGGGATGACGTAAACTGTACGGTGTGTTCTTCAACATTTTGGCAATTAATTTTAACTATTCCCTTACGCGGTGAATGGTGGGATGACGTAAACTGTACGGTGTGTTATTCTTGGACATTGGTATTTTCAGTATATGTAAAGGTTTGTAGATTATTTTCATTTGAATTTATAATTCTATTGGCTGTTGACGTCTTAATATTTATTGACTCATCGACATATCCTTTGGCTGTTGTTGAAGATTTCCATCCGCCATGTCGTTTAAGGGCCATTAGATCACCACCGGCATCAACCAAAAGAGTGGCATAGTTCGTCTTAAACAGTGACCTCTATACATATTGGGATCTGGTAATTTTAAATATTCGGCTATTTGTTTAGGAACACCACCTATTTTGTTTAATCCTACCACTTGTTTCGTACATTTACCTTTTTGATAGTTAAGGAAAAATTGATTTATTTGCGGATCGCTAATTTGTTGCTGAATCTCTATATATTGTTTGCAGATTTTATAGAAATTTCCGGAAATTACAAAAAATCTACATACTTTGGTTTTCGTATCAGGGATTTTAACCAATAATATGGTACATACTTAAATCATCGATATCACTAATTTTAATATTTTTTAATTCTTGTTTCCTACAAGCTCCACATATTCCAACAATTGCAATAACCTTAAAATAAAAGTAATATAAGTATACATTTATGTTATAAGTACTATTAATTAACATACCTTTGTTAATAAATATTGTACATCAGGAGCTTTATTTAAAAAAATTTTTATCTGATCAGCATGTAAAATTTTAGATTTTTTGTTTTTAAAACCTTCTGACTGTCTTTTTAAGTAAGCTCGCAATTTCGGATAATTTTCAAAGTTATAACACTTCTTAACATAGAATATATCGCCCATAATGAGGACGGTTTAAATTTTTTAGCGATTTCTCCAAAATAAGCCAAGAGTACGTTTTCAGAAAATGATTTTATATTATTTGTTGTACGCCAATCCATAAATTGCTGATATACCTTTATATATCTTCCTTTTGATTTTTCTGGTAATAGGTTATTGGTAGTGTTTCGCAGCTAACTGAATAATATTGGGTGGTGTGCTACTATATTCATCTTCACTATCCGATGAACTCATTTTACTTTTTTCTATTTAAATTATTTGTACATTTCACATACTTTGATTTATGTGGTACATTTACATTGACAGCATTTAATTTAATTCTGTCAAAGTAATGGCAACTGACTTACAAGGCTTATGTGATACATTATATTTTCATGGAACTGAAGCGTAATTTTTTTTATTACGTGCTAGTCATTACGTGTTAGTAACTGTAATGACATATTTACTTAGCATTCAAATAGTAGGTAATGGGCAAATTACTAGTAAAGGAGTAGAAAAAAGTTGTTTTTCAATTAGTTGTTTTTCTTAAATTTAAAATTAGTGAATAAACTACTATTTACCTTTTGGTCTGTTTGTTTTTTACTTCCCTACTTCACATAAGACAGATTATTTGAACATATCCAAAAAGTGAAAAGCTGTTGTATGATGTAGGCATATTTTCGGAAAAAAAATATGAGTGACTACATTAGTTTTTGTGTACACATCTTGTAAAAAATACATTTAAGGTACCATTTCGGTAGGCGCAACAGACGACCGCCGACGCGACATACGACCGCCGACACGACCGAGAAGTGTCGCTTCACATCTAAAATACATACAATTATATAAAACACATTTCGCATGGCGCGACACGACCGAGAAGTGTCGTGGAGACCCTTCTCGGTGCAAAGCTTTGATGCGTATCGTACTCGAGGTCGGAAGTTTCTTTCGATCTAGGCAGCGTTGCCAGATTTTGAAACAGTATGGGTAAAAAAACCGTAGATCTGAACAGTAGATTTTAATAAAGGGGAAAATAATTATAATTTGCAGTGTCGTAAATAAAAAAACAAGTATATAAGAAACAAAAAATAAACTTTTTTCTACCCAAATTAGAAAGTAAACAAAGAATAAAAACATTTTTAATATATACATAACGTACGGGAAAAAAACCAATGAAAAATAATAAGTACCTACTTCTTTTAGATCAGTCTGAATTAGATAATTCAATATCGTAGTGTTTGGCATATGCATGTTCTTTTTAAATAAAAACAATGATTATCTTGATGTTTTTTTTTTTACGGAGCCAACCTACAGTAGTGGATGCTTATTATGCTGCTTTTACTGCAGAAAAAATTGTACATCTTATACAATGTTCTAATATTGTTTACCCATTTGCTGAAGAATGAGGCAAACTTAATAAATTAAGAACAAAATTTGCTAGAGACAAAAACAGTAGATCTACGTGAAAATAGTAGGTCTGGCAACGCTGATTGATTCCCTCGAATGCTTACGAAAGGTAAAATTTATGCACCTGTTGTCCTACTCGACCTTGGGGTCGGTTAAGTGGTGGCTTGTCGTCTGACGCGCCTAACCAAATGGTACCTTAAAACCTCGGTTTTGGGCACTTAATTTAAGTAAGTCGCCCACCCATATAAGAATTTTCTGGCGGCGCCCTTGATTACCACCTCTTTGGAAACTGTTGTAAAAATCTCTATTCTCCAGATGTTAAATCCATAACCGTACAAAATACGTTCGCACTTAGGCACTTACCAAACAAGTTATGCAATATAACATTCCCGTATACCCAGCCTTTATGTTATGTTAGTTTAATGTTATTACCAGTTGAGATGTCAAATTTGAAACTTACTCGTTGTCAGAAATTTCTTTCTTTCTTTCGATTTTAGCTCTCACTTCAGTGAAATTAAATAGAAAACTTCTCGCTTTTGACAGAGGGCATATTGTAACTGCTGGAAATGGAATAGTATATATCGGAGTATTTGTTGTAGCAAAACTAACAATGACTGGACTTTCCTGAAATTTGACGTAGGTTTGGACTATAAGGTATACACAAGCTGATAAGGAAAACAATACTAATATTAACCATAATAACCTGGAACAAAATATCAAATGGAAACATACAGTATGATGCAAATATGAAATAAATTTATTATTTCAAAAGTTGATGACTTTTGAAAAATTCATAAACCCCGATTGTCTCAGAGTGGTCCGGTCCGTCCGAACTAGATTCTACAATGAATGAAAAGAATTACTGCTGTTTTTAAGTTTTGTTTATGTGAAAACCCTTTAAACACCATTACTTACTTGCAACAAAAACGCAAACATGCTGCAACAAAGTGAAACATAGAAAGCTTTATTTGGTGTATATTTTTTTCTTTTTTTGTTGAGTACACAATTTTTTTTCTATCGCATTTATCTATATTACCAATTTGTTAATCCAATTTAAATTTAGGATTACGAAGTTCTATCGCATTTTTAATTTTACTACCATTCTAGTATATTTTTTATTTTAAAATTCCGTTTTAAAAATACTAAAAAATAAAATACGTACCTTTCACATAAAGATCTAGATTCAGCGAAATACCTGAATCCATGGATACTGGTACTATTACAGTACTCCTTAAAATACATGTGAGTTTTCGCCAAAATGCTTTTTGGTTTTTGCGAATCACATTTATGGTTGTTGTCGGGCATTTTTAATTTAACTTCATTTTCTGGATTTCCTGCTTCTACAGTTTGATCCACCGTAAATATCATAACTTATTGTTAGCCAAAGCACAACTTTTGAAAGCAAAAATATTTAAATGACTGTTTATAATTTCGGATTGTATTTGATCATCCCTATTATTCGCGTCAGTTTGAAATAAAATAATTTATACATTTCTGTTGCAATGTTATAAATTAAATACGCTAATTACATGAATAAAGGTTAAGGCTCAATGCAAAATAGAATGAACTAGGTACAGGAGGGTATGTGGACATAGCCTTGAGGAGGATGACACATCGATTATAGGTATAGGAATTAAAAACAATTTTGCTTATTAAATCTTTTTTAGGCAACATATTTATTATATTCGGAAGACAGCCGTTTTCTGTTCATTTAATTGTTACCAGCGAAGCGGGAGTGATATAACACTTCTTTCGCCATATTGTATTATGGTACAGAAGCCCACTATCCAAATTTTTTATATTCCGAAGCTGAATTAACTTATTTGTTTCAATATAATTTGGTTCCTAAACACTTTTGAACAAAATTTAAACATTTTAAAGAAGCCCACAACAAATTTATATCATTTTTGTTGATGATACTTTAAAATCTTAGATCAGTTAAAATTATCATGTGTACTATGTACGATGAAAAAAAATGCATTGGTTTCAATTAAGTCAAGACTCATTGCGGATGACAAAAGTTATCTGGGTGACATTTTTTTTTCACATTTAACAATGTTATAACAAAGTAAAGGTCACTGAATAATGTAACAATAAATTATGATACAGAAAAAAGATAAACGCAGAAACTTTTATTAGCACTTAAATGTACAAAGAAAATTCAACTAAATATTTTGTAATTCGCTGTCTAACTCTAAATTATCTAATTCTGAACCCAGAAAGTTCTCTAAATACAAAGCATCTGATTGTGAATTATCTGTTGTTATATTTACATTTTCAGCAAGTTAAGAACTTCTTCCGGTAATTTTTTAAATTTAAATTTTAACCTTCGTGACTGAAGTTTCAAAGATGATATTAGAGGAATTGATGTATCTAATGCTCTTTGGAGAAAGTCAGTTTTTTCGGGCATGATATTCTCGGTCCTGTTTATAAATTTTGTTTCTTGATTCTAATGCCTCTTCTCCCAAATACTCAACTGGTAAAATGCATTTTTCCATTATTTGTGTATTGTGTATAAGAACTTTATGAATAGATGAGGATACGCCAGTAATATCTGAAAACAAATCATAATTTTAAAATGCTCTTCTGGCCGTTTTTGTGTCGTTAGTAGACCCAAAGCTATTCGATTTTGGTTTATCAACATGTAGCTTTTTCCAAAATAACCTTTGTATATTTTTTCTACTAAGCAAATGTACTTGTCACATTTTTAAGTTTAATCTATAGGAAATGTGGATTACACATTCAAAAAAAAAAACGAATCCAGCAATAAAGTGGACTGATACCGTACTGAAGCGCACTTTCTATAGATTTGAATATATCGGAGATATGAAGTCAGTAATAGTTAAAAATTTAGCAGGAAGAGTCCCGCATATTGGACATGCTTGACTTGATTTAGTTCCAGTTAGGGTACTTAAAACTTTACCGTCTAATAATATAAGGCAGATATGAAAATTATCTCTTACCTGACGTCCATTTACTGTGAATTCAAATGGTTTAAGTTTTTGAATTTCCCTCTTTAAGCTATTTTTTTCATTCATGATATGTTCTTTGGTTTCTTTCGCACATTGAAGTTTGATTGGTCTACAAAATCTTAGCGACTGATGAGTTTAATTATTCCAAATAACAACACTATTACTCGTAGTCAGTCTTAGTGGTATAAGCTTAGTTGCAAAAACACTGGAATCTTGTGAACCTTCGGCTTCGTCCAAGAACTTCTGTTTATATTCAGAATGTCCAAAACTGCCATCAAAACTATAGCTTGCTACTTGAGTTGCACAAACTTAATGTTCGCCTATGGTAATTCTGGAAATTACATCTTCCTGTAATATGAAAATTTGGTTTGTGGTATGAGACAGAAGATCTTGAAGTAGTACTTTTGCCAAATTTTCAGTAAGTTCGATATTATATGGTCAACATTCTGAGTTAGCTTCTAAAACTTGCTGGTAGGACGGGTATATATCACAATTTCTTTTTTTACTACTCAGTCGGATAGCTTTATACTGCTGCTTAGTAAATCTGTTGTCGAGTAGAAATGATAACGCTGCCTTAGGGATGTATTTAATTGGATCCTTGGCCTTGGCCTTTTTAGAAAATAACACTTTTTTTATTTTAGAAGCTCTTGTGGCAATCTTAGCAGTTTTCCTAAGAACACATGATAAGTCTTTATTCACACTGGCTGTTGCAGAAGCTACAGCGGTACTTACAATTAAACTGGATTCGTGTTCATTCTCTCTCGACAAATTCAATGCATCTCGTTTTCGTGATTTTAGACTTTTGTCGGAAAATGGTAATTTTAGGCGACCTACTGGTGCTGATCGTCAGATCAACAAATTATTATTTTTAATTTTGCCTGCCTCTCTACTTTTCTCAAATATCGTATAGCTATGAAGCAGCCTTTGAATTTACTCAAAAAAGCTGATTTATTTTTGTCAACTTTGGACCATTTTGATTTCAACTGAACGCAAAATAAACGTGATTAATTCCATACAGGTTTAATGTAACATTTTGTTGCATTTGCATCATAATTTCTCAAAAAAAAATTGGCAACCGGAACGGGTTTAAGGGTAGGATTGTTTTCGGAGAGCCAAACATTGAGAAGTCTTCATTTTTGAGTCGCAAAACGTCTGAAACCCTATTTACGCGCTGATACGCAATTTTTTTTTATAAGAAATAAGTCTAGATTTCAAAGAAATAAAAAACGCCCATATTAGATCTGACACTTGCTGCTTAAAATTACGGAATGTTTCAATGTATTTTACATAAACAAATTAATCTTACCTTGATCAATATTGGCCATTATCAAAATTCATCAAAAAAATAATCGTTTTGATATTGCATATTTACAAACTTCACCTACAAACTGTTAGAATAAACAAAAATGACACACAATGTCAACTTTCCCCAGTCAGCACCAGATAATCTAGAAATATTCTTGGGATAATCTTTTAGGAATAATGGAATATTCCTGGGATATGCGCCAGAGATATACATATGATATTAATATTCCTGGAATGTGCGAATGGGAATATGTGGATGATCCATAGAATAATCCTCAGAAATATTCCTAGAACATGCTAGAAATAATCCTGGAATAATCGAAGAATATTCCTAGTGGAACATACTTAGATCATTTTTACTATTATTCCAGGAATATCTAGGATATTCGTGGAATAATCTTAGAATATTTATAGAGAATATACTTACAATATTATTTATGTTTATTCCTGGAATATTTGGCATATTCTTATATTATACAGGGGATATTCTTGGTGGATTATGTCAGAACTACTCTTTGGGATTATTCCTAGAATATTCCAGACATATCTAGAATATCCTCATTTTCAGAATAGAATATTCTGGGATTGACATCCTGGATTATTCCAAGAATATTCTATTTGTATTTCAGAGAAATGGCTTGCTGGCAAATTCTACAACTGAATATATCAGTATTAAACTGTACAAAAATAACAAACATGTTAAGGTTATTGTCACATAAATAAAATATTATTCATTCTAAATGAGTGATATCTCATGTTCTATGAAAATTTAGTACTAATTAATGGCACCGAAACATGAACAGTGGTAAGATCTAATAAAAAGAAAAAATCAGTTGACAGATATCAGTAAAAAAAGTATGTACAGTTTAATCCTAATTGATAGCATTCAATACAATTTGTTAAGTTGTTCCTGTTGATTTTTATAAATGGGATTTGTATTAGGAGTAGTAAAACATTCTAACTATGTACTTATACCTATATATATATATATATATATATATATATTAACACAAAATAAAAAAACTAATTTCCAAAAATAAAACAAAATTTAAAAAAAAAAACAAAATATAAACGTCATGATGTCATTCCACGTCATGATGTCATTCCACGTCATGATGTCATTCCAGGTCATTTCCATTTCTAAAAAAAAAAAAAAAAAAAAATGAGAAGAAATCAGAGCAGAAAATATTTTATTTAATTTGTAATTTTAAAATTATACTAGTGCCTAATTTCCCGTTACCGGAGGGGCTAGCGGCGAGAGTAGTGATGGGCATTTACGCTCTCGCAGTTAAGCAGTGATCTCTCCGGTTTTATATGCTACAAAATGTTTTATAAAAGTGTCTTAGTAAATCCACTTTTATATAGTTTTAGTGATCTACAGGAATATTGGACACAGCCTCATATCAATTAAGTTTTTTACTTTTAAATGTAAATATTTCACACAGAAAACCCATTAAATTATAAAGACTGTGGGTTCCTCTGTTAGATTTCATATTTAAATCTTTGTAAACTTATTCGCAATTGTTTTAGTTTCCAAATAAGAAATAAACAGTTAGGATTAAGAAATTAGATAATTCTAATGATTGAGACCTTATTGGTAAAACTGTGATAGAGAATAATAAAATTTACCTATTGGTTTCCTCAAGACTTGTCTTTTTGAGCCTTTCACTGGCCTTCGCAAGCCATTGGCCCATCACTAATTCTACGTCTTTGGAAGTAACATTTCTATTGTAGATCTGAACTGCACCTAAAATAAGAGAATATAATATAGTTCCATGTAACAGGCGAGTCCAATATGTATTGTGTGACAAAGTGAATATCATTACACAAACAAGGCGAGTATGATATTCATAGGAGCTAAAAGAGACTTTGCTCACGAATTTCATAATACATATTTTAAAACTGAAATTGTTAACCAAAGCAAGAATAAAATATAAGTATTTTTCACCTTACTGTGAACTGTGTACCTACCTAAAATATTTTCGATGAAATATTTCATATTGTTGTATGCAATCTACAATTTTTTAATTTAAGCATACAAAACAAATTTTATCAAAATTAATATAGAATAAGACATGCAGTCACCCAAATTAAGTACACATGTTTCTATAATTTTTTCTTTTTGAAACACAGTTTGGCGTGCCCATTTACAAACTTGTGATGAATAACTTTGGTATTAAAAGCTTGAGTCATATTAGTACTTTACACATAGGGTAGTAGAAAAAAAAATCTACTTACGTATTGTAACAGTCCAAAAAA
Source organism: Psylliodes chrysocephalus (assembly GCA_927349885.1). Taxonomy (NCBI): domain Eukaryota; kingdom Metazoa; phylum Arthropoda; class Insecta; order Coleoptera; family Chrysomelidae; genus Psylliodes; species Psylliodes chrysocephalus. Next base: position 34,510,905 of record OV651822.1, on the reverse strand, counting down.
GCACTTACCAACTTCCAACGTTACAGGATATATAACTGGAATTTTCTTCAAAGTAATTTCTAAAAAGTGGATAAATTACAGTAATGTGTAACAAAATTAATATTAATGCTTGTTTACCTTTCCCTGTTCCAAACGAAGCGTCGATGCGTTCTTTTCTGAACTTTAAAACTACACTGAACACTTACACTACGGGTAAATAGAATGAGTTCCATACTCTACCTTTTTTTAATTGTATGCACTAAAGAGAGACGGGAATAGTTCAGAGCAATTATTGTCTGTCAACCGTTGTACGCAATCAAAACAACGTAATTCTTCTTCTTTTTTTTTCTTCTTCTTTTTTTGATTTTTACAAGACAGATATAACTGTGTTTTACAACTACCCACAGAACAACTACTGTGCAAGTGTGCAACTAACTCTTGAGGTATTTCATTTTGAATACATGAGAAGTTAGTCCAAGCCCGCAGATTATGATTGTAAAACTACTATTTTAATATTCCTGGTATATTCCAGGTATATTCCTGTAAGATCATTCTTACATTATGTATTTCAGATTATTCCTAGAATATACCTTTTGGAATATTCCCAGAGGATTATTACTGTAATAATCATTTGAGCATGTTCAAGGAATAATCTAAAACTAATATTCATAGATTTATCCACCAGCTCATATATATTCCAGGAATATTCTTAATATATTCGGAATATATATATTCTTCTAGGGACACTGTAGGAATGTTCCAAGAATATCTGGTGCTGACTGGGTCGCTTGTCTTGACGCGCAGCCTACTAGATATTTGAGTTACATTTTTATGGAATAATATGACCTGATCATTTGTCAAATGAAATGTGCTGCTAATGCTGTCAAATTATTATTTTCAATATTTGTTAATTTTGGGTAGATCCAGGTTCTCCTGTACCATAGTGATATTGGTATGAAATTTTGACATTGATATTTGTATGCATATAGCTATCATTATATGAGCCGTCTAAATGCAAAATACGCCAAGTGCAAAAATAAAAAAAAAATAAGATAGCACTGATATTTTATAAAGAATGATAAATTTTAAACTGTGTTAAAATATTATTTTTCAAAACTCGCTATTTCAATTAATATTCACAATCTAAAAATCAGTTTACTTTTAAAATATCGCCAAGTATTAGTAACCAATAGGAAAGCCATTTTTTGTCGCGTGACCATCACGGTGAGCCCCTACGACGTTCGATGATTTTTCCGGCAATTGTTTAGTTCACAGTGTATCCACTCTTACCGTCAAGGTCAATGCGTGTTAAGTTTCATACCCCCGCCGTCGTGAGGTCGCCACCGTCACCGTTCATAGGACACGCTTGTGCAGCGTTGCCAATAGCAATAATTTTACCCGATTTTTGGGTATTCTTAATTAAGTAATGAACTTTTATGAATTGATTTATAATTTATTAATGCAAGATTATAGCGTTTTTGCCGTTTTTCATTTAGTAGTATGTACTATTGCTGAAAAGTCATGTTCTAAAATATTTTCATCGTCACTATTGCATTTATTGGTGACTTCAGGCGTTCGGGGTAAGTGATGAGAATTATCACCATTTGACCATGACAACACTGCCTACTTTGTGTACTTGATACCTACATAACCACAAACATTTCTTAATTCTTTATTATTTTTATGAATGTTGTGAGTGATTTGTTTGTTTTTGAACTGATTGTTAATTAATAAAATGGAAATAAAACAGAAAGTCAATAGTGAAATGGAAATAAAGCACAAAATTAATACCACAGCATAAAGTTTATTTAATAGGCAGTGTCGCGATTAGTTTCGGCTTACATTGGTCAGTGACCACATGGAGGAAGGATTAATGTGACCACATTACATTTTTGATATAATGGATAAACTTTCAGTCATGATTGTAAAGTGTAAGTGTCCCCGGTTCCAGGTTGTTACATTATTTTAATGGTAAAATACGTCTTCTTGCTAACACAAGATACCTATAATATAAGAAATAAGAAAAACCAGATATAACTAAAAAAATGAAAACACTTGAATCTTTTTTATTTTATCTTAATATTTTGCATGTACCTATTATTATTGCCTTGTTTTTAGCTATTTTTAGTTTTTGTTAAAATAATACCCGAAATTTACATTTTATAAATAAATCGTTATAAATATAATAAATGGTTTCATTTCATAAAAAAATGTAGCACCAAAACATGATTAAACCATTATAGTTACGATTTGTTTGCTTATTGTAATCAAATCTCAACTTTAATGGCACACATATGCCGCGTTTGAGAATCCACATCGGATGCATCTGAGATGTAAAAAATCTTTGATCACGTGATTCAGTATACGCAAATGTAATGGGACAGATGTGTCCGATGTGGATAAAAAAACGCTCGAGATGTAAAAAATGCATCCGATGTGGATTCTCAAACGCAGCAATTATAACCACGTTCAAAGCGTGCTTCCAAAAAATTATTCAGACATTCAAAAATTGCCGCCATCGTTTAGTTTAAATCCCCACCACTGTGAGGGCGCTGAAATCAGCTACGAAAATTATACATTGAGTGTACTGTCTATAAACAATATATAAAAGGTTTGTGGTTTAGTTGTTGTTGTGAATTAAAGCAAGTGTGTTGTGGTTAAAGCCAACAAGTAAAAAACGGTAATAATATTGGCGTTTGGTAAAATTGGTAAACAATTCAGTAATGAGTAAAACTAATATTACAAAAACTCTTCCAAATCACAGTCGAACAAGGAGAGTACAAGTAGACCAACATAAACGCTCTATTGCCAAACAGAAAAGGTAAGTTTAATGAAGATAGTTATTACGAAGTAAAAAATACTGATTCTTTTGTTTTATAATTGCAGATATTCTGTAAAGTCTTTACCCAAATACCCAACTTACAAACATAAATCCGGAAGCATTAAATGCAAAACTTTATCTATGGCAGACATCAAACGGTTTCATGTATTGTTTTACGAAAACGAAAATAAGATTGCACAAGACACGTTGATTTACAAGGGCTGTTTTGCAGTAAAGCCAAAAAAGTCACATTTGGCAATAAATACAAGGGGTAAAAAAGTCTCATTATAGTGTATCATGTGTTAAAAACAACGAATTGGTTCGGGTGTGTCGAAATGCTTTCTTCTGAATATTGAATTTAAAAAAAACAGAGTTCAAAGAGTAAAACAATGCGAAAACATTCCAAAGGAAAACAGAGGTGGCGACAGAGTTAGTTTAAAATGTACAGAGTCTCATTATTGCAGGAGTCGCACCAATGCCAGAGTTTACCTAAGCTGTACACTGAATATTAGAACATTGTATAAGATGTACAATACATCTGTAGAAGATCACCTTAAAATTAAGGAATCCTATTTTAGAAAATACGTAAACAGAAACTACAACCTTGGATTTGGCAGTCCAAAGACCGATGTTTGTTCTGTTTGTTTAAACTTTAAGGAAGAAATTAAAAGAGAGAAAGAAGAAGCTTTAAGAACCAACTTAATAACAAAACAAAGAGTTCATAAACTGAAAGCCAATGCTTTTTATGGAATGCTTAAAGAAGAAAAGGATAATGTTCTAAATTGCTCGTTCGATTGCCAGAAAAAAATTAGCCTTACCTCGACTACCAGATTTCTCGTCATATTTTCACAGCAGTATAATCTATATAATTTTACAATCGTAAAAGGTTCTTCGAAATCGCAGTTACGTCTCTACAATGTAACATCATACCTGTGGACAGATGTAGATCTTCCAAAAAACTCGAGTATAATATCCTCAGCCTTGTTTGACTTTTTAAGAAAAGAAGACATTCCTGCATCTAAAGATACAATTCGTCTGTTCGCCGATGGTTGCGGCGGGCAAAACAAAAATTCGATTGTTTTAACCATGCTTTCTTTCTGGCTTATAAAATATGCCCCTGCCAATGTAAAAACAATTGAGTTTGTCTTTCCTATAGTAGGTCATTCATTCATGCTACCTGACCGGGTTTTTAGACTAATTGAACGTGAAATAAAAAATACATCTATCTGTGAATTACAAGAATATTACAGCATTATAGAACAATATTCAACAATAAAAGTGTTGGGAAGAGATTGGCATGCCTGAGATTGGCATGCCTATGATTGGAAAGCGGCTAGTCAAGCTATTATCAAACTACCTGGAAGTTGTCACTTTTAATTTAAATCATCGAAAAGAATATTCTTGATAAGAAACAATAATCAAGTGTTATTTCAAGGAGAAGTAAACTATCGCCCCAATATGGGAGGGAATGCCTAAAAGCGTTTGCAAAAAGGGCAAACAATATTATCCATTAAGTCAAAAGAGCATCTGGTCGTCCTGTTAATAACGAAAAAAAGAAATCCATCGAAAATTCATTATCCAAGCATTTTGGAACTGATTGGAAATCTTTACAAAATTTAAAATTTTATAAGGCTGCAATGGAGATTAATGTTTAAGATTTACCAAGCTTTTTCACAATTATGGATGAATTCATCTGCGATGAAAACCCCGAAGATGACACAAGATTTGTTTAAATAACATGTGTTAAGTTTTGTTAGTTTTGTTTGTATTTTTTTAAAAAAGTTTTTTTTAAAGAGGTATGTTTCAAACTTTTTAAAATTAAAATCCCTTCATCAAGTTTTTAAAATACTTAATTTTGGTTGCAAAACCCGCTATTTTTCAAGTTAATTTTCAAAATTCGTCGACTCCATTTTCTTTTTCTAATTTACGGTGGTATGCGACCTCTTTGATTTATAAGATGAATGACAATTATTAGGAAAGATTATTCTACATTAACAAAAATATTAAAGTACATTATTTGATCGATAGTTTTAAGCAAAACAGTTTTTTCGTGTTTCCTTGAAACTACTTCGTTTGCACTTGGCGGGTTTTGCATTTAGACGGCTTATATTGTGTTTTTGATTCTAGCGTAATATCTGTAAGGTGGGGGAGGGTGGGTTGATTTACAGCACTTAGGCCGCATAAGGCATCCTTCAGGAGCATATAGGACCTGACTCTCAACTTGTCAAGCTCATTGAAATTCTGCTGGTTATTAAATTATCAAAAACCAGCTGGTTGTCGCTGGGGGGTGTCTAGTGTCTTGAATGGTAAATAACGTCGCCAAGTGGTCTTTAGATGTACCTTTTTTGAGAAGTGGCCATTTGGTTGGCTTCTACCACCCAGATAGTAAATATCCGAGTAACGCCATTCTGTCCGCCCACTCCACAGGGCACTTATAGTGTAGTAATTTCTCTTTAAAATATATAACGGGTTAAAAAATTGTTGTGCAATATACTTAGTTGTTCCAGTATGTCAGCACAAGGATTCTTATGTGCAAACTCTACAAGTTACGAAGATAGACGTCTCGATATATGCTGTATTGAAAGATGAGAGTCCCACTGCTGGTGTAGATAAGACATTTTTAGAAATAACATGTCACCGTTAAATGTATACAAAAAACATTTCTATGCTAGGAAATTGGAATTTTTTATTTGTATAAGGAAGCTGGTAACTTTTTAAATGTGTAAGATATAATTTGAATTTATTTTCGATTTTTGAAAAATCGGTAATATTTTTACTCCTGATTATAATAAATGTCTACTACCTATACGATTTTTTAATTAAACGTGTTTGATTACATTACTGTTCCTCCTATCCTCAGTCGTCAATCTGGATATGTTGCTGAAATGAAAGTTTCAGCAACATATCCAGAAAATGTCATTTCAAAGACGGTATTTGTAGATATCACATCGTAACATTTCTGGGACGCTTTATTTCTGACGAGATTGTGCGATATTTTATAATTATACTCTCCCTAATTCACACCCTTGCGAACCCCAATAATTTATTTGTCATGGCGCTCCGGGGCGACTTAAAGATGATTGATGGTGCCATTTGTCTTACAGCTGAAGAAAACCCGGAAAATACTACCCATCATCATCGAAACTGTAACGCGTGGCGACTTTTATTATCTGGATGTCATATCAAAAAATTAAATTTCTACTAATACGGCATCCATCAAATCCTGTAGAGAACCATGCAAATAAATTCACATGGTCTTCCGTAGGATTCGATGCCGGTGTGTCAGTCAACCACAAAATTGGTCGCTATTTAATGCGAGCGCGTTAGACACCTACGCCACCGATCCGATATTAATTTCACAATTAAGAAATTTATCAATTAATTTATAGCCTTATTAAGTTATTTATACTGCACACATAATATACCTTTTACACTTATAACGCACTATCCCATAAAGAGCATATCAATTTTTACTGCATAAAGAAATCCAAATAGTTTCTGGCTTGTTGGTGATAAAATAACACAATTATAAATCATGATGGATTCAAAATCGAATATTATATTCATTTATAGTATCCAACCATAGACATCATATTGTATCCAACCATTTTAAAACATTTAAATTACGTTTACATTTAGAGTAGCTATATAGTTTTTGTGTTGTAATGCTGTCGACCACTGATGTTGACCACTGATGTCGTTATGATGTGATGTGCCGCCATTATAGTTTATTGTATGTCTGATGGAAAGTTCGATGTTTGTTATGCAATTTACTTATTTCCAAGATAAGCCTGTAATACATCTCCATCTCTTGGAACCGCCCTGGTTTTGTTATATTAGAAGCATTAAAAGCACTTTGAACTATTGTTTTTACCAAAAAGTGACATGCTGACCAAATAAAAAATATATATTGCTGTATTAAAATGTTACTCAAAAAATGTGTACCAAGTTGGGTAAGGTGGATCAGTCGTTAGTCTTAATATATGGTCCGGGGTTCAAATCCCAAAATCAGAGCAGATAATTTTTTAATTAATATAATTAATTAAAAAATATTTCTAATACAGATAATCTGAATAAAAGAGGAGTGCAGTAAAAGTGGGGATATAACATCACGTTCCATAGGTGTACTTTGCAAAATAAGTTTCTTTAATATAAATAAAGTAACGGCATATATTATTATTATTGGTGTATGCGCACTTCGTAGATTACATTTTAAATGAAAAATTTATTTTATTTACAAAAAATAAAAATAACCCTTATGCTTTTGACAAAATTGTTGCGTTTTAGCATTGAACTAATTAAATTTAACCAACAAATAACAAGGAGGATTATATGCTGTTAATAGGATTAAACTTTTTTTAAACTATTGGCATTAAAAGTAACACTTCAGTACCTACAATCAAAGATTCAAAAAAATAAAAAGTTCAAGAACTCTCTTTAAAAGTCACTGTCTTCACTATAACTACTGGTATCACTGTCATTGTCTTTTTCGAGGTTTATTATCGTATGGTCTATTAGGTTTTCACTGCTATATCCACTTTCCAAAATTAATTCTTCACCTTTTTAACATGATCAATGTATTTTCTCCAATGTTCTCCATTTAGGTAGGTACATCTGAAACTGCCTTTAAAAACAAATTTCGCACATCAGGTAATTTAAATGTTGTATTGTTTCAAGAAACATCACCTTTTAATTGTGACCAGATCAGTTCAATGGGATTTAACTCTGCATGTTAAGGAGACAATCTGAGAATTTTAATTCCATTTTCTCGACCCATCTTGTCTATATTATATTTTTTGAGTTCGTTTTTTGTTGCCTTGTGAGGACTGATAATATTTTTAGAACGAAGATTTTAAAATATTTTCCATTTTCCATCTTGGTGTAGATAGTAACTTCCTTAATCGACTGTGATAGGATGCATTATTCAAAACAATAACGGAGTTGGCTCGAATTTTATTTGTAATGTTTTGAAACCAGGACATGGATTCTTATGTGCGTACTCAACACGTAACGAATTGAATAGAGAGAGATAATACATACGAATTGCTTTCTTGTGGAAAGAAGATAGTGGTCTCAACACGTGCCGAATTGAGAGATGAGAATTCTAATGCAGGGCTGGTATATCTAAGGGGGGTCGCGACATAGGCGTCCATCTTGGACGCCCTTTTGTCCGAAATAGTAGTCGCTAGGCTTGCCAATATAAGAAAAAAAACACCGTTTTTTTTTTAATTACATTTTCATTATAAAATGCCCAATTTTTTAGGATAATATATTTCAATTTAATAAATTATTAATAATCTCATATGTACATAGAATACGTCGTGAAAAGTAGATCACTTTCAATTTTGCGCTGTTTTGGTTTGGTTTATTTTTAAAGATAATATAAAGAGATGAAGACAATTTTCTTATAGATGGGGATGCATAACAAATTATGGCTCCCATTTTTAGAGCTCCAGTCTCGTAAGTCTATTTATTTTAGGTCTTTTTAAATTATTGGTAGGTATTATCACTTCATCTGTATGTTTTTATTTAATTCAAATATGTGTAATATCTTGCAATTAGTTTTCTATACATTTTAACATGTATTTGTTCGCTACATCTTACAAAGGATGGCTTTGAAATACCTTTACAACAGAGGTACTTTCCTAAAACTAGCCGAAATTTGAAACTGATTGCAGTTCTTACAGAAAATCTCCAATAAAAAATGTCTACATGAAGAATAACAGTAGCACAGGTTAACAAAGCTGACAAAAGAGATGGACAAACCTTTGTCTAGCTTTTTAAGTACTTTAGGGGAATAGTGTTAACAGCAAACCACAGCAAGAACAACCAAAGTTTAGTAATCAAGCAAAACTTTTCAGTATCTCTAGAATTATAAACGTATAAAAACTATAATAGGAAACATGTATGGCTTCGAATAGGAAATTACCCAAATTAGCATGTCTAGTGAATATTACAAAACTGTTGGGCTTCTACTTCAATATTAACCATATATAAATACATATGAATTTTATAGTATTAAGTAAGATTCGCATCAAATGTACCCACAATTTATAAACATTATTAAATTAAAACCAATTTCAAATAATATCTGTTTATTTAAATAAAACATGTTAAATACCTGTATGTTCTTATTAAATACATAAATTAGTCTCAACCACACATTTTGTTAGTTTTTACTTCTATTAGGAAGTCTACATTTAAAACTGACCGCTAATTATTCACAGTCTTTCAAGTTTATTATTTAAGGAGACCAGCTACTACAAAATATCCTATTGGCGATAACTAATTTCTCTTTAATAATGGCTTTGCATTTATCAACATTTTACAGCACTTTGTTTATATGAGACATCTAACTAGCTCTTCTAATTAAATCACATATTTACAACATTTAAATCAAGTAATTACATTTTAATATTCCACTTATGTATTTTTTAATATTCTTGTTAGTACTTAGTCACTTAAAAATGTTAAAAGAGAATTTCATAAAGGTAAAATTCCTTCTTCTATGGTGCTGTCCATGCAATTTTAGGTCAAACACCTTTTTCACAATTTATCCGAAGCAACACTATGAAAGATTTTAATTCTAGATTTACAGCATCCAGTTTTAAATGTTTTGATATTGATGAGAAGAGTGCAGTCACGATGCAGTTTTAGAGATAATTTTCACATGCAGATTTATTTACCCTAGCACAAACGCATCTACCTATTCATATGTTAAACATATAAATAAAGTGGAAATAAATTGCATAATTTGGTACATAAAAACGCATAAAATGTTTTTAGTTTTTATTCCAATACGAGGAAAACATTGGTTAATTCTACTTGTACCATATTGACATTGTGCACGTTAAAAGTAGATCTGTCTCTGGTTTTATAATTAGGCATTCCAAACTGAATGGCTACCAGTGGGTTTTGACGGGTTATGATATGGCAAAATTATGGCAACCCTGTAGGCCTGGTGATTTGACAAGGTCAATGAAATAGATAGTTACATAGATTGATCATCCATATTTTTCAAAATAAACATAAGCTTATGCCTTGAAGTAAAAATGTAAGCAATTATTTTTTTTTAAATATCTAAAGGCTAAAAATTTGTTTTAAAACACATTTTTGCTAAACCGATTCAAATTAATAAATATTTGCCAGGCAATATGGCCGCTCGTAAACGACCAGCTTTGAGCAATCTATATAACTATATATGTATCATTGGCCCTGTTAATGACAGCATGACAACAGTGTTGCCATATCTAAACTGTCATTACCCACTGGTAGCCATTTGGACAGGTCGTTGGAATGCATAATACTATTACTGCAGAACAAACGATAACCGTGGATTACGCCGAACGAACATCAGAAAAGTGTTGCCAACTTAAGCTGATTAGTATTTCCCCCCTAGCCTCAGTCATCCCTCACCATCCCTGTTCTGAAACCAATTTTCAAACATAGGGCCATCCATTTCTTCATGGCCGTCTTTTGTTTTCTTTGACTCGAACATTAATAAACCATCTGGCAAAAATCCAAATTTTTGTCACTGTATGTCCAGCATTAACCCATGTTTCATCTAAATAAATTCCTCGCGTCCTCTATTTGCCTTAAATAATCATATTTTCACACAATGATTTCGTCTTACTCTGGTAAAAAGCTGTTTCTGTCACGTTATTTGTATTGAAAAATATGATATATTTGGAAGAATGGGGATATTTCTTATTTCTGAGTGTAATTTTTTAAGTGTAGGAATTTCATTTCAAAAGAAAAAAGAATGTACCATTTGCCTTATTCCATTCTTTACCCAAGTTTCAAAAAAGTTTTTTTTCTTCCTGGGGGCTTTTTCGGAATATATGAAGACTTCTCCAATAACTGTATCTTCTTTATTAATGTTATAGGTCTCACATTTAGTGGCTATTTTATCCATAGAAAGTGAAATAAAGTCTTGGAGATAATGCTTTCTGTTCACCTATTACGTTTATAATTTACACTAATACAAAATTCTGAAATAATTAAAATATATACGATACGGCTATGAATAAATAAAGTCTGACTTATCTGTCGAAAGAACAGGTTTACTACAGTAAAAAAGCATGACTAAATCTAAACAAAAACTCTTATTCGGCTCATCAAATGTATTAAAAAAATTTATTTTAACTACAAATGAGCATTGAAGGACGAGGTATAAATAAAATATCTACTTCTTAAACCTGTAGGTACTACGTTCTGCTTATTAAGTTACTGCACTTATTTCTTCTCTAGATTATAAATGATGAAATTGTAACCGCCAACAAGGATGAGGTTAAGTCACGAATTAATAACCCTACCAGACCCTCCGGTGAAGCTATTGATTTCTCACACCAACTAATATTCCTAAAACAGTGGCTTTTAAGATCTAAAAAAATCATCATAGCTGGCGAGTACAATATCTCCATTTGGTACATATTATGCCTTATTATTAATTAGTAACCGACGCATTAGCATGCCTATTTTTTTTAATTAATCTACTTTATAAAAATAATTATATGAAATCAATTTTAACTAGTAAACTCATCACTATAAGAGTAGAACACATTGAAAGTGGGTCAATTAAAAAAAAAATTCTCTAATTATCTATTTAGACACGCTAAATATTATCTAATCCAGGTTATTTAGGACCACACCTTGTAATTACTTTAAATGTAATAAAATGTAAATCATTCACTCTAGAATGCACAGGTAATGAAGACGAAAGCGCCTAGATAACGATTATTCTAGAAAATACCGGAGGCTCCAGTCTAATTAATGGTGGATGCGCAGATGTATATTTTGTGATGTCTATGATTCTGATTTGTACCCATTTTTGGCGAATGCGCAAAGAATACTATAAATCATAACAAAATAGATTCAAATTGAAAAAAAAATCGATTATTTTATTTAATTGTTGCAATGATATACTTATTTCTTCCATGGTTTGGTTAAACTTTCTTCAAAATGTTGCGCATTTTGATGTAAATAGGATTTATATTGTTCTACATCCGCAGGAGTATTAACAAAATAATGAAGGAATTTTAAAACAAGAGCATTATTAATTCTCATTGCTTGTTGAGGGTCTATTTTTTCATAAATAAATTCAACCAATACCAGCTGATAAGGACAGTATCAGTCTGGTTTTCGTGTGTGCTCTGACTGAAATAAAAAAACCATATAAAATGACATAACTTTACTAGCTGATTGGTAGATAATCACAAATAATTGTCACTAGATAATACAAACTGTACAAATATACAAAACAGAAATGGAGAGAGGACTAAGCGAACTCATAGTCTGGTTCACAAGTGCCATTTCCCTCGAAACCTGTCCTCCAGCACCGAAAATTATGATTTTGGTCTCATTCGATTTGGAATGGCATCTAGAACATTTTATCAAAATTCCAAGAGGGGCTGAAAAAAAATGCAAAAGTTATAAACAATAAAGTAAAATAAAAAATAAGGGTTTGGTTTTTTTTGAAATATTTCAAAAACTATTTGAGATAATCAAAATTTGAAAAAAGATCCTTAAAGAGCAGGAAATTTCCTAAAAAAAAGTCCTACCTCCCGGAATTGTACCAACAACCCTTATAATTTTAATTAAGCGGCGAAAATAACGGTAAAAACGCGTGGTTCGGCTGCCGCGCGAATCGCCCCAATCTGACATATGAACTAAAAAAAATTATTTTAGTGATTAAATATTAATATTAAGGAATAAAAAAATTTGCGTACTAAGTAGACATATGAATAAACAATAATCCGTAAACAAAAAATTTTTATCACTATTTTTTTTATTAATTATGCTTTTGTTAATTAGTTAATTTTCACCATTTTAATGTTAACATAAAAACGCTGATTATATCAAAACAAGAAAGCTAGAATTTTTTTTGATTTTTTTGAGCTATTGTTAAAAGGGTTTAGAAAATATCCCCGTTAGAAAAATTCAAAAATTTTGATTTTACTTTTTTATTAACAATCAAAGGCTTTAAAAAATTATTTAGTACAATATTTTTAAAAGTTAAATAAAAAATAATAAAAAAATTTTTTCAATAAAAAAATATATATGGTTGGTTTTGTAATATTTTTTAGTATTTAAAAAAAAATATTGCGTAAAATTGCATTTGTTTATAACAAATTGTTATATAATATATATAACATATATATATATATAATTTTTTAATGCCTTTGATTGTTAATAAAAAAGTGAAAAATCAAAATTTTTTAATTTTTCCAACGGGCATCTCTTCTAAACTCTTTTAACAATAGCTCAAAAAAAACAAAAAAAAATCTAGATTTCTTGTTTTGAAATAATCAGCGTTTTTATGTTAACATTAAAATGGTGAAAATTAACTAATTAACAAAAGCATAATTAATAAAATAATAGTGATAAAAATTTTTTGTTTACGGATTATTGTTTACTCATATGTCTACTTAGTACCCAAATTTTTTTATTCCTTAATATTAATATTTAATCAGTTAAAATAATTTTTTTAGTTCATGTGTCGATTGGGTCGATGCGCGCGGCAGCCGAACCACGCGTTTTTACCGTTATTTTCGCCGCTTAATTAAAATTATAAGGGTTGTTGGTACAGTTCCGGGAGGCAGGACTTTTTTTTAGGAAATTTCCTGCTTTTTTGTGATCTTTTTTCAAATTTCGATTATCTCAAATAGTTTTTGAAATATTTCAAAAAAACCAAACCCTTATTTTTTATTTTACTTTATTGTTTATAAATTTTGCATTTTTTTTCAGCCCTTCTTGGAATTTTGATAGAATGTTCTAGATGCCATTCCGAATCGAATGAGCCCAAAATCATAATTTTTGGTGCTGGAGGACAGGTTTCGAGGGAAATGGCACTTGTGAACCAGACTATCAGGGAAGACCCAGATTCACTGACAACATACTTCTAGGCTTAAGTAACAGCAATAAATGCATGTACCTAATCATGCTTAAAGAAAGACTCTCTTAAAGATAAGATAAGAGTCTTTATTATGACAGACAGGCAGCCAGTCCTCAAAGTACTGCAAAGAGTAGAACTACAACCCAAAATAAAATTGGACTGCCAATAATCGAACTAGTGAAGTGTGTATTTGGAATTTTTTAAATTTTACAAATCTGGAGCTTGAATATGGATTTTTAAATGATGCACTTTTTGTAGTTTTTAATGTTTTTTTTTTTAGTTTCTTGTTCATTTAATAAAGATGCTTTTTTGTATACGGGGTGATAATTTTTAAGCAGAGGCGTGCAGCACCCACAAGATCAGTGCCAGAATTAAAGCAAATGGGTAATCTAGAAATATGGAGTAGGTTCCCAGCACAAGATTTTCAAGAACTTGTAAATACAATGTTTTAATGAATTATTGCATTATCAAAGTTAAAGGTGATAAAACACTGGTGAAAATTTGTAAATATTTAACCCTTTCAGTGTATTTGTCCCTCCAGAGGGACACTGTCTTAATTAACCCTGAAGTATACATCTGTTAATATTGGTAGAAATTTTTTCTTTTTGGTTTATTTACTTTATTTGCATTACTTTTAAGGATTAATATTATAAACAAAATATTTTCATAGTAAATTTTTGTTTTTGTAATGTCCCTGACCAGGGACATTATGTGTTGGAGTAATAAAAAATACTATGAAAATATTTTAATTTACTTAAAATAAACAAAGACAACATACAATTTCGAAAACTATTAAACTAAAAATACAAAATTCGTCCATTTAATGCTGTGAAAAATGGTGTACCTTGTCCTCCAGATCTACTACAATGGTATTTTTTTGTAATGAAAGTGGAAGTGAAAGGGTTAAAAAAAATAAAAGAATTTATCAGATTTATGTATGATTTGTTCTTGTAGTGACAGTCACTATAAATTCGAGAAGTGTGCTAATTGAAACGGGACAGGTCTCGTATAGTTTTATTTAAAATGTAAACCTTGTCATTAATTAAATATAAATGATTATTATATTACATTATTGAAATATATAATGTAAAACAAATTGTTGTACTGTTTTTCTGAAATCGGGAGTGTTGTCAGGTTTGTTACTGTCTACTGCTAACTGTGATGTGTATAAGAGAACATAATAAACCTACTTATTGAGTACATTAATATGAAAACCTCATAATAAATCTGGAAACTATACATTTGAAAGTTTCCTACTTATTTTTTCATTACTGCTATTATCTAATAGAACAGTTCCTATGCTTTTATATTTAATATATCATTTTCCACAAATAAATATAAAGAAATAATTAGTACAATTATAAAATGAGTTCCAATTAAATAATGAACTTTATTATTAATTTAAATTGTTAATATAAGAAATGAATAAATTAAGTAAGTAAAAATTTAATAATGGGAAATGTGTAAATTGTATTTATTTCTAATTTTAAATAATTTTGTGTGTATTGTTAATTTTCTTTCTAATGTAAAATTAATAAATTATTAATTTTAACAAAAATTTAATAAGATGTTTTATTTGTGTTAGAATCCGAATACAATAAGAAGAACACTGCTGTCATAATGGTTACTTCGAATTTCAAATACATAGTATCTATAACTTATCAAAAAATAAATATTAAGTTGTTAGGTATAAAAAAATATTTCCTATATTCCTAAAAGATTAACACTTCACCCCCAATGGATAACTTCGGTAACTGTATCAGCAATACTTTCCACATTCTCGTCTCCTTTGAGAAGTAGTCCCATCGTAAGTAATAAAAGCAGGAACAGCATTTTTTAGGTAGTTTTTTTTTATATTTGCGCTGCACATTAAATAATGGTAATCTTATAATTGAAGGGTCTGGAAATGCACCTATCTGCACCATGCTTGTTCCGGCTAGTTCTGATAGTTGAAATCGTAACATATAGTTGCAAGGTTATATTTAATTATTTGGAACCAGGGAATAAGCATATTGAAATAACTTTTACTTTTTATTATGTATTTACCAATTTTTACATCGATTAAAAATAAAAAAAATCTGTAGATTTTCAAATAATACGATCGTTATTTTTAACTTCAAATTTGTGTCAAATTCTAGACTTCAGTGCGGAGTGGTGTGAATATGCGGATTTCTAGACCCGTCAACTACAAGATTACCTTAAATAAATATTAGATACATCAGAAAAAACATTGTTTAAATTATTAACCAGTGTATGTACAAATTATTCAATACACAAATTACCAACATCTTCGACCCCGAACTACATTTATTTACTTAAAAATACAGAATTGAAAAATCTTAAATATTTCTTACAACTCAATATGGAATATGGAATTTTTTTCTACAAAAATATTCTAAATTAAAAAGTAACTCAAGAATGTAACACTTTGGAATATTCCAAATTAAAAATTAATTTGCCATTTTAAAAAAATCAATGATTGTTAGTTTTTTTAAATAACTCGAAAACTACTTACTTTTTAAACATTTTGAAAGCCAATCCAAGATCAGCATCGAATTCTATAAAATATTTCTATGAATACTAGAGATAAGGAGACGAATCGGCATACTCAAAATACGGTCCCAAAAACGCACGCTAATTGAGCTTTTTATAATTAATCGCATTGACGCTAGGACTGCATACGGTGTTCAAAATACATGGCTTCTTATGGGAATTATACATAATTTTGTCAAAATAATAAAAATAAACTAAATTATGTAATTTTATCTATATAAAATACAAATTAGGTAGGTACGACCAAATTCGAAAAGGTTTGTTAAATGCTAAAATTAGATAAGTGACAAATTTTTTTTGAATTAAACCTATATATAGTTTTAAGAACAAAATAAAATATAGTTTATAACAGATTTTTTATTGTTGTAATACAAATATAAAGGGAGATTTGGGAATGTACATGGTATTACCTCATCCTTTAATTTCAGATGTCCCCTTTTTATTTTGCTAACAGTACCATCAGTAAAAATAGTCTCATAATATTTGATAATATATTCTAAAAAGTATAAACAGCATCGTTTCTAGAAAGTGCTTTATCGGCACTAGGAACGATATATATGCGGTCACTGTTCTAAGCTACAAAAAACATTTACAATTGGGGTTCAACAAAATAAATAACAGTAGCAACTCTTTAACTAACATTAAAACTATAAAAAATAAATTTTCTTTTCTAGTAATTTAAATTTAATGTGTAATTATTGTTGTTTGTGAGTCAAAATCTATGACTGTAAAATTTTATTTTATAGAAACTACATTCCGTAAGATACATATTGTGACTAGTTTACAATAAATATTATATTTAGATATAAATACATTATTTTACTTACATTAGAAGCTTTAAAAAGACATTGATTTCTTGTTGTTTTTTTAGTTTTACATTTAATTTGTATCCTGTTTTATAATCTGGAACGACGCAAATCTTGCTTTAATGTTTTTTGTCGCCCATGTTACTTGTGCTCAGGTACTTTTTTTCACATTATTTTGATTCTCTTCATCAGTTTTTTTAAAAATCATTCTACATTGACTTACATAGAAAATTGACACCGCTGTTATTCGACATGTCAACTACAGTCAATTTCGCGAACTTTATAAAAAGATGGACGGAATTTTGAAATCTGACTATTGCCGATTCGCCTCCTTCTCTCTAGTCTTCTAAAAAAATTCCCATTTAACTGACCTTCTCTCACTTATATTAGGCGAGATACCAATATAGAAACTTTGTGCAATGTAGATTCCTAAAGATTACATTTAATTTAAATAAAGTAACTTCTTTATGCAATATTATCTGTTTTCTGGCCAAACAAAGACCTATATAATCTAAAATTACAGCACATTCTAAGGGTTAAAAAGTATATTATTTCCGCAGCAGATAGAAGAGAAAATCCAGTAAAAAGTCCCAATAATCCACCAAAATTTGCTAAAAAATCTATAGGACTGTATAGTTCATTCCTTTCTGATGTCAAAAATGAATCTTGTTCGAAAAATATTGTCAGTTTTGCGTATTGCGACCTGAAAAATCCAAAATACTTACATTTAAGGATTACATTTTAAAATTTAGCCATCTCGAAGAACCAAATGTTGTCTTTGTGTTAATAAACAATAAATAACTGGTTAATAGTTGTAAAAACTTTGTTTTTTCGAAGTAATAATAGTTTGTTAGCTATAGTTTTACAGGGTATGACAACACTGATGCTTCGTCGATTATTTTGGATTATACTGGTATTTTGTTTTTTTCTAAAAAATAATATTTCTATATAAAATGATTATAGACCAGAGCATACTGGCGCATTTGTTTGCAAAATTGTTTTAATTCGTAATTTTTTTTTTAATGCTTGGAAGGCTTTCCTGATTATAAAAGTGTAAAATGACACTCGATATTTGTTGATGTTATTGTTTAAACAACGAAAAATTAATTAAGCCAGAAAAAATGCATTTTTTGCAATGACTTAATTTTTTTATATTATTTACAGTATTTCGAATAAAAAAAGTCCCTACGCCCATCATGGTATCTTCAACCCTTTAATTGTTATGAATTTTTTAAAATCCAAAATTGACGAAAATTCTGATTTTCTTGAATTAAATAATATACCTTAAAATTTAAAATGCTATAATTTTAAATTTTTTACCGAATATTCAAACTATAATAAACAAAATTACCTAAATAAATTTTCAAAATTTTGTTTGTTATGTTTTTTTTACGTTATAACAATATGCTTCCTACGCGCCACGATGCCACGAAAAAGATTGTTCACTAGTATTTTCATTAAACAACAAATTAAATCGCACAGTAACGTTATCGTTTCGACGAAGAGTTACATTTTTTAATTTTAAATATCTATCAGGTTTCGGACACTTCACTAACGCCTCGCCATGATCACAAAATAAACACTTTTTGTCGTCAGATAATTTAATTTTTTTTTGGAATTAAAGAGAACGACATTATTACTCAAAAAATTACACGACTGCAAAGTAAACCAGTAGATGTAGAATCGAGCAAGACTAATTAACAACTAAAAAATAATTTTCAAAACGAGCCAAAAATTCTAAGGTAGGGTTAAACGTACAATTTTTTCAAAATACGAAATAAGTCCTTTTACCTATTTGTATTCATAGTGCGAAAGATTGAAAGTCATAAAAAAATTTCATATTTATAGTACCTACTTACTCTCAATATTAGAAAAACATTTTTTTTTCTTATTTTTGTTAAATGGAGAAAAGCTTGGATATTTTTGAAATCATAAAATTTTACAACCCCAGTAAGCCTACTATGTTCATTGTAACAGGTAGAAATTTTTCACGGATTTGGGCCTTTTTATCGTATTGAAAAAAAGAGGTTGAAGAAGATTTTAATTCTCAGGCAGTATCTGACAATAATATTTCCATGAATAAAAATAAATGTTAAAAATAAATGTTTCTGTTAACTTTAATAAATAAAAAAGTTATCAAAAGTATCTAAAAAAGTAAAAAAAAAATCACATGATACAAAACTATTAATCAGCAAATATAACAAAGTGTTATGAAAAATGTTAATAATAATATTTTTAAACTTATTACCTCTAAAAAACAGCAAAAAATTGATTCAACGCGTCATCGGGCTTTCTCTTACCCATCTTATACATTGAGATGGAAGTGAGATAGAAGTACTTCTCTCTACACGCGCGTAGGAAGCATATTGTTATAACGTAAAAAAAACATAACAACAAACAAAATTTTAAAAATTTATTTAGGTTATTTTGTTTATTATAGTTTGAATTATCGGTAAAAAATTTAAAATTATAGCATTTTAAATTTTAAGGTATATTATTTAATTCAGGAAAATCAAAATTTTCGTCCATTTTGGATTTTAAAAAATTCATAACAATTAAAGGGTTAAATATACGATGATGGGCGTAAGGACTTTTTTTATTCGAAATACCTTAAGAATATAAAAAAAATTAATTCATTGCAAAAAATGCATTTTTTCTGGCTTGATTAATTTTTCGTTGTTTAAACAATAACATTAACAAATATCGAGTGTCATCTTACACTTTTATAATCAGGAAAGCCTTCCAGACATTTAAAAAAAAATTACGAATTAAAACAATTATGCAAACAAATGCGCCACTATGCCCTGCACTATTAGAGAGTATTTAAATATAAAGTCTCCAAAAAATTAAGAGTTTTTAAAACGGCTAGTTGCATCTAGAGCTAAATTTTTAAATTTAAATATAGGGACGTCCACAGAATAAGGGTCATCTATTTAGAATTGTCCACTGATTCTTCAAGAAACATTTTAGGTGCTTTCAAAGAATGTATATTGACCGTTTACAATAAATATTTGAAGGTACATCTGCTAAAACTTACCATTTATCGCGAGGCATATTAAAATTCGAAAACCATGCTTGGATCTGATCTTCCAAATCCCAATAAGAACCAGAAATTTCCGTGTTATATGTAACGTCGCTACAAAGTGGTTTACAATCGCAAGAATAGTGACCGTTCTCTTCTTCTCTTTCGACTTCTAGTGATTGTTTTCTTTTTAAGGAATCTAGATACATACATATTAAAGAGATAAAATTAACAACCTATATATAGGGTGGCCAGAAGAAAAAGAAACAGCCATTATTAGGTGCAGCGTCAACATTGTGGACAAACAATCGAGCACGTAAATTTTTGATTAAATGAGGACGTCTTTCTAACATATCCTCTATCGGTGGCGCATCTAGAGTTTAAGTATGGGGATAGTGGTAATATAGGTTAAGTCTGGGGGTATTAAGACTTTATATTTTTGATAATAATGCATTTTAGTACCTATAAAAAGTTAGGTTTAAAATTTCTTCTAGGCGATGATAACCCCATCCCCCGTATATTCGCACTGGTCCTCCAACGTCATACTTCATTCCCCTCTCCTCCGTCACTCCAACCAATACAATTTAAATAGGGAAGTAGGTACCAAGTATGACACATCATGGAAAAAATAAGTTTATGGAGAATTCAGCAATATGACCACTCATTTTGTTACTTTTGATTTTAGCGCCTTCTAGCAGGATAAAAATTGTAAAGTGTTGCCTTCATTTTTTAAAAGATAATCTTATTAGCAGTTATAAGCGTAGTTAGACATTTATTACTTTGGTTGATTGTATATTTTTTAACGTTGGAGTTCTGAAAAGTTTTTCAATTATTTAAGTTATTGTTTCATTCACTTATGTTCTGTTATGGTATTTATTAAATCATTAGTTTAATTAGCATTTAAATGAAGTGTCACATTTTCAAAATAAAATGATGTACGACAGATAAGGATATGACAGAAAAGTGTCTACCTATAATAAAAAAATGACGAGTTCGAGCCTTTGACTTAAAGGTGACGTAATTCCCCATAATGGCCGTTTCGTTTTCGTCTGGCCACCCTGTATATTCAAGCGATATTTGCTATACTTACATTCAGCTTTTCCCATACATGAGGCATTAGCATTTCCACAAAGTAATGTTCCTTCTTCTCCTAAAATTGTGAGAGAATCAATTTTTCAAAATTTTGTATAACTAATTGCCTAATTATGCATGTTTGTAGTTTCAACTGATGTTATACACATTGACTTTAATAAAATTACGTAAGTATTTCTTTATGTTGTAAAAAAATTTGCAATCGTAAGCTCAATGAAAGTATATTTCAAAAAAATGCATTTGATATTTGAAAAAGCATACCTTAAAAATAACCATAAAACATCATAATCGATACTTAAATACCTGCCTACCAGAAAAAAATTAAAAAGAGGTCAATTTTGTTTTAATATTCCACATTTTTTGACATAATGTTAAAGAGCAACCTCCATTTTTTATTCCACATTCTGACACTCCATCTAATTGCCATAGAAGACGAGACAGTGCATTTTAGTTATTATTTTCAAGCATTGCCCTGTTATATCCGAATATTATGTCAAAATTTTGATAGTTATTTTCTTGGAGTATTTTAATTAGTAATAAAAATACTGTTATATGGTTCACATAATGACATACTCTTTTTTTTGTTTTTATTTTTTCTTTTTTATTGAGAATTGTTATGCCCATGGAGTTGTAAGGTAGGGAGACGCTATAAGTGTCTTTTTCAAACATTCAAAACGATATTACGTGAATGTTGTCAACCCAATATGGGCGATCCGCCAGATACTGACTTTTCTGAATGAAACCCAAATCTACATTTTTATTTTTTTTTTTTTTTTTAGAAAATGTAAGCAATATTTATTTGTTGTTAGAAAATGGTTTAACTTAACTGTTATTTTAGACCAAAACTGATATAACAGAATAATCAAACAGTTGGTAGGTATTACTTAATTGAAAATATATTATGGCAAAATAACAAATAATATAAAAATTATGTTTATATTGGCCATTAAAAAATGCAATTTTATTGTTATGATGTCTTGTGCTATAACATTTTTTTATTTTATTTTTAATGAGGTAAAACATCCTAATGTTTGTATATTTGTTAGGTTATACAAGGGATTCTGATCAAAACTGTTCAATTTGCAAATATATTTTAATTTATAAATTACTTGTAGCATTGAACACACTACACATTTTACCAAAATGAGGTGGAAAATTTACAGTAATAGCTCCTTTTTATTATTTGTTCACATTAAAGACAAACGTCTAACATCCATAGAGTACAGAGTGACATACTATAGGCTTTTTTACCGAAAATATTTGTCCCGATTTAGGCGGGACAGTCCCAACTTTAAACCACTGGTCCCGATTTAACATGTGTCCCGCTTTTGTCTAATGAAAAAAATATAAATATTTCAATTTTTATGGTGACGTGACATCCCACTCTTCTATATATATATAGCCCAGATAGTCCGAGCGCCGCCTCTGTAATCCGTAATATGTATGTATGTAAATGTAATGCAGGTGCAGGTATTTTCCTGTCAGCGTTCGGATTACAGAGGCGGCGTTCGGACTATCTCGCATCACGATTTGCGTTCGGATTAGCGTAATTCGGATTAGCGTGGGTTCGGATTATTGAGACGTAAAAAAGTCAATTATTTTTTTAATACATTTGTTCGTGAATGGATTTATTTTCTTTATTAATTTCTTAATTTAAATTCGCGTTATCTATTTTGACACTTTGCCCCACCTAAACGGTTCATGCTTTGGACCTTTTCGATGAACCAAGAGAGCTCGAGGTACCGCCAGCGAAGTAATAAGTTCGCTCGCTACCGCTTAATTTGTGCCGCTCGCCTACGATTCCAATATTCCAAAAAAGGTAAGGTGTCAAATACGTTTGTTAATTTATTTAGTTTTATTATTTGAATCAGCCCTTTTGGCAGCATAACATCCGTTCTGTCTCAACATTATTGCTTTGATTTTTCAAATGAAATCCCTCTATTATCCCAAAAATATTTTCCTATATTTATCCCACCCAACATGCAATTTTAAAGTAAAATTTTTTCACATAATGAAGGTTAATAAAAAAAATGCAAACATCTCGCAAGAAAATAGCAATTCGTTAAAATGAGAGAAATCGGTAAATTTAGACAATATGCAAATGATAATTTATTATTTTCTTTTCTACGCCCCTTTATGACAGTACCTACGTCACTAGTAGACCGGAAACACTTGTCGCCATATTTGTCTAGTTCACTGTCAAAATTAGATACCATCGTGATTCCAAGATAGTTTAATTGCTCGGAGGTTTAGGATTCCTCCTTCCTGACTATATACAGGGTGTCCCGAAATTAGACGGTCATATATTAAAATCATAATCTACATCCTAAAATAGGAATAAAAGTTTATATAAACATAGGTCCGAAAACGTTTCTTTTCCGAGATACAGGGTGTTAAAAGTGAAGTCTTGATTACACTCTCTTGTAAATATTTTCTATTCGTTTAAAGATAACTAATTGAAATTTGGTACAAATGCTTCCTTTTTATGCTCTATTTAATGGACTAAACCCCAGTTTTTGATCATCTTCATAGGTGGGTAAATTAGAGGGGGCTTAGGGTAAAATTGCCCTAAGTTTTTTTTTGTTGAGAGTTTTTAACATTTTTGACTACAAAATTTGGAAAACCAATGTTTTCTTTATATTAAAGTTACTTTTGTTGCATCTCGCTAGGACGTACCATTTTCAAGATTTTCTTTTATAAAGTACCAATATTAACTGGCGATGGATGAAAATACGCCATTCTACCAAGAAATCAAGTCTATCTATAGAGAATACATCGTAACAATAATAAAACAATTTTCCAACACCAACGAAAAACTAGCGAATCAGAAAAACAGAAGAATCTTTCTACTCCGATGTAAAACAAGGAATATAATTCCTAACTTTCTCAATTTTAATACTAACCATATTTCTCTAAATGATGTACACCTGCAGTTCAAATGGGATGTCACTAATAAATTTAAAACTAAAATTACTAAACTTAATAATAACTGACACAATTAAGGGCATTAACCAAACACAAAACAACATAAACAAACTAAAAACACAACTTAATAATCACTTACCAAACCACATAACACATAACTTTTACACATATGAAAACCAAAAAATTGAAAATATATTCAAAAAATGTAAAAATAAAAACATAAAAAATTCAATGCACTTGAACACACTCCACAAACGATCATTGATGATAATAGCACAAACAAATGGATCGCTAAAAATAACATCAGAGCAAAAGTAGTGAATACAATTACTAATTTTAAAAACAAATATAAAAATGCCGAAACAGATCCAAATGATAAAAAATTCAAAAAAAAATACATAACACTAAAAAATTCATGAAAGAACACTTAGAAATCACCATTCTACGTCCAGATAAAACTAACAAAACAGTCATTATGCCAACTATTGAATACCAAAATAAAATGCACACATTACTAAATGACACAAACACATACGAAAATATACTGAATGACCCAACAAATACATACCAAAGTAAAAACAATAAACTAATCACCAACTGGAAAAAAAAAATATATCCCAACAAATATCGCAAAATCACTTACAGCCGTATGCATAGTCGATCGCCAGCGACTCGCCAGAGATTCATTTCGGCGTATCGCCAGGATTCGCTGGCGATCCGCTGGCGAAAGCCCAAAAAGCTGGCGACTCGCCGGAGATTGTCACCGGAATGTCATTTCACGCAAGTTTTTATTTTCTTTTATAGGGATTATCACCGGTATCTCTCGCATTTTATTTATGATTCATTTCTTAAAACTCAAAAAATAATAAACGAATATCAAATTTTTCCCTATAAAAGAACATGAAAACTTGCGTGAAATAACATCGGTGATAATCTCCGGCGAGTCGCCAGCTTTTTGGGCTTTAGCCGGCGGATCGCCAGCGAATCGCTGGCGACACGCCGAAATGAATCTCTGGCGAGTCGCTGGCGATCGACTATGCATACGGCTGTTAGAGTATACAACACACACCCACAATCTATCTGTGGATTACCAAAATTACACAAGACAAACACACCCTTACGGCCAATCCCCATACCAATTTACTTCAAAATTTTTAACCAACTTACTAAAAAACGTAGCAGGTAAAAGCCAACACCACATTATGGCAATGGGCCATGTTCACATGTGAGATATGCTGTTTTATAAATTATATTGTAATAGTTAGTCGCTATACAAGTTATTCTAAATAGTCAGTTCGTTAAAAAAGCCAAAAGTTTTTAAATTAAGCCCAATTGAAATTTAAAATTTGAAATTATACGTCATCGGGAATAGACCAATCATATTGTGTCGAAGTTTTTTTTGTTATACAAAACCAAGCCAACGAACAAACCGACACACAGAATGTCGAAGTGAACGCACATCTAAGTGACATTAAAATTGACAGCACCTAACCTTAGTTTTTTGTTTTGGTCAGGGCTGATATCCAGCCCTGGTTTTGGTTTAATTTTATTATTAATATGAATCAGCTGGATTTATAAAAGTTGAATCAAGTGTTTTACCCATTGTAAACGAAAATATGATTACCGAGATGATTACTGCATTTTTTAACAATACTCAGTTTACAAAAGTTAGAAAGGTAAGACTTTGTTTTAATAGTAGGTAGTTACAGTTTATATGGAGCAAGTAAAACGTATTTATCTCAGGTTTTATTTTTAGATCTGCCAAGCAAGAATATGGGGATAATTTCTTTTTCCATAAGAGACAAGGAGACAAATTACACCTAAACATAAAGTACGGCAAAAACCTTCTGATGTTGTTGTTGTAATTAACAAAAATGAAAATTTTAGTGCACAATATGCTGCATGTCAAGGTTTGTAATATTTATTATGCTTTTTTGTTTTTATATTACATATAATAAACAGTGTATAAGGCCCTTTATTACTATAAATATTTTTTTTCTAATTTTGACATATAGACATTTTTTGTAATCGCAGCAAGTGTTAAAATAATCTAGAAACAGATTTTGTTAGTGAACCTAGTAATAATTATGATACCAAAGAATAGGCTATTTTTATACCCTTTTCAAAAATTTTATGCTCCTCGTTTTTTGCAAAACTTAAAATGCTCTATAGCTTCGAACGAAGTCAGCAAAGCACCTCTGTTTTATAAAGTTTTTTCTGTAAAAACAGCAACTTGAAATATTATATTTTTAAAAATACATGGTGCTTGCTAACCTTCGAAAGAAGCCAGCAGAGCAATTCGGTTTTTTTAAAGCTTTTTTCAAAAACCACACCCCATTTTTAGAATATTTTTAGACTCTTGAAATATTGTAAAACTTTACTAAAAAAATCGCTATTTTTAAATAATACAGGGTGCTTTGTTGGAACAAAGTCAGCAGGACACTTCAGTTTTTTAATTTGTTTTTTTTAAATATATATATATATATATATATATATATATATATATATATATATATATATATATATATATATATATATATATATTGAATTGTAGTCGTCCGTGGCATCCGTATAGATATGACCCTTGATGGCATCCGCCCAATATACACCATGTATACTGAGAAGAATTTAAAAATACTAATAGCGTCTTTCGTGAACTCTGTAAGTTTGACAACACTGATCCGTTTGAAATTGCATGAAATGTTACTAGTTTGTGTTAAATTCAGCCCCTTTTAGACCTTAAAACCACATGTGTTTATTTTACGGCCGTTTGGTTGTACTTTGAATAAAGACCCAAAAATAGATATTTGGGTATTGCTCGTATTTCTTTTACTTTAAATAAATAAAGTGCCTTGGTTTATTTGGTCATAAATGTTTATTTAATTTTTTATTTTATAGGCGACAGCTCGGGCGACAGATATATTTTGGATAACATATTCTTTATCTTCTGGTTTAGTAAATTATTTTTAAAAACATGAGGAACTAAAACACATGTAATTTTTTAAAACAGTTAAAGCCCCATCTTCTGTTTTACAGCGTGTGGAGGTGTATTCGAAATAATATAATTAGATTTAACAAGATATATACAGTAGGAAAACAAAAACATGAGTGTTTACAAATTTAAAAAATATCAGTGGCTTTAAAATATAGAATAAAATTAAAAAGCTTACAATTAGTTAGAATTAAAATAAATGTTAGTTAAATATTTTATGTCTGTTTTAATATGTATCATTTCAGGGATAGTTATTTTGTTTTATTTGATTTATTTTCGAGAATTTGTACATTTTCAAAACCAAAAGAGTGCAAAAAATATTCTTTATAGAACTTGTGTATTTCTTAGGACTCCTAAAAAGGCCAAAAACAGTCCACAAATGACGTTCTCCTTAGTAAACAAAATCAATCAAAGAAAAACTGTAATAGAGTTTTTTTTTTTTTTCTAAAATTTTACTTTAAACTTAAATTGGAGTTAATATAAATTTGGGTTAAACATGTAATATTAATGGATTTTTAGTTTTATAATGTTAATATTTTCTATTAAAACTTGGAAAAAATAGTTGTTTAATTATACATAAAAGCACAAAAAAATAGCCGAAGCGAAGAGTTATGTTTAATTAAAATTTAAAATTGTCACTTATCCTCAAATTTCTTAAATACGGACAATTTTAGGAAAGTTATGTATAAAAGAAAACATATAGAGAATAATTTTGCAAACAACTTTTATTTAAGGAAGTTTCTTCTCCAAGTATAAATAACAGATACATTCAATAGAGTAGAAAAATATCCTTGTATAAAGTAGCCCCAGATGTTCTGACGATGGCCAAAATCTAATCAGGTTACCACATAATAGATTAAAGCTTGTTTAAAATTTAGTGTTCTTCTCTTTATCCGCTTTTGAGTTATGTTCAAAATTCAAAATTTTCACTTATCCTCAAATTTCTCAAATACGGGTCATTTTACGAAAATTATGTATAGAAGAAAAAATAATTTTGCCAAAAAATTTGAATCAAGGAAGTTTTTCTCCAAGCGTAAATAACAGATATATTCAATAAAGTAGAAAATTACTCTCTCATAAAGTAACCCCCTGATGTTCCAACTATGCCCAAAATCTAAGCAGCTTACCGCATGGTAGATTGAAGCTTAAATTTATAATTTGTTGCTTTTTTTTAATCCGTTATTGAGTTCAAAATGTTCAAAATTCTAAATTTTCACTTTTCCTCAAATTTATCGAATACGCTCCATTTTACGAAAATTATATATGGAGCAAAAATTCTAGAGGAAAACTTTTATTTAAAGAAGTTTCTTCTCTAAGCAAAAATAACAGATGTATTCCATAAAGTATAAAAAGATCCCCCATACAATACCCCCAGATGTTCCGACTAGGCCCAAAATATAATCAGTTCACCGAAGGGTGGATTAAAGCTTACGTTTAAAACGAATTCAAGAGCCCCCGAAACGTAAAAATCCGTCAAAAACTTGAGGTCGAAAAAAATCATGATTACTATACTTTCCTTTTCTGTATGTACACAGATAGGAAACAAATAAAACTTAAGAATTTTTTTTTCTTGAAAATCAACACGCATTGTATTAGAATAAAGAAATTTGATTATTTTTTATTTGACCAACTGTTTGTCACTAACGCAGTATAACATTTATAATTAATATTTAAGGTAGGTACTCCATAAAGTAAAATAAAAAATATGATGTACATAGGGTAAAAATTGTCTTACAGCTTGTATTTAAACCAATCACTTCTCAAACTGTCCCTACATTTATTTTTAAATATTTGTAATTATGATTTTTATCCTCATTTCAGTAATATATTTGCTCTACTTTTAGTTTTAATAGTCAAAATTACTGTAAAAATTAGAGAAATATTAAACAACATTCAAACTTTGGATTTTGCAAGAGATTTGTTTCCTTTTTATTTTATTTTATGATCAAATAACTCGGAAATTAGCCATTCCAAAACCTATGCAGTGCATGTGTCACACAAAATAGACATTTTTATTTATGAAACAACATTTTTTATGTTACAAAAAAAATTCTTTTCTAAAGTTTTAATAGTTGGTTAAATTTTTAAATACAATACTAAATAAGTAACATATGCTTGACTGGCTCAACACTTGATTTCAGAGCTTATTATTTACAATGGAAACCTTTACAATGGAATCCTTTATAACGAAATGATTTATTATTACCTATTTGAGAGCGGTTCAAAGAATTAGAATCTCTTTTTAAAAACATTTTAGGCATATCGAATGATCTAAAAACAAATTGGTCTCTTTGCCCTTTAAATTCATTCGCGTATACAAATTTACCAATGGATTATTTCTGGCAATAATTATTATAATATTGAAAACTGTTCATAAGGCCAAACTTTATTCTCGTGTGTTATTTAAAAAATGTTTTTTTTTATTTAATTCTATTAAAAAGCATGTTAAATTTGAGATTAAAACTTTATCATGAATTAAAATGGTTTTTCAAAAAATCAAAGAAGCAACATATACTTTCCAATTATACAAGGTTCTCTAAAAAAGTAATACAATATCAAAGTTTTCCGTACTGATTTTAAAGACGTGTATAGTGCAAAAGAAACATTTTTTTGGAGTAAATGGTTTTCATTATTATTCAAAAATGTTTACCGATGTACTACTTTTTTAATTTTAAACAAATCTTTATAGGGTACATCAGTACGGAAATACATCATTTTCCCATTTTCCTTAATTGTATTTTATATCACCATTTAAAAGAACGTTTCTTAAAGTTTAATTTGAGTTAAGCATTCTCTATACCTAAAACTAATAATTTTGGGAGATTTTTAAATCTAAATGACAAAAAAGATAATTCACAATGGGGTCTATTCTGTAAAAATTCCTTTATATTTAACGGCCTTTAAAAATATTTTCTTCTTTAATTCGGTCACTATTTAAACGGATCTATAAAATACATTAGAGGACTATCTTAAAGAAATCTGTTTAAATAATGATAGAAGTAAATTAACGAATACGAACATGTTTTTATAGGCCGCAAATATTTTTAAAGGCCTTTAAATATAAAGGAATTGTTACAGAATAGACCCCAATATAGTTTAATTTTAACTGGTCACTGGTTGACTGGAAATAGACTGTTTGTTAATTAGTGATTAGAATTTTACTAGCTGTAATTTATTGATTGAAATTTTTTTTTACAATATCCTTAAAATTTAATAACTATTTAGGAAAAATGTGTTCATTGGAATCGTAAAAATATTATTATTTTAAAAGATATTTTTTATTAAATATGTGTAAAATGTTTTTATTGAAACGACAATTTAAATAAATACATAAGAAATAGTAATAAAAAAATGTAAAAAGAAAATTTCAAATAAATGGTTAAATATTATTAAAATTTATAAAGTACTAACTGGTAACTACCTATTTGTGACAAATGTGTTTATTGGTTTCGTATATGTTATTGTTCTTATTTTAAAAAACATTTTTCAGCGAATAAAAGTAAAAATGTTTTTATCGAGACAAAAAATGTATCGAATACATAAAATAAAGAGCAATAAAGCAATTTTAAATTTAGAATGAGGATATGTAATGCTTGGCATTCTATATTATACTCTTCACAGTTTAACAGACCCTCTTAACCAGCGATTTTTTTAAAAACATTTTTTTTTGGGGAATAAATAGGCTTCCCAATTTTTATTTAGATTTTTTTCTTTTAGTAATTAATAGGCTTCATCTCCTTATAGAGCTTGATTTTTATTAAACATTTCAAGTTGATATAATACTTCTTTTAGATGAATAAAAAAAATTTAATAGGTTTCGTCCTCTAATTGGACTTGATTTTTCCTGAAAATTTAAAGTTGATATCATGTTTTGTTTTTGATTTATGATTTTTTTAAAGTTTCAATCCCCCACTAATCTCCCCATTTTTAATCGGATCTATTTAAAAATCAAGAGACTTCGTCATCTCATAGAGCTTGATTTTTTTTAAATTTCAAGTTGGTATTATGTTTCGTTTTAGATTTATGATTTTTTTACATTTAAACCGCGCTTAAACCCCTACTTTTATTATTTTTTTTTAATTCACTAGACTTTGTCCCCTTATAGAACTTGATTTTCCCTTAAAATTTCAAGTTAATATCATGTTTCGTTTTTGATTTATGATTTGTTTAAAGTTTTAACCCCCCCTTAAACCCCTCCTTTTTAATCAGATTTATTTTTAAAAAAAATAGTCTTTGTTCCCTTATAAAGGTTGATTTTTTCTGAAAATTTCAAATTTATATCATATTTCGTTTTTAAATTATGGTTTTTTTAAGTTTTAACTCCCCTATAACCCCCTATTCTTAATCAGATTTTTAAAAAATTATTAGGTCTCGTCCTCTCATAGAACTTCATTTTTCCTAAATGATTTATAATTTTTTTTAAGTTTCAACCCCCTCTTAAACCCCTCATTTTTATTCCGATTTTTTTCAAAATCAATAGGCTTTGTCCCCTCATAAAGTTTGATTTTTTCTATAAATTTCAAGAAGATATCATGTTTCGTTTTTGAGTTATCGTGCGGACAAAAAACGTGACATCGGACGGACAGACAGACGGACAAAAGTAAACATAATACTCTTCACAGACTACTGTGTGAAGAGTATAATAATGTTGTAAATATTTGGTAAAATACAGTTCATCAAATTTCTAGAGGCTTTCGACGGCTAGACAGAGAAAGCACTACTGACAGGCATCCCGACGGATTTATGCAATGAAAGTACACTCTGCGCATCAAGTATTTCACTATTTCATTCAGACGTAAATGTCAGATGTAAATTTCGCTAAAACATTTCTTTTATTTTCGTTTGTGTTTTTTGCTCATTACAGTTTAATAGAACCTAAGTATGGAGTTTAATAGCAAATTAAGAGGCCGCGTGATTAACAGTCAATCTCGCGAAATAATAGCCAATGTTATAGAGTTTATGAAAAGAGAAGGAAACTTTAATTCACCTTCAATACCATTTAAAAATGTAAATGATCGTGTTGCTGCAGCCACAGGAGTATCTAAGAACACTGTCGTCCGCATTTCTGGAGAGAAGAAAAGAATCGATAACCGTGAGATATCGGAATTTTCATCACCAAGAAAAACCATTAAAAAACCACAAACAGTTAATGATATAGATGAAGCTGCACAAGAATCAAATTTTATTTTTTTATTATTAGATAGCTATTTTTGTTTCTGAGTTGTGTTCATTTACAGGCTCAATTTTTTTCCGTTTCTCCTTTTTGATTTTATATGGGGTTTCAAGTTGTTTTTCACTTATTTCGACGTAAATCACAACAACACACTTTTTTAATAAAGCAAACAAGTGTTAAGAGGTATATGTACGTGTAAACTACAATTACAAAAAATTGATATGAAACCCATGAAACCACCAACAAAAACGTAAAGCTAGCTTCCGTACTAGAACATGGTGTCATTCGTCGAGATAATTTATCGTTTTGTTTAATAGATCAAGAAATGTAAATATTCCCCTGTTATTTTTTATAAAATTATAAGAGAAATAAATTTTTTTCTAAATAGTATAGTTTATTATTTTGTAGAAAAACAAAATTTCGAAAATTTTAGTAATGTTTCAGAAACAACCGTTATTAATAATAGGTACCATTTTCCTTAATAAGGTAGAAATAAAATATAAACTATTTCCACGATTTACAAAGGCCTACAAAAAAATTATAGGTATTTTCCGCTATCCTATAAAATTTATATTTTCTCACTCAATTTCAAAAGGTTGAAGGAATTCCAAAACACCTTTTATGGCATAATAATTATTTTCAATTCTACATACTATCTTTAGCTGCTTTTAAGAAAGTCCAATCAGACCAATTTAATCCCTAAACTATTCCACACTTTTAAAATTTAATTACCTAAAAATATTAAAAACTATTTAAAATAACTTGTTTAGCAGACTGTACAATAGCTATCTTAGTCACACGTAGCGCGTTCTCTGTCTGGGCGTCGAACACCTCTAGAAATTTGATGAACTGTATTATTACAATTTATTAATCTTAAATCTTGTGCTTTTTTGCATGATAAAACAAATGACAATTTAACATTTATCTATTAAAAATGTTGTTTAAAATAAAAATAATATTAAATGAATTCAATAGATTTGTCCCAAATAGAAATAGTTACTAAATTTTTTGTATTGACGTACCCTATAAAGATTTGTTTAAAATTAAAAAAGTAGTACATCGGTAAAAATTTTTGACTAATAATGAAAACCTTTTACTGCACAAAAATGGTTTTTAAATGTTTATTTTGCACTATACACGTCTTTGAAATCAGTACGATTTTTATATAAAACTGGTTATAGCGTGTGAAATACCCTGTATAATCTTAGACTATTTTATTGTTATAATAAGAAAGGCAAGGAAAATTCAAATATATGAAATACAAGGTGTCCCATTTTGGAAAACTTTGATATGTATCACTTTCTTGGAGAACCTTGTATAATTGGAAAGTATAATGTCGCTTCTTTGATTTTTTGAAAAATTATTTAAATTTATGAAAAAGTTTGTGTTAACTGGTAGTCATAAAATAGAATAAAAATTTTTTTTTTTAAATAACACACGAGAGTAAAGTTTGGCCTTACCTCGGGAACTGTTTACCTGAACAATTTCTAGATTTTTCAACAAAATCGTTGGAATAAAATATGTTTAATTTTGTAACTTACCGCTATATCTCGCGATAAAGGTATATTTTTTTAAAAAATATAATTGTTATTCACAAAAAAAGTTTAATATGTTTCATTATTTGTCAGGTGTAACGAAAAGAAAACATGTAAATATGTTTAGTTTTGAAAGAAATTCGTAGGAAAATTAATGATTCCACGTCGTTTATATAGATACTAAAAGTTAGTCATTTTTCAAATATTTAAAAAAAAAACTTGGCTTCTTGTACCCAAAGCGGCTTTTTATTGACACTTGAGACTTAAAAAGATATATTTTTACTGCCTAGTCAGAAAAACAGACTTACTATGTAACGTTCCAGGTAATAAGTTAATTCAAACGGAAAGTTGATGGAATAATATTTATCGGCGGATACGAATGACTTTAAAGACCTAAAAATTATATGTTGGAGTTCTTTCTATTTAATGATTTTGATTTAATTAATTGAAAGTAGTGTACTGAATTGGTAGTATAAGAATTGTATTTGTAATCTTGGGCTAAATGTGTTTTCCCCTCTCTGCTCCCATAGTTGTTTGGCGGCAAAAAACCTGACTTTAAAAGAAAAAAATATATATTTTGAATCATTGGTTAGTCTTAATGATTTGTTTAATCGGTTAATCGGTATAAAAATTATATTTTGTTTTGAATAATATTTTTAACTGAATTAATGATTTTTTCAATAAAAATGATAATTTTTAGTTATTTTTTAACTTTCATGACACTAAAGTCCATCTAAACCAAAGATTTCAGCAAATAACAATATTGAAATTTTCAAGCATCGCCGCCCAGTTTGTCCGCTAATTTCTCCTAGCTTGTGCCTTATACGATTAAAAGCCTTTTAATTTTATCAACATTGGCAGACAAATCTGTGCAAATTTTTATATAAAACAAAACTGTTCCTCACAAATTACAGTTTAAAAAGTGAGAGAATAAGTGTACCTAATTTAACCAGTATATTTCAAAAGATATAATAAAAATAGCTTTAAAAACACATGTTATTTTCTCGGAAGTAAATCGCAAGGGCGCCTCATCCTAGTGAAAGTATGTTACAGAATCTATAAAAATGAAAAGGCCGAGTTATAAACCAATATAAGATCTGGCAACAACGAAATGGATGCCATCAAACCGAAAACGGAATATACAGAGGCCACCAGGTACTCAAAATGAATATGTATATCATTGGATGCCATTACCTCCTTTAAATATATCTCAGAATATACAGCACACGAAAGTGGCGGCAGTTGCGGTCATTGCTCAAACTACCATGTTTAAAAACATACAAAAATAGGCTGTTTTGGCATCCCGCCAATATTTTGCCGAGAGTTAGTAGGGGTAGGATCCTTTCATTTGCGATGAGTTTCATCGAAAGTCCTCGTGGCATCTGTATATCGGATGCCACGAGGACGTGGATGCCATGGCAGACGCAATTTTAACATGGAGGGATGCCACCAAGGCCTATAAATAAATATATATATATATATATATATATATATATATATATATATAAAAACAACTACTTATGACACATGTTTAGGCTGTTTTAAAATCCTAAAAATGTGGTAAGTACATTTGTTTTTAGAAGTCAGCAAGGAATTGCGAATCTTTTTTAAAATGCCAAATTTCGAATATTTTATAATATTGTAGGAGCCAAAAAACGTGGTGTGGTTTAAAAAAAAAACTGGGGTGCTCTGCTGGATTCGTTTGAAGCTAACAAAGCATCCCGTAATTTTTTATTTTATAATACTCAATAGCCTAAAATGAGACATAGCTGTTTAAACAAAAAATTGTATTTTTAAAAATAGCAGTTTTTTTTGAAAAGCTCTATAATATTTCAAAAATGTGAAAATGTGGTGAGGTTGTTTTTTTTTTAAGTTTTGAAAATCCGAGGTTCTTTACTGGATTCGTTCAGAGCTAGTAAAGCTCTGCTCGTCTTGTTACATAAAATAAAGGCATTTTGTAGCTGGTTATATAGTTATTTTGTAACTGCATATCTAACCCTTTTATTTTTTTCAGTTGGTTGTAAATATGTGGCTTCATAGAAGAAGTGAGGAACCATCTGTAACATCTACTCAGTGTTATTGGAAAGGCTCTAATTTATCAAAATGCGTAAATATTGATGTACACTTGGCTAGATTGTTAAAGAAACCTCTTCATCCACTACAGGAAAATATATCAGTACTTTTATATTCTTAGGATTTGTATATATTTTTTATTTGTAAATAAATTGTTTTTTTACTTCATTTTTCTCATTTTTTATTAAAAGGTTAATAAATAAAATTTTCACAGATTTTTATATTTTTGTTTGTAAACAATAATTGAAGAGTTTTTATTAAAAATCACCAATGTTAATAACTTAAGTCAATATTATTCTTTCTCCTTTTTTAAAGCTAGTATCAATAAAGATATTACTTTAGCTTGACCTATGATCAATTTTTAAATTTTGTGATATATTTGGTTCAACAGAAAAAAAATTATAACCCTTTGACATTGGTTGTTTTTACTTAGATTTTCATAACAAATAAACGGAACTGCAAACATGTTTTACTGTCGTAATAACGAATAGCAACATTAAATTTTTTTTTCACATTTATCACTGTTGTCATTTTCATAAAGGATTGGTATGAAGGCACACTTTCTGGTTTTTTGAAAAAGGTGGCAAGAATTGTGATATTTTTAAATTTATCACCAGTGATACCACATGTAGTTACCCGATTTATTGGAATATATAGACTTTGCTACCACATTCAACTGAACTTGGTTGTTTTTAATATTTATCACTGTGACATAGGCGTTTTTGTCAAATTGTTTCATTTTAAACTGCTGTAAATAGGTGCCTTTGTTTTGGTAGTTTTAGTCCCAAAAAAATCTATGCATATACAGGTACTCATTCCTCTTTGATTTGTTCGAAAAGTTAAAATTTTATAAAAAATTACATTGGCTGTTTAAAAACTCATTATAATCCCTGAAATGTGATAATTAGGTAAATTAAATTAAAAAAACAAACAAAAAAAATTTATTAAATTAATATTTACTCTTACAAAATAGGTTCTTGTAAGTTAACAAGCAATTATGCAGATATTACTAAGTAAATGTACTTGCTTAAAATTCACACACGAATGTGGTTTTAACATGTTAAATTAAATTAACTAACTCTTTCCACATGTATTCTTAGAGATGCTATTCTTTTCTCGATTCTTTTACTTAATTGTACATCTTCTGGAGAACTTTTTTCATTCTGTGATACACTAGGTGTGGCTTTACTAAAGTGCATCACATGTTTTCAAGTAGCTGAATATTCTGAAACCCCTATCTGCCATTATATGGGATCCAGGAACCAGTTTGTTTAAATACCCACATTTTTCTATTATTTCTTTATCACTAGTTCTTCCACAAAATGAAGAATAAATTCGGTATCTTCAAAACTTTCAGGAGATTCTGCATTTTCTTCCAGAAGGGTTTTTAGGTTATTCACCTAAGAATTTATAGTATCCTAATTTTCAATTTCCTGAAGGGGACAATTAGCAGAAATTGCTGCTATATCTTGATAATCCGGTGTATTTTTATTAAAAAGTTTACGAGAAACATCGCTAGTAGAA
The DNA here is from genome assembly GCA_927349885.1 of Psylliodes chrysocephalus. Taxonomy (NCBI): domain Eukaryota; kingdom Metazoa; phylum Arthropoda; class Insecta; order Coleoptera; family Chrysomelidae; genus Psylliodes; species Psylliodes chrysocephalus. The sequence goes on along the minus strand of OV651822.1, from coordinate 34,473,516 downwards.
GGTTGATTTTCTTCTTTCCAAATTTCTAGGAACACTAATAAATATTTTTGAAAATGAATGTGAATCATTATCACATTCTGGAACAAAACACTTTTTCGTAGTCATAATATTTATAAAAAGTACAAAATTAAACACTCAAATTCCAAATAATATCTTGATCGAGACACTATGATGACAGATGCCATACACAGTGCTGCCATACACAGTGCTGCCATTTTGCCATTTTCTGAATTATTAAGTGACTTTGAAAACAATGAAACGTTAAATATGGTAAAAGTTTAAACAGAAATAATACTTTCAAAACACATTTGATATTATATATTTAAAAGATATTTGTTTAACGATGTTTTAGAAGTCTAAAAGTAAGAAGGAGTACACAAACGAACGTACATCACTTCTCGTAAACCTTCTAGCCGGCAACGTTGTGCGCTAGCTCCTATTGGTCTATTCCCGGTGACGTCATAAATTTTTAAAAAATTCATAACTCCGGCAAATGAATAGATAAAAAAAAATAAAAAAAATGTAGTTTTATTTTTAACTCTACTATTCATAAAAAAAATTTCAAAATTTTTGAACATGCCCCATTCAAAGAAAAATCTCCAATATACATGTACCTGACAACCATATTCTTATATCATTGGATGTCACCTCCTTATACACAAACGTACCACTAGATTGTAGTAAAAAAATAATCGAAAAAATATGGCCTGAAATAAAAAAATTTACAGACTTACCTCTTAATGAATTTCTAATAGGATTAACTGACATACTCACTTCTACATATTTCACATTTAATAATCAATATTATAAACAAATTGAAGGTTTAGCAATGGGAGCACCAATATCTAGCATTATTGCCCAACTTGTTATGGAAGACTTAGAACAAACACAATTACAAAAATTAAATATAAAACCCATTTTTTATTTTAGATACATCGATAACTGTATTTTATTTGTACAAAAAACAGAAACCAACAATATACTAGACACATTCAATGCTTACCACCTTAAATTACAATTTACTATCGAGACTGAAAACAACAACTCTTAAAACTTTCTAGATTTAACTATACACAACAAAAGAAATACATTAAAAACTGAGTGGTATACAAAAACTACCTGGTTAGGACGATAGTTAAACTTTATATCAAAACACCACATAACCCAAAAAAAATCAGTTATCATAGGTCTATCAGACAAAGCTATCAAATTATCAAATTATCGAACCCTGAGTATAGAAGCATAGCAATTCAAAAAGTCAAAGATACACTAATCCAAAATAACTATCCTATAAAACTCATCAACACAATAATGCAAAAACGTATCCACAAATACTATAATAATCAACAATATAATAAAGACAAAACAAATGCCAAATATATCTCAATACCATATGTCAGTGGATTATCCGAAAAACTCCAACACATAGTCAAACCATTTAATATAGAAATTGGATATAAAAATGCTTTAACATTATTACAAAATTTTACAAAACTAAAGAACAAAACCCCACATATTAAAAAACCCACACAATCTATCAAATTAACAAGTTTATTTTTATAATTCTGACAAAATTATGTATAATTCCCATAAGAAGCCATGTATTTTGAACAGCGTATGCAGTACCAGCGCCCATGCCGTTAATTATAGAAGCTCAATTCGCATGCGTTTTTTGGGACCGTATTTTGAGTATGCCGATTCGTCTCCTTATCTCTAGTCTTCATACCTATATCCTATCCAGTAAAATAATACAGATCAGTGGACTAAACCGAACGCTAAAAGGGTCGTTTGGAGTTAAAGAGTTAAAAGTTTTAAAGGAGTTAAAGGAACTTGGCAGACCAAACGCAATGTCTGAGGGCTATGTTTGATTATCAGTGATTATTATGGGGACGAACTTCATAGGATGAACTTAATATTATTGTTTTTTTTATCACATAGTTTTTAGTTTTACATTGTTTTGAATTAAGCTTTTGGTTGTAATAGGTTGAAGCAACACGAGACGGTTAACTTCCTAGCAAAAATTGATTGACATTTAGATATAGTAGTCATCAGGGTCAGCTGGTATTTTATCTTTGTCATGAACATTATTTCCTTATAACGTTATCTTGTTCTCATAAGCTAAAAGATAGGGTAGATGTCGATGGTAACGTTCCAGCAATGTTGCCGTTATGAACATTTTCTAAATTTGTTAAATAATAATGATCTTATTTATCAATAAGTAATACTCACATACTTTGATTTTCTTTTACTATACGGAGAATGGTCGCACTGCGCAGCTTTCTGAGTGCCTTTTAAAAGGAGATAGAAAACTCCGCCATTTTGAACCCTTATTACGTGTTGCCTACATCTTGGCGCAATATTTTTAATAGGTGCATTTTAATCATCCGCTTCTGCTTCGGAATTGTCGGTTTTCTTGTTTTAATCTGACAGGTTAAAACGACTAAATCGACAATTCCGGAAGCAGAAGCGGATGATTAAAACGCACCTGATATTTTACTTGCTGCTGTCAGTGTCAGTGAATATTATTTTTGAAGTCACAGTTTATTGCTAAAGAATCAGTTAGCTCACTCGGACCAGTTGAAAGTTCCAAAATAACATCCACTCCAGGGATACAAATTCAGGATACGCAGAAGACTGCTGTTTTATTATAGGCGGTTGTCATATATTGTATTATCCGAGTTGCACAGTGTATAAACTGAAACATTGAGATCAAAAGTGCCGACGTAGAGTGAGCGATCTGATTCTTTAGCTGTAAATATGTCACAGGGTTCAAAATGGCCGCGCCCTATGTTGGGTGTGTCGGACCTCTCTCTTGCCTCGTATAGTAATCAAAGTATGTGGTAATACTTATATTGGACTTTTAATTTCTTTGTATATAATATATATAACAAAAGATGTGTTTTAAGAAATATATAGCAGGATTGTGTACAAAGATCAAAAATAAAAAAATTTGGGTAGCTAACTACTGAATGCTAGAAGACCAATAGCACTAGAAGAAAATAAGTTTGGCATCACAGCACGAGCATTTCACTTTGACGTCTGCCAAATTGACGTATTTCTAACCTGTCATTTTATCTCCTAGTCCTATTTTTTGTTTCTATGTTTGGTGACTTTGGTAAAACGAAACGAGAATAACGTTTTGTTTTACTTATGTATATATTTTACAATTTAACTTGTAAATTCATTTTTTGGTTGTTTTTCATTCATTATTAGTTACGTTTTTAAATTTGTTAGTTTAGTGTTTTCACTGTTTACCCCGGTGAATGACATTTTCATCGTGGTGTTTTCATATTAGGTAGTTTTAAGTTTGTTTACAAACCCGAAGGAACTAACAATGCCCGGATCACGCCGGGATTTTGTTTAATTTCCGTAAAGTATTTCAATTTTATTGTAGAACCTTTGTGGTGTGAATGTTTATTATTGTTTAATACAGAATATATCTTATTATTGAAATCATACTTCGTTTTATTTTCCTTCATAATGCTTTTTATTTTGTGTGCCTAAAAAAAATGATTTTTTTTCTGATTTGATGTGCTAGTAAATGTGAATTACATATTTATCCACATTTCCAGCGCATCAAATCAGAAAAAATCATAAAAATAATAAAGTCGATCTACATATTTGAATTTCCCGCGAATCTTCTTTTTTTTAAAGAAAAATTTTAAATTGACTGGTTGCTTATAAAAAAAAAGGCCACTATTAAAGCACAAGGTATACCAGCGCCATCGGCTTCATCTTCCAGTCCATTCGCCCAGTCAATTCTTGGTGAAAAGCAAAATTGCATTGAGTTAACCGTCTCATTAGTTGTCTCTGGTTGAAGTAAATTTGATTAAAGCATTATATTGTCACATCGGTCATTTACGTCACTTTTTTTTAATATGAACCATTTCAAAAGAAAATCAAAGTATGTGACCATTTCCAAAACTTTTTCTACGTTTTTCAGTGTCATGTTTCTGTTTTGTGTTTACCAAGAGCAATTAAATTATTTTTAGTGTGGATAGAATGGACATGACTGCCACTGGCAATATTAAGATATTTAAACTCAACTTACTGGGCATATAGTAACTGACACATCCACAACGTTTTAATGTATACTCAGTGAGACATTCCAATTCACAGTTCCCGGGTGTATATACTTTAAAATATTTAAGTTTCTTCTCTGTAGAAAAATAACATTTTCGAATACTTGAATCAAACTGTAGAACTTGGTCCGATGTAGTCATTTCGTTAGGACGCACAGATGCCATTACAGACTGTTTAAACCCAACTGTAAAAAACTGTTTCTTTAACCTCGGTAATGTATGGGGTGGATGTATTAGAACCTAAAATAAAAATATATTATTTAAATAATTATATTTAACTGGAGTTCTTGGTTTCGGCCTTTACTTGATGAAAATCCATATTCTTCAAATGAGAAAACCAAACAAGGTAGATTTTCACATTCACATTTGAAGAAGTTGCACTTCGAAACAATTGTGTACCTAATTTTTAATTTTATTTTTTTTTTTAAATAAAAGTGTTTGTGAGAGTCTATATACCATGTTTGGTTTTTTTCATTTTAATTAACTAGAGTTAATAGCAAATTTGTAGTCCTTATACTTACATTAAATCCTTGTACGTCTTTAACACAATAATGATCAATATTTGAAACATTTTGAAACATCGTTATTTGCAGAGCATTTTCAGCGCCTGACAAAAGAGCCCTATAGGGATAATTTGAATCACGGCCTTTTCTATCAGTTTGATATCCTTTATCAACCGTCCATCCTAAAGTACTTTGATTTAAAAAATGATATTTTTTGTCAAGTACCCTGCAAAAAAATATTTACTAATACAATCGAACGTCAAACATAATTTTGTTGACATAATTTTCAAAACTAGAATAATCAATGAAAAAATCTACAACTGTAGTATTTGATTTATTGCTGGTACGTATTTTCATACCCACGGTGAACAAACTCATCTTTACCTTTTTGGTTCTAATATCAAATTCAGATAAAAGCTCCAATCTGGGAACAAAAGAAAAACTGACTAAAATTTACCAAATCCGCTAAGTTTGCACTTTTTGGCAACGGAAACTTTTTGAAAAGCGAAATATTTGACGGAGCCCTAGACACATTTCTAAAAGAAAGGTCCTCACGCAAAATAATCATATCCTCCTTCCTCTTAGTGACTTCTAAAAAAAAAGTCCTCAAGCCAGGTCCCTCCCTTTTGTAGCGATAATACTGCTTCTTTTTTTTATTATGACTTATTTTCTTCGCGAAGCTCACATAAAGTTTTAATTAGTGTAATTAGGTTACTTTTTGAGTTATTAAAGCAATGAAACCAATGTTTTAAATTTTACTTCACCATTTTATATTTGAGCCAGTTTCATTCCATAGTAAATGAATAAAATATAATAACGACTTTTATATTTTGGATAATCAAGGTACTGCTTTTATTTTCCCTATATCGGGTAAAATTAAAAGTTTTAAGCACTATAGTGCTAATGGAGAAGTTTTATTAAATTCAAAACCATATTAATACCATCAATTATCAGGGACTAGCGTTAATGCCGGTGATAAAATTGAGTTTAAACTGGGAACACCAGATGAAATGTCTGCTGATTTTGTTTTTCAATGTCCATTAGAAAAAAATGTCTAAGATTCAAGTTGTTAATGAGCGACATAAACCAGCTAGAAAAAATACAAGCGACGACATATTATTGAGAGGTTCAAATGATCTAATCCAAGCTGATTTGGCTGTTATGACTCCTTACTCTAAAGTTAACAAAGGATATAATTATATTTTGGTTGTTATTTATGCATTTAGTAAATGTGTATGGCCTATACCAGTTAAGAAGAAAACTGTTAAAGATATTACTGAAGGTATGGCCCAAATTCTTTTAGAGATGACTCCACCTAAAAATTTACAAACTGATAATGGAAAATAATTCTATAATAAAGATTTTCAAAAACTCATGCAAAAAATATTAATCACTACAGCACGTTTTCCAATTTGAAAGCTAGTATAGCTGAGAGAGTAATAAGAACTCTCAAGTCATCATTGTGAAAAGAGTTTAGACTTCAAGGATCATACAAATGGTTAGAAATTCTTCCAAAAGTTGTTAAAAAATATAGCAAAACCAGACATTTAACTACAAGAGCTGTACCCAGTAAAGTCAATGATAAAAACGCCCAATATATAATTATTTGAAAACAGTTGATCCACATAAACCTAAGTTTAAAAAAGGGGATCATGTTAGAATCAGTAAATACCGCCACGTTTTCACCAAAGGATATACACCAAATTGGATCAATGAAATTTTTAAAGTTAAAAAGGTTACACTAACTAATCCAACAATATACTGAAGAATTGCAAAAAGTTAAATATCCCGATGTTTATTTGATAGAAAAAGTTGTTGCTAAAAAAGAAAATAAACTGCGAGTCAAGTTTCTTAGAATGGACAGTTTCCACAATGCGTGGATAAATAAAAATGATATAGTATATGTATTTAATTTTTTTAATAAAAATATTTTCTTTTATTTTTGTTTTTGTAATTGTATATTTAAAGATAGTGTGGCCGAGTGGTCTAACGCGTCTAATTTAAGCTCGGATCTCTGAGAGGAGGCGTGGGTTCGAATCCCACTACTGCCATTTTTTAGAATTTGGCAGATACTTTTTTATATTTTTAAAAGTTTTAACGATCAAAATACGTTAGTAAAGAAAATCTGTTTATTAAAACATATTAATGCACAATTATTACAAGTATTTCATTATTAATTACTAAAATGGTTTATATTTTCATAAATCTTATTTCTATGGTTTACATCTAAAATTGGATTAATAATTTTTTCTGTTTTTTCAATACGATGAGTAAATCTCATTCTATCTAACATATTACACATCTTCTAGCTTCTCTGTATGCAAAATTCCAAGTTATCAAGTGGTGGACTTCACTGTTATCTTCTCTACATGTTACCTTTTTCATGGTTGTACATATTCTTTTAATAGCTCTGGATATTTATAAATTAATTCTAAAGCTAAACTGTAGGTAATGGGATTTAAACTTTTTATTGGTTCCATAATATTAAGAGCAGTATTCTTCACATCATCGGTATTCTTAACACCCAATTGCAATATTTTGAAGCAACTTGTGAATTGAAGACTTTTCAATGATTCTATGGTATGACTTATTAATGGAAGTATTTTCCAAAGCTCTGCAATAGTAGTGGACCCCAGCCAGATTGTAGAATGGCCAGTCAAGATTTTTAAAATTATAGAACTTTCAAACTTTTCAAATTCCAGCATAAAACTTTCAACGTCTATAGATTCAGGAACTTCTGCTGTCATTAAAAATGTATCAATAATATCCTTGTTATAACCGGATGCAGGTATTCGCCAGATGGTGTCCTCCGTTTGCGTCCCCAGGTGGTTTGCACCGTTTGCGTCCTCAGGGGGTTTGCACCTTCTGCGTCCCCAGGGGGTTTGCACCGTTTGCGTCCCCAGAGGGTTTGCACCGTTTGCGTCCCCAGAGGGTTTGCACCGTTTGCGTCCCCAGGCGGTTTGCACCGTTTGCGTCCTCAGGCGGTTTGCACCGTTTGCGTCCCCAGAGGGTTTGCACCTTTTGCGTACACAGGGGTTTGCACCGTTTGCGTCCCCATTTCCCTTCTACTGCTGTCCTTGGGATATTACTACTGGCAATTGATATGGCTAAATACTTATTTAAAAGACCTTTCAAATTATGTATTACAACTCACACATTTCCATTTAAATTTTTTATTGATGACGTCATCACGTTCACATAGATGTCGTCAAAAATAAAAAAATATCCTGAAGAAGCGCCAGTTTAAAAATAAAAATCAACGGGTTTTAGGATTTTTCCTGAAAATCACTGGTCAACGAAATAATGAATTTATCCCGTTCATTAGCACCATACAAAGGCAAGACGTCGAAGATGAACATTTTGAACACCTAATTTAGTAGAATATTTTTGAATTATTTTGCTGTGAAATTGTCATTAAATTTTTTTGTATTATTATTTTGTTAGATTAAGCTCTTAATTATATTTATCTTTCATTCATTTAATTGTGTTCTCAAAATAAAATAAAATTTATGTGTTTAATCTTTAAATGACTTTTATTCAAAAAAATTGTTACGTAAGATATTGCAAATATTATGTTTCCAAGTAGTAAATTGCAAGATCTATCAAAAAAAATGGGGTTACTATTTAGAGGAATTGCCAATGATATCACTGCCTTAAGATGGGAAGTGGAGGAAACTTATATTATTTTTGAAAAATTGTGATTTTAGTAAAAAATTGACATTTTTTTTTTAAACCAACTACTTCCATTATAATGAATGTACTCCTTTCTTTTGAACCATACTGTATAATGAAGCAAACGACGTTGGTGGACATCATTATATAAAATTAGAGCACTTTACAGTGGTTGGTATACATCCATCTATTTTTGAAATTTTATTTTTGTGCCTATTATATTTTGAGTTCCAAAGATATTCCTGTTCTTTATAAAGATCGATTGGTAGCAGAACATGTGGATTACTCCGTAATTATAATATTTCAATTATCTGAATTATTAATAAATGGCAAATATAACTTATAATTAATAATAAAAGCCACTGGCTACTGTTTGTCTAGATACTGACAGCTGGTGGAACCGAGGGCGCCAATTCCAAGGTAACAAGTCTTATAGGCAGGGTCAAAAAGCCGCAGGCTTTAGTTTAAAGCCATGGCGAGAAATAAAAAAAACACATATCCAGGGGGGTAGATGCTCCCCCTTGCATTCGTGTGGCGGAGCCGATGGGTGGAACATTGCCGAAAGCAAACGCATGTGTTGGTCTACTAGCCCAACTAATCTGTTGGGTCGCTTTCGTTTGTCTGGTAAGAGTAGTAAGTACAGTACGACAAAATTAAGATGGCAAGTCAGAATTAGATGCGCACTAGCAAATCTAAAAATGGGATATTGGAAACCGGCAATAACAATAAACTTAATTTGTTAACCATTCAATTATTTGTTTGTTTCGATAGTCTGTGTGATTATTCATTTACAATGCTTCTGATCGTTTTTTGATTTTTAATAAACTTAATAAATTCGTATAATCGTTGTAAATTAGACTCCAGTTGTATTTTTTACTTAATAAATGCTAAATAAACAGTGATTCACACTATTTCACTCCTGTCAGGTATAATGAGCCACTATTTTTTTGCCGGGGTTATACTAGAGCAGCGTTACTCAAAGTGTCACACTAATTAAAACTTTAGTGGGTTCACATTATTATTCCCCCTTCTCTTAATTCCTAAATGATTGACACAATCTCGTTAGTATTACCTGTATTTCCTGCAGTTTGGGATGCTACAAGTAATCTAAGTCTATCAATCAATTCGTTGTAATTATCAAAATACTTGTAATCAATTGGCCTATTACTATATTTCATTACCAATCTCCCACCTCTCTTCGCCATATTTCTAGTAAGTACTCCTTTTAATAGTGATACAGGTATTGAACTAGATCTTGGTCTATTTTGAGATTTTGATATCAATCTTGGTTTAATAAAGTAAGTGAACTTATCCTTAATGTCCCTAAAAAAATTTTTAATTGGTAATTCAGGATTATAATTCCTATAAATCGCATTTATTTTTTTAATAATATCAGCATAATTATTTACATCTTCTTTGGGATTATGTGTAATGGGTTTTTTTAAAGAGTAATTCTTATAGCCCAAACGTCCCTTTGAATGTAACATCTCTCACAATAAACCTTTTCTGTTTCCATATTATGAAAAACTCCTAAAATGTGATCGAATTCGCCGCTCACATCTCTTACCATTCCCTCAATAAATTCTCTAGGCAATGGTGCTTCAAATTGATGAAAGTATTCTCTCAAAACAGCAGGATCGCTCATTGATTTATGAAATTGGTCTTCTCTATTCAAATCGTCTTTCTCACAATGAGATTCAAAAGTTTCGTCATCTGATAGAAAATCGGGTATTTGTGTACTATTGAATCGGGGTCTTATTGTTTGTTCTTCTTGAGAATTAATAGGTATACAACTCTTTATTGGGAGTAAATGTTTTTTTGAATTTTGGTGTCAAAGGCTCTTGTTTAATTTGTTCTTGGTTTCCCAAAGCAGCAACCAGTTGTTTAAGGGGGGATGTTATTGGCTGATATATTTTTTCCAAATGAGTTTGTGATTTCACTTTTTAAACTTTTGTATTTTTCCTTAAATATTGCTTAGCTTTTATTAGTTGTTTAGTCAGACGAGGATCCATTTTGACTAAATTGTTTGATTTAAAAATTTCTTTACATACTTATGAAAGTGTCGAAATTTTTTCTAAATAATCATTTTGAATCCTTATCAATAGTGAGGAAATCATATTTTTTCCAACAAATTGTGCACATGTTTATAAAATCTTTAAAAGACATATCGATATTAATATAATCATCGTAAATATGTTTCAAATTAGTCATATCTTGTTGAAAAATTACTTAAAGATTTTAATTATCTCTAATAAGCTGTTTGGGGATTGCACTATATGTCTGACAAATATAAAAACAATCTCTGTGTTTAGGTCAACCAAAACAAAAATAATTTTAAATAATCTTTTGTTCACAAGAAGCTACATCATCAAATATAATTAACGAGTTTTCTTTAATTTCTTCTGGTCTAATTATTTCTTCAGATTCACCATATTCTTCATATCCAATTTCCTTCATGGGTTAAATTAGGTTTTTTAGATGTCTATATTTGGGTTGATTAAGACTTTTAGAATACACATATACATTTTCAAATCTTAATCCATATGGGTGTTCAATTAATGAGCATACAGTTTGTCTTTCCATCTCTGCATGGCCCAACAATTAAACATCTTTTAAAGTGACTACTAAACAAAAAACCATGTTTATTAAGTTTTTCATCATTTACTACTAAATCATGATTTGTTACTGGTAAGATAATGTGCTGTTTTTCATTCTTCATTTTAATAAATCCTACAGAAGACAGAGAATATATACAGGGGAGTAAGTATGTAAATAGCACAATTGTTAAACGCTAGGACAGAGTTCACATCGAATAGGAAAAGGTTTACTGAATTCGGTAATAAATAAACTCCCAATTGAATTACATATTCCTGTTTATCAGTATTGGGGTCCTGGAACTCGACTCCTCAAAAGATTTCAGAGAAGTGATAAAGGTGTAAACCAATTAGACGCTGCTTGCAAAGATCACAATATTGCATATTCACAAAGTAAAGATCTCAATACTAGACACTAATCCGATAAGATATTACAACATAGAGCTTGCGAAAGGGCTAAATCTAAGTATACTAAATTAGGAGAAAAACAGCTGCTTGGTGTGTAACAACGGCGATGAAAGGTAAACGCAAACTTGGAATGGGCATAAAAAAACGAGCAAGAAAAACTAAAAAAAGAATTATTCGAGTACCAAAAAAAGTATAATATTTACCTCTATTACTTCCTCTATTAGCAGCTCTCGGAGCTGTAAGGGGAGGTGCAGCGGGTATTGCAAAAGCAGTAAACGATGCTAAAGCTAACCGCATACAATTGGAAAAACAGAAACGGCATAATTTAGCTATGGAAAAGAAAGAACAGGGTTTAAGTCGTAAAAAAGGGGGAAAGAGTTTATATTTAAGACCATACAAAGGATATGGTATCAAGTCAAAAAACTAATACTACCACAACGAGCGCTTACCGATTTATATTTAAAAAAATTTGCTAAAATATTGCAGATACCTCATTTTAGAAGTGTGTTTATAAGAGATTCTTTGCCTCATACAATCCATAAAAATGAAAGCGGTATTATAAATATGGATTCAAATATAGGACCGCATATACGAAACACAATAAGGATGTTGTATACTTTGATAGTTATGGAAACTTACCCCCGCCATTAGAGCTGATTAAATATTTCAATAGCAATGAGGATGTAAATATAATTTATAACTATGATAGAGTTCAAAGAAATTCTTACAAGTGCGGTCATTATTGTTTGAGTTTTCTATATATTCAATATAATTAAAAAAAGTTTTCATTCTGAGACATTTATTTGTTGTGTAAATATGTCTTATTCATTTACTTTAAGTGGTAACTCTTCAATTTAAAGTTATGATTTTAACCCTCCAATATATTTAGATAAAAATACAGATTACGAAATAGGATTAGTCAGTTTTAATAGTTTTAAAAGGCTTGATCCCGGTAAAACTTATCAAATCATCCAGTTAAAATTTTGAAAGTAAATTCTATAGGTGTTGACTGTAGTGTTGCTGCTGGTTCGTATTTAAATGGAAACCCTGTTCATATTATCCACCAATTTTTTTCTACAGTACCCAGCGGGTATAAAATAGTGAAATCTCCTTAAAATATCTTGTATTATCCTGTCAGTGTCAAGACAATTAACAACATTATAGTAAAGATTATTGACCAAAGCGGCGGTCTCATAAATTTTCGAGAAAGTGTAAAATGGTTCTATCATTTTTTCATCCACTTAAAAACTATAAAAGAACAGACAAAGTATTAATATAATGGCAGTACTTTATGTAACCGGGCAACCGTTTAATGATACAACTATAGATGATTATCAATTTTATACCTATCAACCCTTCATTACTGGAAAACTCAATTATAACGATGAAATTCGAATCCCCATTCAAGATTTAGATGCCTACACACTGCCATCAAAAAGTTATTTGTATATTGAAGAAAAGTTGCTTACTGATGCTGGAAAAGTACCAACTAAACTACAATTTATTAACAATGCCGTAGCATTTTTGTTTCGCGAACTCCGTTATGAATTAAACAGCATCGTAATAGATTATGTAAGAGATATAGGTCTTGTATCAACCATGAAAAATTATCTGAGTCTTAATGAAAACGAAAGTGTACGAATGTAAAATGCTAGGTGGTTCCCTAAGGAAATTAAAAAACGTGGCATATTCTAAAAGTGTTGCAACAGGTATGTATGACCATGTATTTCAACATTAAAATTTGATTTTTCTCGAAAACGGTCGACTTTAGAGCGTATGACCAAGAGTACCTTTATTGTGTAGAAAACATTGGCGGTTCAAATGGGCGTCTCAAAACCATACTTTTTCCAGTGGCGTAAAATTTTTTTTTTCAATTTAAACACCCTGTGTCTCGAAAATGGTATATTTTAGTTAATGGTAAAGTTTTTTAATATTTTTGGACAAGCTATCACGTCCTGAAGTCCTGCGCATATATTATGAAACACCCTATATAAGCCCTTCACACTAACGATTAAAGTCATTTACAGCATGGGAGTGACACAGTTCATAATTTTACAAGCCATCCTAGGCAATTACCTCTTAATTCAACACCCTTTTAATATCAGAGAAGTGTATGTATGTTTTGATAGTAATGGGACAAGAGATGAGTGGGCCTTTTAAGTGGGTAAAAATGGAGACCTATACACCAAATAATGCTGCAACTCTAAAATCACAGATACCGACAAATAGTACAATGTATAAAGTACGTATTGTAAAAGGAAATGGATCCACTAAAGACTATGAATGGTTATCTCTCTACAACAAAGACCCAAACAAATCTGAAAGCAGCAATACAAATGCATTATATATTACGATTTACTATATAGCTGTTTGTTCAACATTAGCTGCTGCCGAATTACTTATAAAAATTATTCAAAACTATGTTACATATTAGATTTCTTCAATGTTTTTAAATATTTTTTGTTTTATTAAAAATAAAAGATAATGGTATGTATAAAAAATTTATTGGGAGAATAATTCTAAATCAAAATTATTTAAATCGGTCACTTCTTCCATCGCCTGTATTAAATCATCCAGGGTTCCAGTCATTGCTTTTGGGGTGGTAAGTAGATTTCCCCATGCCAGAGTGTTTGCATCATGTGGTATCACATATCTCTTATCATCTTTAGCTGAGAGGGCTACCTTGTTTCTTAGTTCTGTGTAGATTGCACGTAGTGATGATACAAAAACATACATTTTCCTAAATATTGTATCACCATTTTGTATAATCCGGATGTAATCATTTACGTGAAGTTGATTTCTGATTATATTTATCGAGACACCTTTAGCCTTCGTTATTTCTGTTTCCTTCTTGAATGGCTTGCCTAGTTTTACTATAGTACCACCAAACTCGTCTTTCATTTTTCCAACGATAGAATTTGTTATAGGCATGACATATTCATTATTTTTAGAAAAATTGGAAGTGTCAAAATGAGTGATGTTTTGTATCATATCATCAAAAAAGTTACTATTTAGTAAATACTTCTAAAATTAGGGAATCGGTGTCCGTATAACACAATTTTGCAGCGTTGCCATATTTCGGTTTAATGTAGCCATATAAAAATTCGTATATTATGGTTTTTGAAATATTCAATACAGAAAATTCTATATACATGGGCTTGTCATAATATACTTTTACATTACTTAAATGTACTGCAACTAAGTTTTAATTAAATACTGACCATGTCTTGAATTCTGGTTTTGCTATTAGTGTCCTTGCACCTACGGATCCCTTTGTATTGTCCCAATGGGTAGAAAGATGAGAATATTTTCTCTTCTCAACATTTTCCATGGTCTTTCCGAAGATTGCATTGACCAGCAGCTTAAAAAGATCTTTTTCGAAGTCATTCTTTGCTTGGTTTCGGAGGATGGTATTCAATTCGATATATTTTTGAAAAGAATCGACGTATGAATAAGGAAACGCCTTTACGTCTCATTAAATTGTGTGTCGTTGGGGAAATATTTTCTAACTTTATCTAAAGAATCCAATGTTTCACTGAGTTTATCAAGAGATCTTGCCAAAAATCTAAAAGAGTCTACAAATCTCAGTTTTATAAATGAATCACAAACTTTGTAATTATCAGATTTTTCAACCAAAATAGACTTGAAAAAATATATTTCTTCTTTGTTTGAGCTATTGCGGAGACAGATTCACCTTTGGTCGTCAATTTTTTAATAAACAAGATGGCTGTAGTAGTTTGTGAGATTATGGAAAAACACCGTTATAAAATTTGGCACCTTATTATTTAAATTGCAGGAATTATGGGCGGCGTTCCTATATTTTCCCAGTAGATGGGCACGAACTTTTTTATTGAATGCATAAAAAGGTTTTTCACACATGTAACAGTTGGTCGCATTGTCAAATGATTCCTGTTCTTCACAAGTAAGCGGTTGCATGACTTTTACATGCTTTAAATGGTTGTTGTATATGTTATGTACAGTCTCATCTAGTTTTTGCACAAACACTTTGCCCGCATTTGGTCCTTTATACATCTAAAGCTTAGATAAACTCTCATCGTAACTATATTTTAGGTAAAATGCAAAAGAATATGGCTCGTGCTCACATACTTTGACACTGAATGATTTGCCATCAATAAGTTTACAATTGTCTATTGGTTTTAACAACGATTCAAAGTCTGCATAAATAACAAACGACACTTGTAATTGTTTTTCTCCTAGGTCACCGGATTTAACTCATTTTGATTTCTTTTCATAGGGATACTTGAAAAGTTAAGTGTACCAAAACAGAACACAAAATATCAATGATCTAAAAAAACGGATACGTATTAAGATTTGCAGACATGACGGAAATTTTGGAGAAAGTACAAGAAGAGATCGCTGCACGCCTTTTTCACTGTATTTTAGCTAAGGGTCAACAATTTGAGCACTGGATATAGGTTTGGTTGTATTTAATAAATAATAATAATATTTATTGTAGTAATAAAAGGCAAGACGTCGGCGGAGGACTTTTTGAACACCTAATTTAGTAGAATATTTTCTAAGATCTATAAAAATCGAGAAAAAAATTAGGGTTACTATTTAAAAAAAAAATGTCAATGGCGGCACTGTCCAAAAATGGAAAGTGGAGGGAACTTAAATTCTTTTTGAAAAATTGCGTTTTATTAAATATTGACCTGACGGGTCATTTTTTCGAAAACCAACTACGAATTTATTCTTTTCATTTAAACCATACTGTATATCAGTGTATTTGAATATGAAAATTAGTAATTCCGTGTATTCAAATATTCAAACTATATTTATACTATTGCCGCGTTTGAGAATCCACATCGGATGCATCTGAGATGTAGTAAATCTTTCATCACGTGATTCAGTATACGTAAATGTAATGGGAGAGATGTGTCGGATGTGGATTAAAAAACGCTCGAGATGTAAAAAATGCATCCGATGTGGATTCTCAAATGCGGCATATATTTACAGGACGTTATCGGGGGTTAAAAAACGATTGACACCGAAACGTTCGATCTTTGGTTTCTATACACGACGAACATAATTATTTGTCAATTTCCATTCAGAAGTGGATTTTGTTTTTAGATGCGCATATTTAAATATATGTATATTTTTTATGACGTGTTATCCTTTCTCGAAACATGACGTCAATGCCAGTTTTTTAAAGAGCTTCATCATTTTTTGATAGTACCATTTAATAGAAATACAAGCAAAAAATTCTTAACCGGTCTCCTATTTCTTCACTTTTTTCTAGAGATAACTAATAACTGGAGGCTAGACCCTAAGACCCTAAGAAATAAGACTGACCTGAAAATGAAATAAAAGTAAAGGAAAAATATTATGCAGGGAATAAAAGAGGGCGCGACTTTTGGTCTACTACTTACGCTAGCCCTCTTTTCAAAAGTCAGCATAAGTTAAAATCTAAGGATATTCCGAGAATCCGTATTTACCCATCCCTCCCCAAGATCCCCAAGTAACCCAAGAGTAACCTGTAAATAAGCCATATAAATTTAGAGTTCGAAAATAAAATTCCGTGTTCGAAGGAATTCCTTGTTCGTACACGGAATTCTTTGTGTGGACACGGAAATTTTGTTTTCGAATAAGGAATTCCGTGTTCGAATACGGAATTCTTTGTTTGAACGCGGAAATTCCGTGTTCGGATATGGAATTTTAAATTTCCGTGTTCGAACAAGGAATTCCGTTTTTGAATACGGAATTCCATGTTCGAATACGGAATTCCATGTTCGAATACGAAATTCCGTATTCGAATATGGAATTCCGTTTATAAACAAAGAATTCCGTACTCGAACAAGGAATTCCGTGTTCAAACACGGAATTTTAAAAATTAAAAAATAAATAAATAATGTGGCCGTAGAAATGTGCTGTTTGTCCCAACTTGTCGCTTGTTAAATTCATTAATGCACTTGTTTCTTTTTTTTCAAATTGGAATTCTAACTTACCTCACCCAGGTACCTTTATAATTTATTAATTAAATTTTAGTAAAGAAAAGTTGAATTCTTATTAAATCTGGTTATGATAAGGGACAAGATGATGAAAAAAACTGTCAATATAACGAGCGTAAAAAAGATTTGCATATTTTATAAAATTAAATTAGTAAGTAATGTTTTTGTATTCTTTCATATTGTTTGACTGAGAACCCTCATTGCAAAACTGTCGTTAGTACACAGTGTCTAGGTACACGCTAACTTGTACGCAATTCAAAAATTTATATACACGCGAAACGTCTTGACAGAGTAGGTGAGCTGTGTGCAAGCCGTTGGTGTTTACGCCGGTCGTAGCTAGGTATGGATTGGATTTTTTTTTGTATCGGCCAAGCCGCCACTCTACGAGAAGTCGTTGCTTCTTTTTCTTGCTTCTAAGATTTATAAAATACTACTGTGCTAGTCACGGCGTAAATGAAAACAAACAAGACGCATTCACACCAACACCTCCCACCACAGCAATATGACGTTTCGCGTGTATATACGAGTAATTTTTTGATTTGTGTACACTTTAGCGTGTACCTAGCTACAGCGTCGTCAGTATTTACTTATTATGTACTAATTCGTAAACAAAAATGAGATTTTAAGTAAACTACTTACACATTTTCATTATATATGTACTTTCTATCCAGCATATTGAATGTATAACAAATTCCTTGGTCCGCTATTATTGGATGAAACAACTTCTGACAGCTTTCTTGTGAATCCAAAAAAACGCAACTCAACATAAATTCTCTCTGAGGTATTTTAAACTAAAAAAATAATGATTTTTAATGTTACCGGATTTATACACAATTAAAAAAATAATTAATGCGCAGGGTAGTCGATACTAGGTGACAAATTTTAACACATTGCGTGCCACGTCTCTCATATATGAGAGACACAAACATTTCGCCGGGGGCTTCGTCGCTCATTATTGAGAGACACGCATCTCTCACTTTCTGGCGATGTATATCATATGTGATACCCGCTATCGTTTATTTCAAATGGAGAATCCCAAGCTTGGCCTCTGGGGAAAGTATTATTGGTCTTGGTTTGAGCAAATTTGAAAAAATAAATTTACTATGACAAGTGTCGCTCATATATGAGAGATACAGAAAAAGTAAAAAAATAGCTCAAAACTACAAAAAAAAAACAGTGAATTATTAAAAAACCTTTATTTTGAGTAAATACGTACAAATATTGCAAAAATGTAGTTTGGCCCCTGGGCACGGTTTAATGAATATATATAAAATAAATATAATATAAAAATAATATAAAAATAATATATTAATGATACTCTCCTTAATTCACCCTCTTACGAGTGAATTTTCACCCCTGGCACCGACTGAGCTTGCGTGGGGAAGGGACGAATATTATTATTTGCCGTGGCGCTCTGGGGTGACTAAATGATATTTAATGGTGCCTTTTCACTTATAGGCGAGGAAACCCCGGAAAACCGCACTCAATTTTATCGAAACGGTAACGCATAGCGATCTGTGATCTGGATATCATATTAACAGAAATTAAATTAATGGAAATACTTCACCCATCAAATCTTATAACGAACCATGCAAATTAATTAAAAATTTACGTTTGGTGTCGGATTCGAAGCCGCGTGTCTCTTAAATTTATGCTATTTAATTACACACGGATATCCCGATGTATCTAAAAACCACCAGCAAGGCAGGTCTTAATAAGATTTAAACGTTAAAAAATAAAAATTATTCCCTTTTGGATATTTACAGAGATTAGTAATATCTTGATCTTATAAACAAGTTAACTATTATTTAGTGATATCTACAAATTCCTCATTGATAAATAAATAATAATTTGACCACCGATAATATCACCTCGTCAATACCGCTAAAGAAGTCTTCCGTGAATGTAGATTCTTCCTTGAAAAACGGACTTCCCCTTCCACATAATAGAGACATGTATTTTGCGTAACGTTTCCTAAAATCAAACAAAAAATTAAACTTATGTTCAAAATGCATGTGTATTAAAAATAAAAACATTACACCAACCATAGGTCAAGAGCCAGAGCTGGGCAAAGCATTCAGAAAAAGAACTTCAAGCCCCAAACACCAAACCCTTTGGAAAAGTAATTGCCAGCACCAAGCCTTTGGAAATGCTATGTGCTTGCAGTTGCCAATTAACAAGAAAAGTAATTGCACAATTTAATTACCAAGTACCATATTTGCAAATTTTGTGAATAGATTTTTAATAACAAAATGTATTTTTGACCACTAATGGTACTCTTATTTATTGTAGTCGCTGTTGCAAATGGTTGCCATAATATAAATAGTCATACTCACTTTAGTCCAAAGTTCGAAAAATCATTCAAACATGACGAATATAGGAAATTTCATTTTTTCGAATCTATAAATTTCAATTCCAATATTTTTAGAGGAAAAATGAAAATATCTTCATATGAACAAAGGTTCGGAAATGCACAACTTTTTTTCAAATCAGTTTTTTATCCTAAATATCATTAATAGCCTTTACCTGATTTTGTTCAAATTTGGCAATGTTGTTTGAAGTAATAAAGAGCCAATCAAGCCCCAACAGGATGAGAATTATTAAGTTCAGTTACGTCCCAAACAACGTACACTGCCAAATTTTAACAAAATGCGGTGGACTGAGAACAAATTTTGTGGTACCTCTGAAGAGTAGAGAACATCTTCTAACGAAGGTTGTAAAGAATATCCTTTCTGTTAAATATGTGGCGCACGAATAGTCTAAAAGAAAATTGATGTTGCTCCTGGGTTGCTGCTTGCCTTCAAACTAGATAACGATGTTGTTGGCTCCTGGGTTGCTGCTTGCATTCAAACTGGATAACATAAACGGAAAACTATCGTGATCGTCTCTCATAGTTTTATTGGTATGGTTGATCGGTCATTTTGATTTTTCATTATTTGTTTATACTAATAGCAATTCTTGAGATGATTTTTTCTTCCACAACTTGTGACTTCATTAATCTTTTAAGCTTTAGATTGAAATTCGGTTTAAAGTTATTGTACTCATTACTCTTATTATTTATACCCGATGTGCTTGGAGTATTCTTTTCAACATATAAAACTTTAAGTTCAATTTTTGTTTCACTTTTTTCTCTAGTTTTCATTAGGAACATCTAGCACTTCGTCTTCAACGTTTATCTTTTAATTCCGATAATTTATATTTAACACGAAACTTCCATATACCATAGCGTTAACTATTAAATTGTTGTACAATTTCTCTTTTGTATATATTTTTTGTCCATTTTTAACTTTTATTTGCACCTTTAAACACTCAACTATTATTTATATTTTTGGGCCCATAACCTTTTTGAAGTTATGAGTAACACTATTATTATCAAATAAAAATTCAGTGAATTACCAAATAAACTGTTATTTCTTACTTTTACTAATATTCATCATAATATTCATAATATTCAATTTTTGTTGCAATAGAAATAAGTATTGATATACAGGAATATAATTTTGATATACAATTCCAACAGATATTATTGAAATTAAAAATTAATAAAAAAACTGATTTAAAAAAAGTTATCTTGAAAACTATGAATTTTTGAATTATTATCCGTATAAAGGAAATTTTCATTTTTTTTATGTATAATTACCCCTAAAATTATTGGAACTCAATTTTGGGACACCCATAATAACAGATTTAGAAGTAAATGAAAAACAAACTAAATACAAAAAAACATTTAATTCATGCAAGCACTCAAAATCATTTAATGATTACAAGCTTTTTAAGTGCTTATAAGCGTTTTTAAGTGCTTATAAGCTTTTTTAAGTGCTTATAAGCTTTTTTAAGTGCTTGCAAGCACTTTAAATGACTTGAAATGCGAAATTCAAATACCAATTAACAAGCACTTTTTATAAAGGGCTTCAATTATCATTTACCGAGCACTGTATTTCAAAAGTGATTGCAAGCACTGTGCTCGAAGCACTTTTTCAAGCATTTTCGAAAAATGTCAAATCATTATTTTCGATTCGCTATACTGCTGAAAAGTTGCCTTAGGTGTATAGGGAACGTGCGTTAACAGTGGCCATACCAAGTACAGTGGCCACTCGTTGATATTATCATTGTATAAAGAACTATAGTAGAATAATCGCCATGTAAAAGTTATTGGAGGCAATCGCGCCCGACATCTATTGGTACAATCATTGAACAAACGATTTTATTAACTGGTTAGATACGCCCTCTACGTCAGATGTTAGAACTTTATAAGTGACAATTCCGTCAAATTAATTGTCAATATATATTTTTTTATTTATTAGGATTAAATATAATTAAAAATTAGTGATTCTTGTGAAGAATCAATAAATAATAGCATTCCACAAGATATTCGTCTATATTTAAAAATAAACTGAGATTTTAATGAAACTAAAAGCAATCTAGTTATCATAAGCCTCCATAACGAATATTTAGAGTACTCTTCTATGAATCAAAAGGTTCAAACCCACGAGTAGACACTTTTTTTTTATTAATTAATTAATTTTATTTTCTAAATTGGTAAAACTTAAATTAATTTCAAAACATTAATTTTACGTTAATGACATCTAAATCTTCATGCTTAAATTTCGTCTTTTTGCTATGGCCACTCGGGGATCATCAAATTATAATAGAATATTATAAGGTCCGGTAATTTTGTTTAAATCTTTTGACAATGAAACTAAAAAAGTGTGTGTCTAAAGGAGAAATATACCGAAAATAACAAGTATTTAAATTTTGCTAATAAATTTGTATTAGTTATGTGTTAAAAAAATACATCATTTTGAATTTGAATATACAGTGTCTCGCAAAATGTCTGCACCAAGAAAACACGAAATTACATTTTTCTTTAATCTACGTAAGAAAATGCGAATTAAATTTTTTTACTGAAAATTGTTAGGTACCTAACAGGGTTATTCATTATAAATTAGCCTCCCTTTATGCCATAATTATTATTGTATAATGTTTACATTGACCGAATTTTGTAAAAATGTCATCAAATGACCATATCAGTGGCGTGCATATTTCACAGGATTTAACATGAATATTTTTTAATAGGGATAGCATACATATATATTTTATTCAATTTTCGGAATGATTTTTATTCTTTCCTGATTAATTAAACGTCAAATATTTACACTTTTTCTTCCTCACTGTAAACTATCTATATTTGGATTATTTTATTATTTAACATAATAGTTGTGATTTTCATAGCTTTTACTTTAATAATGTTAACTTTTTCATATTTACATTATCAACGTTAAATTACTCGAGAACAGACGGTATAAGATAGGGTTATCAATAATATACATTTGTGAAATTAGAAAAAATATATATCCCAAAAATTTAATAACATAGAGGCTATCCCATTTAAAAAAGTTTATTTGTGTTGTATTCCGTGAAATCTGAATACGTGTTTTTATGGTATATTTAAAAAAAGTCAGTCATATCCACAAACTTTTATTTAAAGCTTTTTTTGAATATGCAATAGTGGTTATAAAAGGTGTCTTTATTAATGAATAATGTTATACATGATCTTAAATAAATTTGTTGAAATTAATTTAATTTGTAAAAATGTCACTTCTGCTTCTCCCGTACTGCTAAAAAAAAAAAAATTGTGTGCAGATCTGGGATTTGATGGTGGTAAATATTAATTCTAAATATACATTTTTCAAGTAACATTGTCCTCCTGTTTTTAGAAATAGAGGTTACTGCTTAGCCAAATTCACACAGTATGTTTATATAATATTAAAAACTTCCCCTACTAAATATTTTGGCTCAATCAAAGTAGATATCTTAAATTGATTATTGTTAGAAAAAGTAGAAATAATATTAAATATAAAAAAAAAATTAAAAAAATAATTTAAAATTAGTTTAAGTTATATTATTTAAAGAAAAAAATGTTTAGCTTGGACTTAAATAAAACAGTAAAGAACCACCTGAGAATAATCACTTCAATTTTCCTATAACAAGAATTATTCATAAAAATTACTTATATTTTCCAAACCTAACCAACAGGATTATTGGAAATACCAACAAAAATAATCCGGTTGGGGTTCGGCCCTGGGGGCTAGGGCATTTAGAGTCGAGATATTGAGACCAAACTTGGTATATGGATATACTAAAAATTGCATTAAAAAATTCACCCCTCCCCACCCCTATCTGATATGGTGGGGGTGGCATCCCCAAAAAATCAAGTTAGAACTTTTTAACAAAACAGTTAAAATCTACGATTTTTTAAACATACAAACCCGAAATTTCAATTTTTTTATCAAATTTGTCAAAAAGTCTAAAAAAAATTTTGGAAAAATTTTATCAAAAAATTGAAATTTTGGGTTTGTATATAAAAGTCGTAGATTTTAATTGTTTTTTTAAAAAGTTCTAAATTGATTTTTTGGGGATGCCACCCCTCTATCTCCCTCTAGGGGATGGTGGTGGTAAGATTTTTATACAAAAATGTTGCAAATCATTTATATTGTAAATATGCCAAAAATAAGATTTTTATGTCCTCTGTAACTATGTTTAAATGCCAGCCCTCACATCCGAATTATATTTTCTATTTTTTTTTTGTCATCGGCTTCAACTGCTAAGGTTATTTCGCCTCGTATTCTGTGTAGGCTTTGTTAATGTTTCCCAGCGCCACTTTAGGAAGAGCACTGTTAATTAGAGCCCAACAGTGAATGGTCGAAATTTCAAAACAGTTATAAATACACAAATTTTGAATTCTAATTTTAAAACATTAATTAATAGTTAACTAATTTATATCATAATATATATCATTAAGAATGGGACATAGTACAACTAAAGATTATCTGATTAAAAATAAAACCATTAAATGAAATATGCTTCGAAAAAAAATACCCGTTTTCGAAATTCAAAAATTATTAATGGCTATAATATTTTTCAGTATCATTTTACTGAATTCGGTAAACATTTTTAACACTTTCCAAAAACTAATTTAAACTATAATTTAATTTTTTTATATAAATCATGTGGGTACTCTTGTTGGGAACTCGTCCTTTATTAACAGTAAAATAATTCAGTAATAAAACATAAGCACAAGCACAACTCATTCACAATACCTACTACCCGTAAACGCACTAACAACGCACAATAACAAACATTAGATAGAAAATAGTCCAAGTAATGAATCACGAGTGAATGAAATTTCATCCAAGAGCTAAAAATAGAAATCCGTCGATCGCTCTCCATCATTTACTAAAATTTTAGGTGGACCCTTAACTCCGCCCACTGCAAACGAATATCGACTTATTCATATTCACTAGCCAGCGCCATCTATTGGTAGTATCCATTTCGCTCCAATGAAACTTCTATAAGGTGAAACTACTATTAGTTCTTTATACAATATTATTGCAATGTGATGTCTAGTAGTAGCGCCCTCTCGTATGCGGGGTTAAAATCATGACTTGTTTTGAATAATTCAGCGCTTAGTTTATGCGTATTTCTAACGTAAAAAGTTACATATTTCGCTGGTTTTTTCGGTGTATATATCCGTTATAGGTAAGTATACTACTGTTATTTGTATTCCCTATATTTATCTTGACTTAGATAAAGCATATGATGACGCTAAAGTGCAAAAATTCCTATCAATTTTTTTGTGGTTAGGTAAAGTGTATTTTCTTCGCTCTCTGCTACAGTGGCCACAAACTGATTCGCAACAGTGGCCACTGCTTTTAAAAAATAGAAGTAGTGGCCACTGTTTCCGATATATTTTTTTTTTATTTCAGAAAGAAAAAATTCCACGGCCAAAGACGAAAAGACCTGGTTTAATTGGAAAAATTCCTCTAGAGACCATGAGAAATGCTCTTTGTAGTATAAAGGAATATGGTCTTTCTGTAAAAGCAGCCGCAATTTGGCACGATATTCCAAAAACTACCCTTAGGAGATATAAAAAAAATTTGAAAATGTTGAAGACAAAGCAAACGTTACTACTGGATTGTCGCCCAATTATACTGTAAACCGAATATTTTCTATTGCGGAAAAACAGAGCTTTGTCAATACCTCCAAATGTGTGTCAAATTGAATCATGGACTCACTCCAAAAGATGTCAGAAAGTTTGAATTTTCATTGGCAGCAGAATATGGCAAGCGAATTCCTCCCTCTTGGTTCAAAAATGAAATGGCAGGAAAATATTGGATGACCAATTATCTCAAAAGATATCCTCTCTCTATTCGAACAGCTGAAGCTACATCCTTGGGTCGTGCTATGGGTTTTAATAAAGTTGTCGTTCAGAAGTGTTTTGATAACTTGCAAAAAGTCATTGAAAAGCATCACTTCAGGTCTGATAAAATATATAATGTCGACGAAACCTCCGAGCAATTACTACTAGAGGGAGTCTTCCCCCCTTCCCCGCGCTTAATTTTGTTAGCAACATCTACTCCCCCCGAGGGGGAAAATACCTCTTCTGTAATTGGCTTATTTAATCAGCGTTGCCAAGTTTGACAGCGCCAGAAGTTTTCTGTGAGCGCCAGTTCTGACACTTTCTGACACATGTCAATTTCTTATTTGTATTTTACGGAAAATATTATTATTTATAACGTTGTAAAGGTTGTAAATGTATATTTAAGATTTATTATCTCTAATAATATGGTGAAAACATGCTTTATGTGTAAAAGGCCTGTTGAAAATGCTTCTTCAAGATAATATCATAAGTAAGTACAGACACAACCTAATTATCAGAGGCGGTGCATTAGTCAATCACCTTTAATTTGCAATTAAACTTCTTTATTTTCTTATCGAAAAATTAAAATTAAGAGCAAGTACACTCCAGCTACGTTCGTCTTTATCCGTCTCATAATGATTATAGTAAAGGATAATTACTTATTATTATTTTAATATCACATCTTTGTAAAGTTTATTGTTATTTTTTTTAGGTTTCCTTTTCTTGATATGAGAAAGAAATACATGGTTCCAAAATATAGGAATTCAACAAGTGACCACCTGAATAACTTTTTATGCTAATGCATTTTTATTACAGATCTCAGGGAAGGAAAATATTAAAGAAAAATGCAATTTCGACAAAAGAAGTATAATAATCAATCCTGTCACTACTTCTACACTATATTCATCTGCTACTAAAATACTAAAACAGCAAGTAAGTAGAGAAACTTAAGTTTCTTTCAAAAAGAATGTTTAAGGAAAAAGGCATAGCTATTTTTTTGTTGACACTTTTTTTTAACTAATCTAAAAGACTAATTTTGTGTATTGTTTAAATGTTCATTTTTTGTACTTAATTCATGGTATAAAAAATAAAAGGTAGGATATCAACAGTGTCAAAAATAGGACGGCCACGCGCATGGCGTCACGCGTAGAGTTTGTATAGGCGCGAATTTAAAAATACTAACGAAGTATGAGGAAAATATATGCTAACTTATAGAAATTTGATGAATATTAAAGATAATATTTTAGAAATTACATGAAATATCTATGGATATTATTATGGGATAGTTAAGGAAAGAACTATGAAGGAACATAAATGCAAATACATACATAAAAGAAATTTTTTTGAAAAGTTTTTACCTTTTTTTTTAATGATTTATTATGTTTATACAAATTCGACTTCTAAAGATAGTTTTTATAACCAGGATAATAAAATAAAGAGTATCTTTACAACTCGAAACTGGGGATCCTGGTAACAATTTCACATCTGGATATGCCGGAAATTTTTACCTGACTAGGATTTGCAACTCATTTACCTGCATTATTTTACCCAATTGAATAAAAATAAGTATTAGAAAAAAAATTCCCATAATATAATGCAGAAATTCATATAATGCAAAACATAAAAAAATGTACCAAATACAAATAACTGTATTACAATACAAAAATAAAATAAAATGTCGCTGCATTTTTCCTGGACCTAGTCGCTGACAGTTGTTAAATCATTCATGAAATACAAGTCGAAATTTTTTTTTTGTGACATTTACAATTTTATTTTTCTTATATTGAGAAATTTTTAGCCTTCAAAGGGTAGAGTCTCCAGTTTAGAAGTCCCAAGTTGTGAATTAACCAATGTGATTCACACTGGTTCATTCACAACTTCACATTATGTGAAGTTCTGATTTAAGATCTCTCTTATAATTGGAAGGTTGAAAGTGCTTGGAATACATATGAAAATTTATCTGCGGGTCACAAGCCACTGAAAAGGCTGCTTCATGCCGAATTTTCTTGGGAAGGATGGTAGAATTGCCTATTTAACATATTTTTTTAATAAAAGGCTCATGGATTTTAAGAATTTTAATCTAGGGAATGGCATGCTCCCCTGGGACTCTGCTGGAGCCGCCCTTGGGTCACTTCTTACTTCTGACTAAGCTCTTACTGTCGAGGAAAGCGAAAAACCATATCTTTCTTGAATCCTTTCCTTTAATTGTTACTATTACATCCGTACCGCAATTTTTCAATGTTTTTCATTAAAGCCACTCACAGAGAACAAATTTTACAACACAATATAATACAAATATCTGTTCATTATCTTATAAATCACTATAAATGACTCACAAACTACTGCAACATGCGTCTGTCATATGATATTTATTTCGCGCCAGCTCTACTAACTCTACGCATGACGTCAGCGCCGCCATGACACCATGCGCGATATCCCCCCCTGTACTTAATTTGTTTTAGGTTTAAACTAAATGAACTTCTAAGAAATGCATGGAATATCCCAAAAGAGCTAAGGAAGGTTTTAAAATTCTTAAGAAAAGTATTCAGAGCCAAAAACATAAAATAGTCTTCCTGTCCAAAATATAAATAGGTATAAATATTTAGATATTATGAGTGATTTTTTATTCTATAAATAGAACATAATTTGCTTCTAAATCACTACCTAATGAACTATATTATATAGTACAAAACTAAACAAGAATATCACATTATTCATGTTTTTTTTTAATTTCCTTAAAAAACGTCCCAAAAAAATGTGAATATTTATTATTGGAGTTAACATCGTTATGCTAAAACAATACTAGAACAACTTAAATAATGTGGATTTTGAGTTATGCAGATCATTATGATCTAAAATAATGTTTGTCTGGTGCTATAGTCAGGTATAAAAACATTCATTTATTTAAACACAGTGGCAATATACATTTTATTTAGTTTTAAGTTAAAACCTGTTAGGACATCCTAAAATTACTTTTTTCGTTTGATGTGAGATTAATTATTCTACATTTTTGTTGGTGAAATAGGATATATTAAGATGTCTTACTGTTTTCTCTGATTATCTAAAAAGTTAGAACAATATACAAAGACTGTTATAACAAAAAAGAGATATACCTTTACTGAAACACACAATTAGTCAGTTCAATTGTACGATAATTTAAAGCAGAAATCCAGAAAACTATAAAAATTTGTTTAAATGTGTTTTTACTATAACAAGGACATAATTATTAAAAAAACTTGGCACATTAACATTGACGATGGGTTTTAATAATATATATTATACAAATCAGAACGAACTACACAAAATGACATTATTAATAATTTAGTAATAAAAAAGTTAAGTACAATGATGACATTAAAAGTTGAGTTTCTCGAAATACTTTTTTTAAATTGTCTCAGTAACTACCTAGTATTTTTCTAGCAATATGATATTATATGAATGTGCATTGTGTGATATCTTATATTTTAGGAATCAAATTATATATTTTTTGCAGGTTTCTGTTAACAACGATTCCAAGAACTTTTAAAAATATTAAAACGGCATTTGCAAATATAATTCTCAATTAAGAGCTTTTGATCTAACATTAAATTTTTATTCTCCATAAGGTTATAGCTTCCTAAGAAGAAAGTTTATCAAGACTTACCAGACTCAAAATATCAAAATTTTACCAACGAATTGATGGTTCTACTGGTTTCCATAGGAAAATTCTCCTCGAAACTACTAAAAGAAAAGTGGCAGAGGCAACCGAAGAAGGCAAAAAAGTCTTTTGCAAAACAAAAACTAGAAATTTGTTTAAGAATCTATTGTTTGAAGTTTTACCATTAATAATTTTTGATAACGATTTAAGATTATAAAGTTCTATTATGAATTTTACTCTTTGATAACCTATGTTAATTTTTATTAGGACCAAAATAAATTATAATTTTCACTTCAACTACAAAAACCCTCATAATATTAAAAAGGGGAAAAACGTTAGATTAGTTATGTTCAGGAATAAACTCTTTAAACATTTATCTACTTAAAATGTGTTACTTTTAGAAGGTATGTTATTAACTTTCTATTTGTACTTGTATTAATTTATTTCATTTTATTATCTGTTGTATTTTCAAATTGATTTTGATATTAATCTTATCTATTTATATATTTTTTATACTCACATATATGTTTTTTTCATTAAAACAAACGTTTATTAGCTTATTAAATATAATAAATTCATGTTGTTTTATTATATGCTTGTATGAATGATTACTTTTATTTCCTTTTAAAAATGAATTTCGAAGATAAAGCCGAAACGGTGAGTGAGAATAAAAATTAGACGAAAGTGACGATATTTACTGGAGCTTTCATCTACACGCTCCTTTTTCTAGCCATCTACACCTGAGCCAGCAAGATTCGTCTTCCCTCCATCCTTAAATTCTCCAGATTTACAGAGAAAACGCCGTCCTCTTTAACATATCCAGACCTTCTTTGATGGGGACTATACCACTACATTATCAGCTTTATTTGTTATCCCGAGCAATTTAAATGCATTCGTAATTGCTCATTCTCACCTCTTGTAGATTCCGTATTCAGTTTTCTTATTTTTAGTTACGTTTGCACTGCTCTTTTATTTTCACAGCTTTAATTCTATAATGCTGTAACGCTACAATATGGATCCATTTATGTGGTTTATACTATTTAATGTTATTCGTAAGTGACCAACCCATTATAATAATTAAAGATTATTGTATTACAGGCCTGAAGATGTTCCTGTAAGGCCGAAACTAGTCGCTCCTGTATTTATAATAAAATTTATTTTAAGGTTTTATTCTTCAATTGAAAAAATTAGACCTTTACAGTGATTTTGTTTCTTTTTCTGCATTAGACATATATATGACGGTATTCATTTTAAAAATAGTAAAATTAGCAAATTTTTTAGTTTTTTTTTTTTACAATTAAAACGTTTGGACAATGTGTGTTTTTATAGATAAATGATACGCCACTGAACAAGAAGGATGTTTACCTTCCCTCTTGTGCCCGCTTCCTCACTTCCTCTACAGATGTTGCTAACACAACAATCGCCTACAAACTCGTTTTCACGCTCCCTCTATTAGTAATTGCTCGGAGGACGAAACGGCTCTGACCACAGTACAAGAGACAGGTAAAGTGGTAGCTATGAAAGGCCAACCGCAAGTTTGTCAAATAACGTCCAGTGAAAGATGGACCTTGGTGACAATGTGTGGTGCAATAAATGCGGATGGCAATAATATACCGCCGCTTTTAATATTTCCGAGAAAATTCATTATTATAGGTGCACCAAATGGAACCATAGGAGTAGCATCACACTCGGGTTGGATGACGTCGCTAATATTTGTTCAGTGGCTGCAGCATTTTATATCCTATGGACAACCACATTAGTCACATTTCTTACACAACAATAAAAATGGCTCGAGCAAATAACATAACTTTACTTACTTTGCCTCATCATACGAGCCACAAACTGCAGCCACTGGACAGAGCTGTCTATGGTCCGCTGAAATCGCACTATAATAGTGCCTGCCGTTCGTAATTGATGAACTATCCTGGTCAACGCATAAGCATATATGACATTGCTGAAATTCTAGGCCAGATCTATAGCAACGCATTTTCCACAAATAATTGTGCATCGGGTTTCAGAGCTACGGGCATTTACCCGTTTAATTCAAACATTTTCATTGACGATGATTTTTTGGCCGCCCAAGTTACTGACATACCTCTCGAAGAAGATAATGAACCAGAAGAAATTAATCCCAGCCAAGATACTGCCAAAGTTACACCACAAAAACAAAATAGCCTACTAGAAAAAGCGGGCCCAAGCTGTAGAGATTTTCAAAACCAAAAAGAGATAACTCCACCACAAAAAGTTTTTAGTCCCGAGGCCTTAAGGCCATACCCAAAAACTAATCAGATTAAAAAAATGGGACAAAAAAGACAAAAAAAAACTACGAAAATATTGACCAGCACTCCGATATTGAAGGAAATCCAGGAGCAGGAGCACTTAAAGGAATCCAGGAAACAAAATTTAAACAAAAGCAAGTCCACTACAAGAAACATTTTCAGCTTTAATACAGAGACGGCCAATAAAAAAACATTAGCTCCAAGGAATGACGATAGTAGCGATACAGAATCTAATACCGAAAGCTTGAACCTTACGGACTCTGATGGTGTTAATTGGACTGAAGAACCTAGAGATCAGAATTGCGATGGTGAAATTTTGGTTGGAAGCTTTATCTTAGTAAAACTTGCTACAAAAAAACAAGTTAAATATTGTGTTGGCCAAGTTACGGACATCGACAACAGGTTTAAAGAATATAGTGTTAGCTTTCTAAGAAAAAGACGAGAAAACAAGTTTTCTTTTCCTGATGTCTCAGATCAGTCAACTGTCCCACCAGAAGATATCGTGATGTCATTACCAACTCCGGTATCGACGGGAGGCACCGCAAGAGTTCAACGGTACCATCACTTTTCCACGGACCTGACTAATTACAATCTATATTAGACTGAATTTATGATCTGCTTCATGAATTCTGTTTCTGTTTTTTTATGTTTTGACCTAATAAAAAATATTTTTAGGAGAAGTTGTTGTCTGTCCACTGTACCTTTAAAATTTTTCCACTGTACCATACTAGTTGGTACAGTGGCCAAAAAACAATTTTTTTTTCGATAATTTTTTTCTTGGATTGTACAAAACTTTTTGGATAAAAGTGGTAATACTTGCATTTCTTGCATCAGTGACACTCTCTACAAGCTAATTTGGAGTTGGTAAATATGCTCAGTTTAGAACTTATGCCAATTTATAAAAAAGGGTGGCAACTGTTAGCGGACCTCCCCTACTTGCAAAACAAAATAAAAATATTCAAAATCGAACAATATCTTACATTCGCGCAAAATGCCTAAAGTTGTAAAAAAATTAGGTACGAATTTTACAGTTTTTTTGGTATTATCTTTTTATTGTAGTTTCTATTTTCTTTGCCAATTAAGAATATGCCGTAAATAAACTTAAAATTACGTTTAATTTTTTATGTAATTAATAGGTTTGTTTCCAACTAACATCGCATGCGCATTGAATATTTTACGTTCGTAGAACAATCACAGATAGTTTCGAATAATTATTAGTTTGGCGTTCGTAGAAATAAATGAAGTGATTGCCAACTGATTGGGAACGGTTGGAAAAATCTCTGACTATTCTCCAGATCTTAAATCCATAACCGTACAAATTACGTTCGCACTTGCCCACTTATCCAGTCTTATATTATGTTGGTTTAATGTTTAATTACCAGTTGTGATGTCAAATCTTTATCAGAAATTTGTTTTGCTCTTTTGATTTTAGCCATCACGTCAGTGAAATTAAATAGACTACTTCTCGCTTTTGACAAAGGACATATTGTAACTGCTGGAAATGGAATAGTATATATCGGAGTATTTGTTGTAGCAAAACTAACAATGACTGGACTTTGCTGAAATTTAACGTAGGTTTGGACTATGAGGTATACACAAGCTGATATGGAAAATAATACTAATATTAACCATAATAACCTGAAACAAAATATCAAATGAAAACATACAGTATGATGCAAATATAGAATACATTCATTATTCCAAAAGTTGATGACTTTTGAAAAAATCCTAAACCTCGAATGACTCAGAATGATTCGAAAGAGATTCCACAACGAATGAAAAGAATTAGTGCTCTTATCAAGTTTTATTTATTTAAATTTAACCCTTTAAACACCATTACCTTCTTGCAACAAAAGCGCAAACTCAAACATGCTGAAACAAAGTAAAACATAGAAGGCTCTTTTTCGTGTATATTTTTTTGTTTTTTTATTAAATACACAACAATTTTTTTTATCGCATTTACCTATATTACTAATTCGTTATTCCTATTTAAATTTAGGCTTACAAAGTTCTATCGCATTTTTAATTTTACTCCTATTCTACTATATTTTTTATTTCAAAATTTCTTTTTATAAATACTAAAAAATAAAATACGTACCTTTCACATAAAGATCTAGATTCAGCGAAATACTTGAATCCATGGATACTGGTACTATTACAGTACTCCTTAAAATACATGTGAATTTTCGCCAAAATACTTTTTGGTTTTTGCGAATTACATTTATGGTTGTTGTCGGGCATTTTTAATTTAACCTCATTTTCTCGATTTCCCGCTTCTACAGTTTGATCCACCGTAAATATCATAACTTAGCCAAAGCACAACTTTTGGAAGCAAAAATATTTAAATGACTGTTTATAATTTCGTATTAGATTTGACCATCCTTATTATTCGCTTCTGTTTGAAATAAAATAATTGATACGTTTCGGTTGCAATATTATAAATTGAATACGCTAATTAAATGAATAA
Organism: Psylliodes chrysocephalus; assembly: GCA_927349885.1. Classification (NCBI taxonomy): domain Eukaryota; kingdom Metazoa; phylum Arthropoda; class Insecta; order Coleoptera; family Chrysomelidae; genus Psylliodes; species Psylliodes chrysocephalus. The sequence continues at coordinate 34,439,705 of OV651822.1, read as the reverse complement.
AGTTTAAGGCTCAATGGAAAATAGAATGAACTAGGCACAGGAGGGTATGTGGACACAGCCTTGAGGAGGATGAAACATCTATTATGGGTATAGGATTAGAGTTTATTTTACTTATTAAATCTTTTTTAGGCAACATATTTGTTATATTTAGAAGATATTCATTTGACATAACTAGCCGTTTTTTGTTCATTTAATTGTTACTACGGAAGCGGGAGTGATATAACACTACTTTCACTATATTGGTATGAAAATTTGACATTGACATTTGTATACGTATAGGTGTCAATATATTGTGTTCTTGATTATACTTAGCACATGAAAAAGGTGTATGACCGCCAAATACAATGCAAAAAACTTAACAAGTTAAAGTAAGTAAGAAATCAGATTAATCAACTCTTGGTTCGCTTATGATTTATTGATGATCGGGACTTACAGTATTGAAGCAGTCGCTAGCCGTAAGTGAATGTTTTTAACCATAAGTAAAAGTTGTAAAAATAGTAAATATATGTAATTTTGTGGTTATTAAAGCAGTTTTAAAAAACTTGTTTACTTGTGGCAGAAATACGTGTTTAAAAATATACTTTTACTTATGGTTATTGATTTATCTTTTGAAATAGATAAAAAAAACCTATGGCAATCGTATTTTTTTCAAATAAATTATTTATTTGGCACTGTTTTTCCATGTAGTGTAATATCTGTAAGGAGGGGACAGCACTTAGGCCTCATAGGGCCTCTTGTGCACCCTTCAGGAGCATATAGGACTTGCCTCTCAACTTGTCAAAACCTGCTGGTTCTCGCTGAGAGGTGTCTAAAGACAGCCATCTTCCCAGCTCATTGAAATTCTACAGGTTATTAAATTATCAAAAACCAGCTGGTTATCGCTGGGGGGTGTCTAGTGATAGCCAGCCTTTCTGGTCAAAGTCCTGCAGGTTAATAACGTCGCTAAGGTATCTCTAAATGCCCCTTTTTTAAAAAGTGGCCATTTGGTGGGCTTCTACCCCGATGGTAAATATCCGGGTATCACCATTCTGTCCGCCCACTCCACAGGGTACTTATAGTGTAGTAATTTCTCTTTAAAATATATAACGGGTTAACAAAATTGTTGTGCAATATACTTAGTTGTTTCAGTATGTCATCACAATAATAGATAGGCATAATATGCTGTATTGAAAGATGAGAATCCCACTATTGGTAAAGATAAGAAATTTTTGGGAATAACACATCACTGTTAAATGTATACAAAAAACATATCAGTATTCTAGGAAATTGGGATTTTTTATTTCTATAAGAAAGTTTGTAACTTTTTAAATGTCTAAGATTTAATTTGAATTTCTTTCCGATTTTTGAAAAATCGGTATTTTTTTTTTTTTTTATTAAAATAAATTTCATTTTATATGCGACACTAAGCTAGATATTTGAGACCCTACTCTTATTTCTTTCTTTTCTGTATTCCGTTTCTATTATTTAAACATTCTGTGGCAAATGGACACCGTCCGAAGCCATATCTCTCACACACACACAAATAAATTTCTTCTAACTATACGATTTTTTAATTAAACGTGTTTGATAACATTACTGTTCTTCCTATCCCCAGTCGTCAATGTGGATATGTTGCTAAAATGAACGTTTCAGTAACATATCCAGAAAATGTCATCTCAAAGACGTCATTTTTTAGGTATTTGCAGACGTCACATTGTAACGTTTCTGGGACGTTATATTTCTGACTAGATTGTGCGATATTTTATAATAACCCTAAAAACACAGATCTGCCAGAAACATCCCATTTAGGTTCCATGTATGTTTCTATATTTCTGACATAAATGGTACATTCCTACGATGGCTCTAAAGAAAAATGTTTCTGAAATGATTTCTTAAAAGCGTTTTAGAAACATCGTAATTATATATAGGTATTCTTTTTTGTTTTAAATATTATTCTGAAATATCAATAAATTAAAAAATTACTGCAATCTCCAGATATCAAACTCCAATAATAAATTTGAACATTTTGAACAATGTTTTTATTTTACAAGACAAATGCTACAGGTCAAATTTATCTTTATTAGTTCCTTCAAAAAAGAGTGCAAAGCAAATACGACAGAGATGAATATACCCTTCCTTCTGATTCAGCAGGAGAGTTCGGTTAATCCTCCGCGAGCTAAAAAATACAATATTGACAGAAGCCCTCGTGATGGAATCTATTTCTTTGCATTAAAAGTGTAGCACTGAGCTACAGTACTTACGAAAATATCGTTCCATTTATAAAAATTGTATGGATGGAACGATATTTTCGATGAAAAGGAATAGACCTCATATTTGTTTTGCTCGCGGAGTATTAACCGAACACGTCTACCGTATAATCAGATGCAGTCATGGTGTAAGGATACAGGTGAAGCGGTGCGCAGGTTTTATGACGTCAACATCGGTATTGCCACGGCCGCCTATACACTGCCATGCCATTCCATGGCTTTGTTTACATTTTGTAATGATTGTCAAGAAGTTTAATTTTTATTTCCTGGTTCTATAATCATTATAAAACTGAAAATATATTTAGAAGAAAATAACAACTGCGTCAAATAACATCAAGTTATGCTCAATAATACAAGAAAAGTCACTATAGGCAGATAGACGCTTGTGCAAAAGTAATGCCAAATAAAAAAAATATTTTGTGCTTTTATACAAAAAAAGTAGGTAATTTGTTTCGAATTTAGCCATGGTGTAAGGAATTTATCCTAATATAATTTCTCTTTGGCGTAAAAAAGATAGTGTTCATCTGAAACTGAATTTTTCCATCACAAAACTTGGAAGAGGATGTTACATCTAGGATTTAAATCTTCATACCTAGCATTGCTATCTGATAGATTGAGATCAAAACGTACCTAAACTTACAGAGACATTACCATTAAAAAGTTTTAGTGGCTCAGTACGGATAAAAACTGGAACTAATAAAAGGCATATACAAATAACTAATTTAAAAGTGAAACTAAAATATGTAGTGTCCCGTTTATAGTGGAAAAATGTTTAACCTCTTTCCATTTAATTAATAATAGGAAGTGCTGACTCATTAAATATGTTTAAAAAGCAAGAAACTCTTGCTCAAAAAGGTATACTACAAAGTGGATAAATTTTTCTAAGATTCCTTGAATTAAGTAGTTCATTTTAATTTATGTGTATACTCCTGTATATATATTTCTCGATTGTCATATTTGTACTTAGGTCATGCATTTTTGTTTTTATATTATATTTGGTCTTGATATTAGAATTTAAAAAATTTTAAAATAAAAAATTTCATTTATGAATATTTTGTTTGTTTCTTTTCCTTTGAATTTAACTTATGTTATCTATCTTTGTTGATAAGAATGTAATTAATTCTTCAACAATAAATAATTTTGAATCGATTCCAATAAACTTGTGTATAATGTTAACGAATGCTGAACAATAAAATTAAAGTGAAATGAATTATGATCAGTATATTTTTTTAGTCGCCAATTTTCTTAAATAATCAGTTTGAAAGTATGTATTACTTTTATAGATTATAAATGTAATAATTTAATTTTAAATTAGTCATCAAACATGGCCATCAATAACTTGTATGCACAGATCAATTACTTTCTTGTATGGTTGGGTGCTGGTAAACCCCTTTATGTATTTAATAAATAGAAACACTTGGCAAAACATACTTTATTTTAATAAAAAGCACAGAGGTGTTATTTTAAATTGATGTATTTATGTTTAAAAATGGTTTATACATAATGTTTACTTCTTTATCTTGCTTAACACTTTATAATGTATATTTCTTGTTCTAAATTTAAACATTTAGCCCAGTCTCTTAAGGTAGTAAACCCAGGTAAAGGATAATGAACAGTTCTTAAAATCTATAAGCCTTAGGACGAATGCTTCTTAGGGAGATTGTGGATGCTATGTCATCCGAACTTCAACGAATTCTTTTATTATTTTCATTGTATAAAACATTTATTTGACCCGGAGTGAAACATTTACTTTACTTTCCTGAATTTCCACTTGAGAATTATTTTTCAACTGGCTAATTTCTTCTTTCAATGAAAGTATTTCTATATTTGATTTGTTGCATTTTTCAGTAATTTTGTTTAGTTCTTCACGAAGACTCTTAATATTTTTCTCTAAAATAATAATTTCATTTCGGTGGTCACATCTGAAACAATAACATACAGTTAATATTGAAATAAAAGCAATTATCACTTCAAAGTTTAATATTTAATAAAAAAAAATTGTTTTTAATGATTGTAATGTTAATTAGTACATGCTAAGTTGTGTAATTTTCTTTTCAAAGCCACATTTTTTGTTAATAAGGTAAATTTGTACATACGTTTCTAGTTCTGATGATACCAATATATTTTGAGTGTCTGTTTCCAAACTTTGATTCTCCTTGTCCTGGTCTGCAGTTGACAATTGTCTGGAATGCCCCGAAATATTAACAAAGCTCTCAATAAATGTTTGTTGATATCTTTTTGCCTGCCTTCTTAATCTATCGTCACTTTCTGCCTGTCTTTTTTTCAATGGGAGATTTTCAGTAGGAACTGCCATTTGTTTTAAGTTTCTGCCAGTCTTAGTGGAGTAGTTTAATAGCCTCTGTTGTAAGGGTATTTCAAAACTATCCTTCGAAAAATGTATGGAATAAATACAAGCTTAAAAAAGAAACAAGACATAAAATGAATCATATTCAAATTAGGTTTGCAAAAATCATACCATTTTTCAAATTAATTGTATCTTTTCACCCGCAACCGTTGACCCAGGCTTTGGCTTTATCTGTTTTCGGAAATCCAAAATACTTAATATTTGTTCCCTTTGTTTTTCTTGAATAGTTCTTGCTGCCAAATACTGCACAACCTGGCATTTTGTTAGTAACTACACACCCTAAAATATAGTAGATTTTAATGTACCAATAATATAATAATAATAATAATGATATATTAAAATAACAATAATGAATAGAAACTATTTCTTTTATCTACCTAACTTTATATCAATTACACTACCAACTTAATTAGAAATTAATTTAATAATACGTACCAATAATTTCTAAACAGGCCTATTGATATATAGAAATGATATTAAATATTAAGATAAATATATCTATAAACTTCTAAACACTACCAGGAAAATATTAGAATAACTTTAAAAGTCGGTTTTTAACATTGGAGACATAGGCAAAACAAAAATATGCTCCGAAGGTGACGTCATGCGCAAGAATGACCAAATTTCGTACCGCTTACCGCTTCACCTGTATTCTTCCGCCATGGATGCAGTGACTATATTGACATATGACGGACAGTTGAAAATGAAAATTAGTTTCGTCTCGCTTATAATAAAGTTTGGAAAAGTAATAAAAGTAAAAAAAGTAAAAACAACTTCTCTATAAACTTTTAAATAATCTAAAAGTGATAATAGGCAGCCGGATTGACGTGTATAGTTTGTACGTAAAGCAACATGAAAAATCACTTCCAATTCCAAGTTTGATCAGGCTTGGCAAATGCAGAAATAATCGTTTTACGTGCAAACTATTCAAGCCAAAATGAAGAAGGTACCTTAATTTCCTTTAAGAAAATGTGGCTTTTATACATTCTAGTCATTATTTCTTTATTTGTTAACTTTAAGAATAACTATTTTAGGTATTGTTTTTTTTTAAAATGAAGGTACCAATAATGTGTGTAAATTTATCAGAAGATGCAAAGCTACCCTCAATGAACGAGTTGTGTAAGTTGTTTTTATTCACTGGAAAAAAGGAAGATGCCAAGTTAAAAAAAGCTAAAGCCATTATGGATAATTATGTTAACTTAATATCAATTTTTTATATTGCCATTTAATTGAAACATTTTCAGATTCGGTAAATTGGTAAATAAGAAAGAAATGGAAATTAAAATAGATGAATGGTTGTGGAGGGCTCCGGAAAGAAATAGACACAATGAATCGGAGTGTAATAATCAACATTTTTTATTTTTGTGTCAATAAGTAATCCTGTATTTATACTCATATACATATTAAAAAACAATGACACGGTGACGCATTACCATACCTATTTTTTTTAATTAATTTACTTTAAAGAAATAATTATATGAAATCAATTTTACCTAGTAAACTCATCAGTATAAGATTAGAACACATTGCAAGAGGGTCAATTGAAAAAATATTTTTTAATTATCTATTTAGACACGCTAAATATTATCTAGTCCAGGTTATTTAGAGCCACACCTTTCAATTATTACTTTATTTGTTATAAAATGTCAATCATTCATTCTAGAATGCTCTGGTAATGAAAACGAAAGCGCCTAGATAACGATTATTCTAGAAAATACCGAAGGTTCCACTCTAATGAATGGTGGATCCGTGGATACTCAGATGTATGTTTTGCGATGTCTATGGTTCTGATTCGTACCAAGTTTTGGCGAATGCTCAAAGAATAATATAAATAATAATAAAATAGATTCAAATTGAAAAATAAAAACGATTATTTTATTAAATTATTACAATAATATATTTATTTCTTTCATGGTTTGGTTAAACCTTCTTCAAAGTGTTGCGCATTTTGATGTAAAAAGGATTTATATTGTTCTACATCCTCAGAAGTATTAACAAACTAAGTAAGGAATTTTAAAACATGAGCATTATTAACTCTCATTGCTTGTTGAGGGACTATTTTTTTCATAAATAAATTCAACCAATACCTGTTGATAAGGACGGTATCGGTCTGGTTTTCGTGTGTGCTCTGACTGAAATAAAAAAAAAAACTATAAAATGACAGAACTTTACTTACCTAGCTGATTGGCAGATAATCACGAATAATTGTCATTAGATAATATAGACTGTTTAAAGATACAAAACAGTAATGGAGAGGACTAAGCAAACTCAGGGAATACTTAGATTCACTGACAACAGTCTTCTGGGCTAAAGTAATAGTAATAAATGCATATACCTAATCATGCAGTATGACTCTCTTAAAGATAAGATAAGAGTCTTTAGTATGACGACCGGCAGCCAGTCCTCAAAGTACTGCAAAGGTTAGAACTACAACCCAAAGTAATATTGGACTGCTAACAGTAACAATTCCTCCAGGCCCATGGTAGAACATAATAAAGTCACTCTTTAATGGGTGCCGAGACATGAGAGAGTGTTGAAAAACGATAAAGCAGACCTTCTTCCTAGTAGAGGGGCTAAGAAAATACTAACTGGACAAGATCTCACATGTGCTATTTCATATTGACATGTTAAAGGGAAAAGATAAATTGAGAAACCCATAAGTTCTGGTTGAAACTTCCTGGACTCTGGACTCAGGCAGCCCATCCAAGAGTAGAAAAACTCAAATGCTGAAGGTTTATCATATTGGGAAAAATGGTGCAACCACTTTAAGAACAAAGGTCCGGTCATCCAACCTTTTTCTTGCACAAGTCCTATGGTTCCAAGGGAAGCTCCATCTAATAGCTCATATTTAAAATTTTTCCGAGGGTATATCAGCGCCGGTGGCACAAAATGGCCAGTTGTTCCCATACAACATACCACTGTTACATGTAATCCCCTTTCCGCACTCGTTAATGCACCAACCTGCTTTTTACCGGTGGCAGCAAAAATTTTTGGCGTGTTTTGCACAGTAGACAATGCGCTTTCATCCGCGTTATATATTCTAGTGAAATTAATGTTACTCTCAGAAATAGTTTTGGTGTAAATTTCAAAGAAGGACTGTACTCGCGGCTTATTAAAACCCATTGCACGGGCAGCACTGGTCGCTTCTGGCTTTCTCAAACTTATGTCTGGATGACGCTTCCGAAAACCAGCTTACCAATCCCAGCCTGCCATTCGGGTTTCATTATTAAATCGATGCTCCAAATTATAGCGTTCTGCAATTTGGTAGGCAAGCCTTCGGAGATCTTTAGCTGATAACCCAAAGAAGCAAGATTCTAAGAGTTTGACGTGATCAATAAGTTCCCTTTCAACATCGGCACTAAATGTTCTTCGGTATCTGCCAAGACCTTTATTTGAACCCTGAACAATCTTGTTTTTATCATTTTTACACCGCCTCCGTAACGTTGCTTGCGGTACGCCAAATTGTGTTGCTGCCTTTAACCAGCCCATTTCGTTGTTCTCTACTACTCGAATAGCCTGGCTCATGGATTCTTCACTCCAACTTTGTCTGTTGGTTTTTCTTTTGTATTTGCCGACCATCTGTAAGAAAATTTCAATTCTTTAGAAACAACAGTTTGATAAACAATTATTAAGGAGTTTATAGGTCAAATAAAATTTTGATAATTTTAACAGCTGTTGTGGTTGTGGTAAATAATAACCACTGCCACTGTGGACTGATCCTACCAGAGTTTTTGGAGCACACTTGTCGAAATACCAAAACCTAATCTTGTTCTGCTTAAAACAATTAAATTTGGCTTTATTCTATAAAATAAATGACAAATTAATGACATTCAGCTACTGTGCAAATGCAGTAACTACGAAAACCACAACAAACATTGTTTATTGTTATAAAATAAATACTTCAGCAGAATACAATATTTCGGGGCAAAATGACATAGTATGTCATTTTACCCGGACCAAAGGTATGTCATTTTACCCGCAGTCATCTTTTTTTAAAACAACAACACTAAGTTTCTATTAACGTAGTTTTTTAAAAACTAAAATGCTAAACTCTAGTGAACAAACTTACCCTTTAAGACTGCGTAACAATTCAAGCAATTATTGATAAGAAATATTTAATTATAAACTAATAACGCATGCACACAAAAAACTTATAAGGCCGTTGTTAGGTTAACCGACAAGATTTAGTATAATTCTTCCGATATAGTATCTCTCACTAACAGAGGCTGACTGGAGCGTACCCTTGAGTACGCACAATATATCTGCTAGTGTCTAACACGATTGTGTACGGCAATAGTCGATCTATGTCATTTTAGCCGAGTATGTCATTTTGGGCCAACTTTCCCTAAACAGGATTTTTTGACAAAAAAATTAATGGCCTAAAAAGGACCCCATTCATGAGCACGCAAAACGTCCCAATGGAGTGACTGCTTTCCAAAATCCCTCCATGAATGTTAAAAATTAAATGTTAAAAATTGAATGTTAAAAATTGAATGTTAAAAATTAAATGTATAAGCGTAGCGTGATAGTTTTGCTGGATATACAGATGTCCTAAGGCCCCCATTCACGAGCACGGGAAATGTCCAAATAGAGTAACTGCATTCCAAAATCCTTCCGTGAATATAAGTGTGGCGTGGTAGTTTTGCTGGATATCCAGACGTCCAAAACAGCCAACGAACTGAAGTAGCAGTTTGCGGCGTGGACGCTGTATGAATGGGAAACCCCGAGTTTGTTGTGCAACTGTACAACACAAAAAACTACATTATTCACGCATCCATTTGGAGGGATCGTGAATAAACAGTTTCTAAACGTAAAAATCCATTTGGATGTCGTCCAAACGGATTCATTCCATTTGGAGTAATGTAAATGGGGGCCTCTAGACATCCATCGAACTCTGATAGTAGTATGCAGCGTGGACGCTGTATAAATGGAAAACCTCGAGTTGGCTATGCACCACCCAACACAAAAACTATATTATTCACGAATCCATTTGGAGTGACCGTAAATGAACAGTTTCTAAACGTAAAATCCATTTTGATGCCGTTCAACTGGATTCATTCCATTTGGAGTGATGTGAATGGGAGCTTTAGTAAAATACATTTGGATGCCGCCCAAACGCATTCATTCCATTTGAGGTGATGTGAATGGGTGCCCTAAGGTCTGTTTCAACAACAATAGGTGTGTTCGGGTTCTTCTAAAATACATTAAGAACTATCAGAGGACTAGTTGACCAGTGGACAGTTTAATAGTTGTATGCGACGAATAATTTGGAATTCAACTGTTCCACTGATTCTCGGACGGTTTGCATCAAGTTTTAAAGAAACCCGAACAAACTCAGAAACGAATCACTGGTGTCAGACTTCTGCGCAATATATAATTTAGCGGTCCTAATAATCTACTGCACCGAATCCTGACATCAATGATTCATTTCTGATCGTTGTTGGAACAGATATCTACACGTCTGTCAATTTTTTTCTAGTTTCTAAATTTTCATCTTAACATAAAACTAGCATTCCCTATTCATCAGCGTCAGAACTAGATTCCCTATCATTTTTAATGACTAGCAAAGCATATGGATTTTCTGCAACCAGCTCCTTTTAGGTAAGATGTGTTTTATTAATTTATAAAAAAAATTGGACAATGTTGGACGTTGGACAGTCTCGAGTCCTAAATATAATATAATAAATAAAACTACAATTGTCTTCCAAAATTTTTAATTTTTATATTGTTCAGTAATAATGTATACAATATAGTGCACTTAAAAATTGTTTACAGTGTGTTCGAAATTCGAGTAACTATATTAGTATTTCGTTTAATGGTCCTACTTTGGTGTACGTATGCATAAACAAACATATTTATTTAGAGCAACCTTAAATTTCGTAATTTCCTCATATTTGCTTTAATGTCCATTAATTTTGCCTGGTTCTTACGATTCGGCATTTTACACTATCAACACTACGTATGAATCACTGTTTATTTTTCCGCGGCACGAAGTGGCGTGTTTAACACTAAGAAACATAATGAATGGGTAATGCAGATGGCAGATGGGATAATGGAGAGGCCTGGCTGGATTTAGTTCTTTAAAATGCAGTGGCGTGTGTAAAACCAGAGGCGTTACTACATATGGAGTCTATAAAGATGTAGTTCGTAGTATAATATAATTGTATACATATACTCATTTGTAAAACTCTTTATTACCGCTTATAACCAAATAGTTGAAGCTGTATTCTAATAAAAATCTAATTTTTATTTAAATCGACTATTATGTTACTGGAAGAATGAATATTTTTGTGGCATTAAAAATGGTAGGGAAATATATGTAATATTAAAACAAATGAATGTTGTGTTCCAGATGCTGTTAAATTAAATAAAATATTATTACGCAGCACCCTTCAGTGTGAGAAGGATCGAGAAGGTTAAAGCAAGCTGATATAAGTCAGTGATTCTGACGTCAGTCAGTTTTATGATAGACGTTATATGTTAATGTTATCAGTTGTATAGTTATTGTAAAAGTTGAGTTAAAATAAATTGAGATACCAAAAACCTGCGTAAGAATATAAAGTATAATTGATTTTAAGGTATTTCTTAAAAAACTGGATAGCATGTGGACCATCGTTTAAAATCAATTTTAGAGTTTAATATTATTATGGCCACTAAAAGAAATTTCAAAGTTAAGGTAAGTAACTCGAAACCAAAAGACAATATGGAATTTTTTTCTACAAAAATATTCTACATTAAAAAGTAACTTAAGAATGTAACACTTTGGAATATTTCAAATTAAAAATTATTTTGCCATTTAAAAAAAAATCATTAATTGTTAATATTTTTTTAAATAACTCGAAAACTACTTACTTTTTAAACATTTTGAAAGCCAATCCAAGATCAGCATCAAACTCTATAAAATATTTTTATGAATACTAGAGATAAGGAGGCGAATCGGCATACTCAAAATATGGTCCCAAAAAACGCACGCTAATTGAGCTTTTTATAATTAATCGCATTGACGCTATACTGTTTTTAAACTAAGAGGAGTGATTTGAATTTAAGTTGGCAATTCTGTAGCCTTCTGATTGGTCAGATTACAGTCAGTTTCACACATTACTTTTTAGCATGAACATCAGCTAATAGTTGACAGTTCTGACATTTTATAATTTGATATCTCATCCATTACTAAAGTTTTTTACTTTATTTCGTATATAGTAGTTCTTCAGTAAGCAATTGTATTGAAAATCTACAATTATGGATCCTTCTACACTGAGTACTATTAAAGGTAGCAATTCTGAAAAGGCTTACAAGAAAGGGAAGACACATTATTTTACATGCTGATTCTGAAGGTTTTGTAGAAAATGCATTATTGGTTTTTGAAGGTAAAAAGATGGGAGAATACCATGAAGAGATGAATTCCGAAGTATTTTAGAAAAAAATAATTTTATTACTGATTTTTTAAAACTAAAAATTGATGAATTTCTAACCAAAATGAATAAAATGTAACTAAATATTCAAGCAAATTTTATTTATTAGAATAGAATAAAACTATTTACAAAATTGTTATAATATTTAAAACACCATCTACTACTTTAGGGACAATTTTAATTTGGCACAATGAGTTAACATTACTTTCACAACAAATATTTTAAAAATACTTAAAATTAATACATAGGTATGTATGAATAGTTCACTTTAAAAAATATATGTTGACATGTTGGTTCCAGTTTTCAAAACAAATTCTGACTCAAAGGGCTGTAAACTTTTAAATGCCTTTATTTGCCCTCTAGCGCATTAACCATGGGTTAACACTAAATAAGCCATAATATTTACATTACTCATAGAAGAGATACCAGTTACTGTGTGATCCACTTGTCATTCACTGATTAACTTTTACTTTTTATACCTATAACAAATATATCCTTAAAAATGTAAACAGATCTTTATATTTTATACTAACCTGGCTACATCTGGATATTCCATTAACAATTTTCTTAAATATTTAATATCCATTTTAAAAAGATCATAGTTATTCTCAAAAAGTCGATTTCAAAAGCAAGAAAAAAGTATTTCTGACATCAATCAACAACCATATTGACTTTAATTTGACAGTGACATTTCGTTTTAGACACACATTTCAGATCACAATAATGTGAAATTTGCGACCATTGTCTGGGACCAATTAAAAAATTACTTCTATGACATTTATTCGTTTCTTAACCGCTCATTGGCAGTTCACCGACTAAGGCCGATAAAGATAATTATTTCATAAATTTTGAACATGACTATATTTCGAAACTCGCTCTTAGTAACAAATCTAGTTACTTTTCCCTGTGTAAATGCGTCTTTTCAATTCGCTCCTAGTTTAAAAACAGAGTATAGTACTGCATACAGTGTTGAAAATACATGGCTTCTTATGGGAATTGTACAAAATTTTGTCAAAATAATAAAAATATACTAAATTATGTAATTTTATCTATATAAAATACAAATTAGGTAGGTACGACCAAATTCAAAAAGGTTTGTTAAATGCTAAAGTTAGATAAGTACAATTTTGTGGCAATTTTTTTTTAATTAAACCTATATATAGTTTTAAGAGCAAAATAAAACACAGTTAACAGATTTTTTATTATTGTAATACAAATATAAAGGGAGATTTGGGAATGTACATGGTATTACCTTATCCTTTAATTTCAGCTGTCCCCTTTTTATTTTGCTAACAGTACCATAGTAAAAATAGTCTTATAATATTTGATATCTTCTAAAAAGTATAGAACAGCATCGTCTCTAGAAAGTGCTTTATCGGCACTAGGAACGATATATATGCGGTCAATGTTCTAAGCGTTTAGTATCCTACAAAAAACATTTACAATTGGGGTTCAACAAAATAAATAACAGTAGCAACTCTTTAACTAACATTAAAACTATAAAAAATAAATTTTCTTTTCTAGTAGGTTAAATTTAATGTATAATTATTGTTGTTTGTGAATCAAAATCTATGACTGTAAAATTTTATATTATAGAAACTTGTAATAAAATAAACTACATTCCGTAAGATACATATTGTGATTAGTTTACAATAAATATTATATTTAGACATAAATACATTATTTTACTTACATTAGAAGCTTTAAAAACACATTGAATTGATTTCTCCTTGTGTTTTTTTTTAGTTTTACATTTGATTTGTATCCTGTTTTACAATCTGGAACGACGTAAATCTTGCTTTAATGTTTTTTGTCACTCATGTTACTTGTGCTCAAGTACTTTTTTTCACATTATTTTGATTCTCTTCATCAGTTTTTTAAAAAAATAATATTACATTGACTTACAATTTCGCGAACTTTATAAAAAGAAGGTCGGAATTTTGAAATCTGATTATTGCCGATTCGCCTCCTTCTCACTAGTTTTCTAAAAAATTTCCCATTTAACTGACCTTCTTTTACTTATATTAGGCGAGATACCAATATAGAAACTTTCTGCAATGTAAATTCGTAAAGATTACATTTAATTTAAATAAAGTAATTTCTTTATGCAATATTATCTGTTTCCTGGCCAAACAAAGACCTATATAATCTAAAATTACAGCACATTCTAAGGGTTAAAAAGTATATTATTTCCGCAGCAGACAGAAGAGAAAATCCAGTAAAAAGTCCCAATAATCCACCAAAATTTGCTAAAAAATCTATAGGACTGTATAGTTCATTCCTTTCAGATGTCAAAAATGAATCTTGTTCGAAAAATATTGTCAGTTTTGAGTATTGCAACCTGAAAAATTCAAAATACATACATTTAAGGATTACATTTTACAATTTAGCCATCTCGAAGAACCAAATGTTGTCTTTGTGTTAATAAACGATAAATAGCTGGTTAATTGTTATAAAAACTTTGTTTTTTCGAAGTAATAATAGTTTGTTAGCTATAGTTTTAAAGGGTATGACAGCACTGATGCTTCGTCGATTATTTTGGATTGAACTGGTATTTTTTTTTTTAATTATATTTCTATATAAAATGATTAGAGGGTATTTAAATATAAAGTCCCCAGAAAAATTAAGAGTTTTTAGAACGGCTAGTTGCATCTAGAGCTAAATTTTTAAATTTAAATATAGGAACGTCCACAGAATACGGGTCATCTATTTAGAATTGTCCACTGATTCTTCAAGAAACATTTTAGGTGCTTTCAAAGAATATATATTGACCGTTTACAAAAAATATTTGAAGGTACATCTGCTAAAACTTACCATTTATTGCGAGGGATATTAAAAATCGAAAACCATGCTTGGATCTGATCTTCCAAATCCCAATAAGAACCAGAAATTTCCGTGTTATATGTAACGTCGCTACAAAGTGATTTACAATCGCAAGAATAGTGGCCGTTCTCTTCTTCTTTTTCGACTTCTAGTGATTGTTTTCTTTTTAAGGAATCTAGATACATACATATTAAAGAGATAAAATTAACAACCTATATATAGGGTGTCCAGATGAAAAAGAAACAGCTATTATTAGGTGCAGCGTCAACATTGTGGAGAAACACTCGAGCACGTCAATTTTTACTTTCCTATCTGTATACAGATGTGTGTGTGTGTGTGTGTGTGTGTGTATGTTCCACTATACTTATGGCAACTGGTGTGTGCATTAACCTCTGTTGTGGCACCTGCCAGAATTGTGGCAACTTACACGAGTTGCCACAATTTTAAACTTCCATAATTTCTTAAATTGTAGCTTTAGACCTTAGTTTTTTTATTTGTATCCTTAATATTCCATTTTGTTTTCTAGTGACTAATATAATTTTAGAATTTTTCTTATAATTTTGTTTATAATTGACATTTTATGAAAATATGTGTTAGTTGCCACAACAGTGGATATATTATGTTTGATACACTCACCCATTTATGGCAACATGGGCGTGGTCGGACGGTGGCGCCCTCATTAAAGAATTTACAGCGTTGCAGTTGTATCTTCAGCGAACAAATAAATTTCGTTTCTTTGGTATATTGCAATATCCTCTTGAACTTGAAGTTGCCACTATTTCACAAGCGGGTGTGTAAAATAATTTATGAATGTAAAGCAGATTGTTTGTTAAATACACAGAATATCCATACTTGGAACAAAAGTAATTATTACTTAAATAAAATGAGAAGAAAAGAGAGCGTTTTAAAAGGTATTGCGGTTTTTAATTTGTTACTTATCAAGTACATGAGTTGGGATGCCTATATATTTTAACAAAATTTTAGAAGAAAGCTTTAATATTTTTGTACGAGGCACAAGATAAGATGAATAACTGTTAATTATTTTTTTATTTTTTTTTACTGAGCGAAGGGATGAACTATGCATTTTAGTTAACATTGTTTGTAGGCATAGATCAGCTATTAGAATTAGAAAATATATGGTACATGTGTGAATACCAAGTAGTAAACGCTGAAGAATTATTGCCAAAATTCCAGTACCGGCTTCGGTATTTTTTCTTCAATACCCATCCTACATATACCTTTTTAAAGTTCTGTCTAAAAATATAACATCTACATACATTGAGATCAGAAAAATTATATGAGCATGGTCATTGCTTTTCCTACAGCTTTCAATTTTTTCACACGCTTAATATGCATTAACTTTAATTGAGATTAAATATTCCTGGTTTTTATTGCTTAAAAGAAAAATGCAAAAAGCTGTTGCCTGTCATCTGTGCGTATTTATACAGGGTGTCCCTAAATTAGAAGGTCATGTTTTAACAGCCTAATCTACATCCTAAAATAGGAGTAAAAGTTCATATAAAGATAGGTCCAAAACATTTCTTTTCCGAGATACAGGGTATTAAAAGTGAAATCCTGATGACACACTGTTGTAAATATTTTCTAAACGTTTAAAGATAACTAAGTGAAATTTGGTACAAATGCTTATCTTTTTACGCTCTATTTAATGGACTAAACCTAAGTTTTTGATCATCTTTATAGGTGGGTAAATTAGGGGGGGCTTAGGGTAAAATTGCCCTCATTTTTTGTTGACAGTTTTTAACATTTTTGACAATAAAATTTGTAAAACCAATGTTTCCTTTATAATAAAGCTACTTTTGTTGCATCTCGCTAGGACGCACCATTTTCAAGAGAAAAGCATTTGAAAATATCATAATAAGTTGATGTTATCTTATTCGAAAATGTAAACAATAATTAGTAGGTCCAAGGAATCAGAAATTTAATTTTTTTTAACTTTGAATAACTGGTGACTAAAGAAACTTTAGAAAATATTTACAAAAATGTGCCATCAAGACTTCACTTGTAACACCCTGTATCTCGAAAACGAAATGTTTTCGGACCTATGTTTATATGAACTTTTACTCCTGTTTTAAGATGTAGATTACGATGTTCAAATATGATCATCTAATTTCTGGACACCCTGTATATGTACGATAACTCTACAACGAAAGTCTGACCACTTACGGTTTTTATTTAATTGAAGCATTTCTTTCAGCTGATAACCCTATTGATTTTTTAGAATTTTCGTTTGAACTTTAGTATGTACTTTAAATATCAGTATTTTAAAATGTAGTACATTTCTTATAGAGCTTATTTTATACACTGCGGCATGGGCAGCGAATTTACTGCTTGTCGACTGTGAATTTGTTATTCTTTTAATACAAATTATTTAAAGTTTTTTAAACATATTTTGAAGGATTTGATTTGAATTTTATTATCTAAAGTTGATATTGGAATCAAAAAGATAAACGATCCTTCCTAATATTATTTTTACAGGCGTAAGATTAAGAGGTAAAGATTTCAAATATTTTTACACGTATGGGCTTAAGGGGTAGAGGACTATTTATTTTCTAATACTTGCTTAAAAAGTGAAGGAGGATTGTTACATGGACAGGCGTAAGAGGTAAAGGGCCCAAATATTTTCACATAATTTTTTTGAAATCCTAATCAAAACGCGACACTGAAGAACTTTTTCATTTTCTACGACGTGGTTAGGCTTAAGTTATACTTCACAAAAGAAAGATGAAATGAAAAAAGAATCTGCAGAGTTACTAGGGAGCTTTTAAGTTATCCTGACAGAGAAAATACATACTTGAATATAACTAGATGGAATTTGCGCCTCCTGACAAGTACGGAAACATCGCCATGGAATAGGGCTGTCAGAATCCGCACTCGGTAGAGGATGCGAGTAAGAATATGAAACCACCTTAAATATTGCCCGACGCTCTCATTATTAAAACATTTGTGTTTGGCGAGAATTGGCTAACACCGGCCTATATAAGAGAAGCACCTCTTGACGACGTTGTCAACTATATCAAATCTGAGGGCTGGCTTAGGAGCTAGGAGGTGCCTAACAACTTAGGAGGATGTACAATGGGCCTAAAGACGCCTAAGTGCCGTAGGGCATCCCACCCTCCAAACGTTACAGTTACAGATATTTCACAAAGGTAAAAATTCAACGCAATTCGTTAAAAATAAAATCGTTTCATTTATGCTACAAGTTTGCTTGTGGATCCTCGCAGGGCAGATAAGGTTAAAATCACCAATTTAGCGTCCCTTGGACTTTTTTAACTGAGGTTTCGGTAAAAATTAAACGCTCTCTTATAAAACAATTTCATCGTTAAATTCTGAAGAAAACAGGGCCGTCTTTTTGTATATATTTTTCGTTTTCTAATAAAAACTATGAAATTTGATACTCATGATTTTCTAATACAAATCATATAGGTACCTACAATTTTTGGTATAACTCAATTTTTTTTTATAAGTGATTTAAAATTATGTTTTCAAGGGTAACATTTTGCTGTTTTCTTGGAAATTATACGTCTAAATTTCATGAAACCAAATCCTCTTTAAAATCCACGAGATGTCAGTCGAGTGGTATTTCGGGAGGATTTTCATGAAAGAAATGTTTATAATTTGTAAAAAAATAATAAAATGTTCTCTATAAAAATTCTCATTTCCCATGGTATTTGAAAGGCTTATTAAACATGATAAATAGAACTCTTAAGCACAATTGAACAATTTTATTTGATTTTGAAATTAATATTATTAAACTAATATTTGAGCAACCAAAACGATTTTTGTCCATTTTTCGTCGCCTTTTTGCCAAATTTCAAATTGGCGTTTCGTATAAATCATTGATACGTACCCTCACGATACACACATATGCTACTAACTCGACCGAATTTCGCACATTTTGCTTAGGTGGTGGTAATTTTTAAAGAGTTTAAAGTGTTTTGATCTCTTGCTCATTTTTTGACATTTATAAAGAATTTAAATTAAAGTGTGAGTTTCATTTGCTCTGTATATTTCGAGGTCTCCTATATCGAAGTGCCTCTGCTGCAAAGATTGTTGATGTATCCCTTTTGGAATAAAAATCAGTGTTTTTTCGTTTTTGTCAAAAAAAATTCTCCTTCAAAATATTTTAAGATAAAGCCGCTTACAGACCCCTTAATAAGATACCCTTGTACAATGTTGTTAGTCAAACCTCTGATAGTTTAAAATTATTCCTTGTACGCCATTTTAGTGTAATGTCATTTTGGTTCCACTAAATTAAATAATTTAAACCAAACTTTTAACAAAAATATCAAGAAATTTAACATACATTTTTACGGTTTTAAGTTTTTTCTTAATATTGTTGGCAGGTCATGAAAAATAGTTCGAGTAATTAATTAATTTGTCTACCTCATCCATTTTGGAAACAGAAATTTATATTTATTCTAAAAATGAATCTCTAAAAAATACTGACTTTTCAATTTCGTATATTATTTTTTCGAAAGAAACAAAGAAAGAAAACCACAACCATGATCAAGAGATGGAATTCGAGCAGTTCTGACATTTTTTAAAGTAAATATAAAAAACCATATTGTACCCACAAAAAAAGAATGTTAAGAATGCCTCGTAACATGGAAGGATATAAAATATTGCATACAAAATCAAATTGGTAAGAATCGGAAGAAAATGACTATGTTCAGTTAATTTGAGGAAGCTTATAATTTTATTAGGATTTTAATAAATTTAAAAAAATATGAAGGTTATAGTTTTATTAGGTATGGACACCTCACACCGACTTGTCAATGATTGTGGCAACTTGTTAATTTGGCAACAGCGCAATTCACACAGATCCTGTAGAACTATATTAATGGCACCTTCGAGACACACTTTCTTCATATATACATATTTTTGACAACTCGTTTACCCTTACCCAATAGTGGCGACTGATGCCATAAATCATTTTTCGTTATAAATTCTAAACTACGGAGGGTAAAAACAAAATAAAAAGAGTTATATACTCCTCATAACAGGAGCCATTAATGGTAACAATATTTTACAAAGCGCCACAATTGAGGATATTGCATGCGTTGCCATAAATACGTAGAAACGTGTATGTGTGTGTGTGTGTGTGTGTGTGTGTATGTGTGTGTGTGTGTGTGTGTGTGTGTGTGTGTGTGTGTGTGTGTGTGTGTGTGGGTGCGTGCGTGCGTGCGTGCGTGCGTGCGTGCGTGCGTGCGTGCGTGTGTGTGTGTGTGTGTGTGTGTCAGTGTGTGTGTGTGTGTGTGTGTGTGTGTGTGTATCCACCATAACTCATGAACCGATACAAAGAACAACACCAAATTTTAAACTTAAGCTTTATTCCGGCGTCCAATAAACTGATTTGATTTTGGGCAGAGTCGGAACATGTGGGGGGGTACTTTATTGGTGGTCATTTTTATATTTTATGGAATATATTCGTTATTTACGTTTGGAGAAGAAAATTCTTCAAATAAAAGTTACAATATTATCTATAATTTTTGTTTTATATAAAATTTTCCTAAAATGGTCCGTATTCGAGAAATTTGACAAAATGTAAAAAAAAATAATTTTTTATAAAAATTGTTTAAATAATAGTTGTTTGCAATATAATTCCCTATAATTTTTATTCCATACATAATTTCTCTAAAATGGACCGTATTCGAGATATTTGAGAAAATATGTATATTTTGACGAAAACTCAAAAACGGATAAAGGAAAAAACATTAAATTTTAAACTTAAGTTTTATTTCGGCCTGAGGTAAAATGATTAGATTTTGGACAAAGCCGGAACATCTGGGGAGGGGGTACTTTATGGGAGGCCGTTTTTATATTTTATGGAATATATATTATAGAAAAATGTGTCGAGTTAGATGTATGTGGAAAATGTATATATTTAGTTTATCCTCTAAACATTTATAGAGGTGCTGCAATAGGTTGTACAAAATAACCTATAATAACTAGATAGGAAAGTCATGTGTTGGACACATCAGATTTTTAATTAAATGAGGACGTCTTTCTAAGATATCCTCGTTTAAGTATGGGGATAGTGGTAATATAGGTCGAGTCTGGGGGGTAGTAAGACTTTATACTTGATAATAATGCGTTTTAGTACCTATAAAAAGTTCACACTGGTCCTCCAATGTCATACGTCATTCCCCTCTCCTCCGTCACTCCAACCAATACAATTTAAATAGGGAAGTAGGTACCAAGTATGACAAATCATGGAAAAAATAAGTTTATGGAGAATTCAGCAATATGACTGCTCATTTTGTTACTTTTGATTTAAGCGCCCTCTAGCAGGATAAAAATTGTAGTGTTAACTTCATTTAAAAGATAATCTTATTAGCAGTTAAAAGCATAGCAGACATTTATTACTTTGGTTGATTGTATTTTTTAACGTTGGAGTTCTGAAAGGTTTTTCAATTATTTAAGTCAATGTTTTATTCACTTATGTTCTGTTATGGTATTTATTAAATCATTAGTTTAATTAGCATTTAAATGAAGTGTCACATTTTCAAAATAAAATGATGTAAGACAGATAAGGATATGACAGAAAAGTGTCTCCCTATAATAAAAAAATGACGAATTCGAGCTTTTGACTTAAATGTTGACGTAGTTCCCCATAATGGCTGTTTCGTTTTCGTCTGGCCACCCTGTATATTCAAGCGATATTTGCTATACTTACATTCAGCTTCTCTCATACATGAGGCATTAGCATTTCCACAAAGTAATGTTCCTTCTTCTCCTAAAATTGTGAAGAATCAATTTTTCAAAATATTATATAACTAATTGCCTATTTATGCATGTTTGTAGTTTCAACTGATGCTATACACATTGACTTTAATAAAATTACGTAAGTATTTCTTTATCCTGTAAAGATTTTTGCAATCGTAAGCTCAATGAAAGTATATTTCAAAAAATGTATTTGATATTTGAAAAAAGCATACATTATAAATAACCATAAAATCATCATAATCAATAAATACTTAAATACCTGCCTATCAGAAAAAATTAAAAAACAGGTCAATTTTGTTTTAATATCCCACATTTTTTGACATAATGTTAAATAGCAACCTCCATTTTTTTATTCCACATTCTGACACTCCATCTAATTGAGACAGTGCATTTTTAACCGAAGGAGGAGGTTCTCAAATCGTCGGGATTTTTTTTTTTGTATGTTCAGCGATAATTCTTTGACACAGTGTCCGATTTCAATGATTCTTTTTTGTTAGAAAGGAGGTACTTCAGGGATGGTCCCATATACATTTGGTCAAAATCTAATAATTGAGTCCATGAGAAAATCCTCAAACTCTTCATTCTTTATGTATGTTTAGCGATAATGCTTTACCACCTTGTCCGATTTATAGGATTCTTGCTTTGTTAGTAAGGGGGTACCTCAAGGGTGGTCCCATATAAATTTAGTTAAGATGTGGTGATGGCATCTGCACGTTTTTGAAGTCGTTTTTTTTTAATTTTTAATTTCTAATACTTGTAATTATTATTTACAAGCATTGCCCTGTTATATCCGAAATTATGTCAAAATTTTGATAGTTGTTTTCTTGGAGTATTTTAATTAGTGTTGGATTTAATAAAAATACTGTGTATGTATCGTCCCTTTTTATTGTTTCGTTTGAGGGGCATATTATATTTGTACCCATATTTAAACCTATTTTATTTTTCCAGCCATTATCAAGACTGTTATATGGTTCACATAATGACCTACTCTTTTTTTTTCGCTTTTTATTTTTTTCTTTTTCATTGAGCATTGTTATGCCCATGGAGTTAGTTATAAGGTAGGGAGATGCTAGAAGTATTTTTTTCAAACATTTAAAACGGTATTACGTGGATGTTGTCAACCCAATATGGCCGATCCGCCAGATACTGACTTTTCTGAATGAAACCCAACTCTAGTTGTAAATGTATATTTAAGATTTATTATTTTTAATAATATAGAAAAAAATGCTTTATGTGTAAAAGGCCTGTTAAAAATGCTTCTTCAAGATAATATCATAAGTAAGTACAGACACAGCCTAATTATCAGAGGCGGTGCATTAGGCATTAATCTTTAATTTGCAATTAAACTTTCTTATCGAAAAAGTAAAATTAAGAGCAAGGGAAACCCCAATCTAAGTTCGTCTTCATCCGTCTCATAATGATTATAGTGAAGGTTAATCACTTATTATTATTATTGTAAAGTTTATTGTTATTTTTTTTTAGGTTTCCTTTCTTGATATCATAAAGAGAAATACATGGTTCCAAAATTCAACAAGTGACCACCTGAATAACTTTTTATGCTAATGAATATTTTTATTAGACCTCAGGGGAGAAAATTATTAAAGAAAAATGCAATTTCAGTAAATTTTGAGGAGAGAAGTAATAATCAATCCTGTCACTACTTCCACACCATATTCATATGCTACTAAAATACTAAAAGAGCAAGCGAAGTAGAGAAACTTAAGTTTCTTTCAAAAAGAATGTTTAAGGAAAAAGGCAAAGCCATTTTTTTTGTTGACATTATTTTTTAACTATTTTAATAGACTAATTTTATGTATTGTTTAAATTTTCATATTTTGTATTTAATTTATTTCAGGTTTAAACAAAATGATATGCATGGAATATCCCCAAAAGAGCTAGGTTTTAAAATTCTTAAGAAAACTATTCAGAGCCAAAAACATTAAAAAGACTAACTATTTAAAGATACAGTTATGATAATTTGGATATATTTTGCTTCTAAATGACTACCTAATGAACTATATTATGTAGTAACAAACTAAACAAGAATATCACGTTATTCTTGTTTTTTTTTTTTCTTAATTTATTAAAAAACGTCCCAAAAAACATTGAATATTTATTATTGGAGTTTATATCGCTATCTTAAAAAAATAATAGAACAACTTAAATAATGTGGATTTTGACTATTTTGAGTTATCCAGATCATTATGATCTTAAAAATGTCTGTCTGGTACTATAGTCAGGTATAAAAACATTCATTTATTTGAGCACAGTTGCAATATACATTTTATTTAGGTAGGAAATCCGAAAATGACTTTTTCCGTTTGATGTGAGATTCATTATTCTACATTTCTGTTGGTATAATAGGATATTTTAAGATGTCCTACTGTTTTCTCTAATTATCTAAAAAGTTTAGAACAATACAAAGACTGTTTTAACAAAAACGAGATACCTATACCTTTAATTAAACACACAATTAGTCAATTCAACTATACGATAATTTAAAGAAGACATTTAGAAAACTTCTAGAAATGTGTTTTTACCATAACAAGGACATAATTATTAAAAAAAAGGCGGGACATTAACACTGATGATAGGTTTTTTAATATATATTATACAAATCACAACGAACTACACAAAATGACATTATTAATAATTTAGTAATAAAAAAGTTAAGTAGAATGATGACATTAAAAGTTCATTTCCTCGAAATTACTATTTTTAAATTGTCTCAGTACCTACCTACTATTTTTCTAGCACAGTGATATTATATGAATGTGCATTGTGTGATATCTTATATTTTAGGAATAAAATGATATATTTTTTTGCAGGTTTCTGTTAACAACGATTGCTAGAATTTTTAAAAATATTATTAAAACGGCCTTTACAAATATAATTCTCAATTAAGAGCTTTTGATCAAACATTAAATTTTTATTCTCCAAAAGGTTACAGCTACCTAAGAAGAAAGTTTAACAAGACTCTTACCAGACCCAAAATATCAAAATGTTATCAACAAATTGATGGTTCTACTGGTTTCCATAGGAAAATTCTCCTCGAAAAGAAAAAAGGCAGAGGCAACCGAAGAAGGCAAAAAGTGTTTTGCAAAACAAAAACAAGAATCTAATTACTGTTTGAAGTTTTACCATTAATAATTTTTGATAACGTTTTAAGATTATGAAGTTATATTATGTATTTTACTCTTCGATAACCTATGTTTAAATTTTTATTAGGACCAACATAAATTATAATTTTCATTTCAACTACAAAAACCCTCGTAATATTAAAAAGGGGGAAAACGTCAGATTAGTTATGTTCAGGAATAAACTCTTTAAACATTTATCTAGTTAAATTGTATTACTTTTAGAAGGTATGTTATTAACTTTTTATTTGTACTTGTATTAATTTATTTCATTTTATCTCTGTTTGTTGTATTTTCAAATTGATTTTGATATTAATCTTATATATTTATATATTTTTTATATTTCCATATGTTTTTTTCATTGAAACAAACGTTTATTCTTATTAAATATAATGAATTCATGTTTTTTTAATATATGCTTGTATTAATGATTACTTTTATTTCCTTTTGAAAATTCATCTCGAAGATAAAGCCGAAATGGAG
The DNA here is from genome assembly GCA_927349885.1 of Psylliodes chrysocephalus. Taxonomy (NCBI): domain Eukaryota; kingdom Metazoa; phylum Arthropoda; class Insecta; order Coleoptera; family Chrysomelidae; genus Psylliodes; species Psylliodes chrysocephalus. The sequence goes on along the minus strand of OV651822.1, from coordinate 34,414,492 downwards.
AGTGAGAATAAAAAATTACACGAAAGTGACGATATTTACTGGAGCTTTCATCTACAAGCTCTTTTTTTAGTCATCTACACCTGAGCCAGCAAGATTCGTCTTCCTTACATTCTCCAGATTTACAGAGAAAACGCCGTCCTTTTTAACATATCCGGACCTTCTTTGACGGGGACTATACCACTACTTTACATTATCAGCTTTATTTGTTATCTCAAGCAATTTAAATGCATTCGTAATTGCTCATTCTTGCCTCTTCTCTTGTAGATTCCGTACTTATTTTTTTATTTTTAGTTACGTTTGCACTGTTTTTTTATTTTTATTGCTTTAATTCTACAATGCTGTAATGCTACAATATGGAGGCATTTTTGTGGTTTATACTATTTAATTTTATTCGTAAGTGACCAACCTATTATAATAATTAAAGATTATTGTATTACAGGCCTGAAAATGTCCCTGTAATGCCGAAACTAGTTGCTCCTGTTTTTATTTATAATAAAATTGATTTTAAGGTTTTATTCTTTAATTAAAAAAATTAGACCTTTACAGTGATTTTGTTTTATTTCCTGCATCAGACACATACAAGACGGTATTAATTTTAAAAATAGTAAAATTATAAATTTTTTTTAGTTTTTTTACATCTAAAATGTTTGGACAATGTATGTTTTATAGATAAATGATACGCCACTGAACAAGAAGGATGTTTACCTTCCCCCTTGTGCCCACTTCCTCACTTCCTCTACACAACAATCCCCTACAAACTCGTTTCACGCTCCACGCGTACATTTTGATTCCTATGACACAGTTTATAGCTAAAGAATCAGATCGCTCACTCTGCGTCGGCACTTTTGATCTCAATGTTCCAGTTTATACACTGCGCAACTCGGATATTATAATATATGACAACCGCCTATAACAAAACAGCAGTCTTCTGCGTATCCTAAATTTGTATCCCTGGAGTGGATGCTATTTTGAAACTTTCAACTGGTCCGAGTGAGCTAACTGATTCTTTAGCAATAAACTGTGACTCCAAAAATAATATTCACTGACACTGACAGCAGCAAGCAAAATATCAGGTGCGTTTTAATAATTTGCTTCTGCTTCCGGAATTGTCGGTTTAGTCGTTTTAACCTGTCAGATTAAAACAAGAAAACCGACAATTCTGAAGCAGAAGCGGATGATTAAAACGCACCTATTAAAAATATTGCGCCAAGATGTAGGCAACACGTAATAAGGGTTCAAAATGGCGGTGTTTTCTATCTCCTTTTAAAAGGCACTCAGAAAGCTGCGCAGTGCGACCATTCTCCGTATAGTAAAAGAAAATCAAAGTATGTGATGTGAGTGTATGTCAAATATGAAGACTAGATATAAGGAGGCGAATCGGCATGCTCAAAATACGGTCCCAAAAATCACACGTCAGTTGAGCTTTTATAATTAACCGCATGGGCGCTGGTACGGTTTACGTAGTTCAAAATACATGGCTTCTTATTGGAATTATACATAATTTTGTCAAAATAATAAAAATAAACTTGTTTTTAGCTAAATAAAGCACAGAACAGACTGTTGTATTTATTTCTAAATAAGTCTTACATATTTTAATTGATACATTTTTTACTATTTATTCCTATTTAAGTAAAATGCAAATTATTGATGATAAGTGTTGAAATTTGATGGGTAGGGCTAATTATTTTTTAATTAAAGCTAAATAGGGCTGAAGGCATACTAAGACATGGTTTAAATGAAAATATTTATTTAGGGATTTTACAAAATTTTATGAAAATAATAAAAATCAAATTGTTTATAGCAAACTAAAGCACAGAAAATACTGTTGATTTTAATTATTGTAAATAAGTCTTTGTTTAAATGCTAACTAAAGTACAGATAATTGAGATAATACTGTTGGTATTAATTATAAATGAGTCTTTATGTTAAACATTATTTACTATTCATTATTTAATTTTATCTAAATAAAATGAAAATTAGGTATGACCAAACTTGAAAAGGTTTGTTAAATGGTAACATTTGGTAAGAACAGTTTTGTGGTAATTTTGTATTCGACAACTACAATTTCATCATCCTGGTGAATAGTTTCTTCAGCAATAGGTTCTAGTATTTTCTTCCTTTTTTCTATTCTAACAAATTCACTTCGGTTCAATGGTGGTTTTCGTCTTTTCCTAATACTGGACAAGTATGAAGAGAGATTCGGGAATATACATGATTGCTTCGTTCTTTAATCTCGGCTTTTCCCTTTTTATTTTGTTAACAATACCATTAGTTAAAATGGTCTCATCAAATTTTAAAATATCATCTTCTAAAAAGTGTAGCTCGTAAACAGAATCATAACTAGACAGTACTTTATCAGCCCTAGGAATCACATGCTGCCATTGTTCTAAACGTTTAGGATCCTATAAAAAATATTTGCAATGACTAAATTGGAGTTAAATAAAGAAAAATAAAAGTAGTAACTCTTCATCTAACATAAAAAAATATAAAAAAAGCAAATTTTCTTTTCTAGTAAGTGAAATTTAATGTGTAATTATTGTTGTTTGTAAGTCAGGATTTATGACCTAATTATTTTTTATTATAGAATTTAGTAATTAAATAAACTACACTCCGTAAGATACGGGTTGTGACTATTTTACAATAAATATACATTATTTAGAAATAAATACATTATTTTACTTACACTAGTAGCTTTAAAAAGACTTGGATTTTTATCTCCTTGTGTTTTCTTTAATTTTATATCGGATTTATATCCCGTTTTTGAACCCAGAACGAAGCAAATCCTGCTTTGCCTTTTTTTGTTACTCATTGTTACTTGTAGTCAGGTTCTTTATTTCGGCTTATTTTTATTCTTTTCACCAAATTTTACAAAAATCACTTTAATTTTCATTGACTTGCATAGAAAATAGACGTCGTTATTTTGCCACCCGCCACCTCCAGTGGTTTTTTGGAACTCCATAAAAATAGGGACGGAAATTTGAAATTTGACCAAGGCCGATTCGCCTCCTTATCTCTAGTCTTCATAATGTCAAATTATCCCGCCATAATTTGCCCAAATCGGCCAGCAGTGTTGTACTTCCGGTTTCCTTGATGGAACGGATTTTTAGTATGTCAAATAAAGCCTATATCCTATCCAGTAAAATAATACAGATCAGTGGACTAAACCGAACGCTAAAAGGGTCGTTTGGAGTTAAAAGTGTTAAAGGAGTTAAAAGAACTTGACATACCGAACGCAATGTCTGAGGGCCATGTTTGATTGTCAGTGATTATTATGGGGATGAACTTAATGGGATGAACTTAATATTATTGTTTTTTTTTATCATATAGTTTTTAATTTTACATTGTTTTGAATTAAGCTTGTATTAAGGTTGTAATAGGTTAAAGTAAATTTTAAATCAATATATGTCATAACGGTCATTTACGTCACTCTTTTTTTTATATGAACCATTTCTAAAACTTTTTCAAGGTTTTTCAGTGTCCTGTTTCTGTTTTGTGTTTACCAAGAGCAATTAAATTATTTTTAGTATAATTATGAATACATATTCTGGTCCTAATGCTCCATCCTCTCTTCGAGAATGGACATGACTGCCACTGGTAATATTAACATATTTAAACTCAACATACTGGGCATATAGTAACTGACACATCCACAACGTTTTAATGTATACTCAGTGAGACATTCCAATTCACAGTTCCCGGGTGTATATACTTTAAAATATTTAAGTTTCTTCTCTGTAGAAAAATAACATTTTCGAATACTTGAATCAAACTTTAAAACTTGATCCGATGTAGTCATTTCGTTAGGACGCACAGATGCCATTATAGACTGTTTAAATCCAACTGTAAAATACTGTTTCTTTAACCTCGGTAATGTATGGGGTGGATGTATTAGAACCTAAAAAAGAAACAACTTTTAATGCTAATAAAAATATATTCTTAAATGTTTCGGCTTTTACTTGATGAAAATCCATATTCTTAAAATGAGAAAAACCAAACATGATAGATTTTCACATTCACGTTTGAAGAAGAAGTTGTACTTCGAAACAATTATCGTGTACCTTATTTTTAATTTTAATTTTTTTAAATAAAAGTGTGAAAGTCTATATACCATGTTTGCACCGAGAAAACGAGGTCTATTAAACATGTTTATTAGAAAAAAATTTGATAACCACTAATAAATTACCTTACTTTAGGTTAATACCAATAATTAAGGAGGTCCTTTCGCCACCCCTTTCGCCACCAAGGTTAAATAAAAAATATTAGATTATGACTAAAATTTTTTTTTTCTAATAGTTGAAGTCCTTATTTATCTAATGTTGAACTTTTAACTATACCTTACCGTGCAAATTTTTGAGAATTTTTTTTTTAAAAATGTGAGTATGTGTGCAGTGTCTTATGAGAAAATAAGACCTCAACAACAATTCTCGAATTATATTATTATTTATTGATTAGATGGAGTAGAAAAGAACTAAAAATAGGGTTTTTGAAATATTTAGGTTTTGTTTTTTACAATAAAATATACAGGTTACCTTGGAATTTATTGAGAAATTAATATTAAAAAAAAAATTTGAAGTAACCCAGTTGAAATTTTTTTGTGATTTTTTAATATTAATTTCTCAATAAATTCCACGGTAACCTATATATTTTATTGTAAAAAACAAAACCTAAATATTCCAAAAACCTTATTTTTAGTTTTTTTCTACTCCATCTAATCAATAAATAATAGTAAAATTAATTATAATTCGAAAATTGTGTTGAAGTCTTACTTTCTCGTAAGACACTGTACAAACACACACATTTTTAAAAAAAATGTTTTCTCAAAAATTTGCACGATAAGGTATAGTTAAAAGTTCACTATTAGATAAATAAGGACTTCTACTATTAGAAAAAAATTAATTTTAGTCATATTCTAATATTTTTTATTTAACATTGGTGGCGAAAAGACCTCCTTAAACGAAGGTTGCTAGAAATCTATTAACCTGAAGCTGCTGTAATTAGTCATTTGTTTAATAGCCAATAATGCAATATTAAAAAACTTTAATATCCATAAGTATTGTTAGTTATATTAAATTTTCTAATAATTGTTTAATAACTCTTAGTAAATATTAACGGTTTTATCCCTTCCACCCGTCTAGGACTCGAAGAAACTAGTATTCGTGCATGGTCGAAGATCCACGATCAAGATGACCACGCCACTAACGTAACTACAACTACATTCATTTTCTTTTGATTTGTGTTAATAAAAAGGTGTCTTAATTGTTGCATGGTTATATTGTGATACCTGAGCCGGTTGTGCACATTTTACTAGGCGCAGAATGGCTTTGATAAACAATTTAATTACACATTTTATGGCTAGTAATGTAAGAAACAATCGCCCATGAATTGACCACACACCCTTAAGGTCCATTTGATATATTGCTGGGTTCGTATATGTTTTGTTTTTATTTATTTTTTCTTAGAATTCTCTAGTGACGCAATAAATTGTTCAAAAGTATTTACATTTTTTAAATTTTTTTTACCTGTCCTATATATTCTTATTTTTAAAACATGATGCAGAAATATGTAAGTTACTTAGATAAACTTGTTTTTGCAAATGTCTCTAATATGAAATATATCTATATGCAAACTTTTAGTAGAACCCTAGTTTTAAAGTTTATTATATAAAGCTCTATTATGTGTAATCCTCTAAAGCCACTTTTTCAAAATTTTATCAGTTTATAAAAAAAAAAAATGGTAAAAAATCGTTAAAAAAAATAAAGTTTTGGTGATTTTTTTCAATAAAAACTAAATAAAATGTTTAAAAAGAAGCTCTAGAGCAACACAGATTTAATCTATGCAACGTATTTACTTTAAGAGTGGGGTATACTATCAAAAGTTTACATAAGGCTATATTTCCTATTATAGTTAAATAAGAGACAATTGCCAATTTATTTGGGGTGGAGGGGGTTTGGCAGACCTCTATAAATCTATTTAATAACCACAATTAAAGTGGTTTAATAGGGAGTATTAAAACTTGCAAATGTCCATCATTAAACCATTTAATAACAGTTATTAATTTATTAACTAAACGCTATTAGGCTGTTTAATACCTATCATTACGCTTAATGACTATTAAATTATTTAGTATATCTATTAAACTGTATAATACCTGTTATTAAATTATTTACTAACGTTAAGCAAAGTTTTTTATTAGTTGCTTGTGACAGCAACACTGATCCAAGAACAAAAGTTTAATAGCTGCTATTAATCAGTTTATCTGTCTCATATTAAGTATTAAAACATTTAATATCCACTAGCAAAGTTTAATCTCGGTGTGGTTTTTCTCATTTTAATTAACTAGAGTTAATAGAAAATTTGTAGTTCTTATACATACATTAAATCCTTGTACGTCTTTAACACAATAGTGGTCAATATTTGAAATATTTTGACGAAGCGTTATTTGCAGGGCATTTTCAGCGCCTGACAAAAGAGCCCTATAGGGATAATTTGAATCACGGCCTTTTCTATCAGTTTGATATCCTTTATCAACCGTCCATCCTAAAGTACTTTGATTTAAAAAATGATATTTTTTGTCAAGTACCCTGCAAAAAAATATTTACTAATACAATCGAAAGTCAAACATACTTTTGTTGAATTAATTTACAAAACTGGCATAATCAATGAAAAAATCTACAACTGTAGCATTTGTTTTATTGCTGGTAGGTAGGGGAAATTCGGATGAATATACGCAGTGTGAAACTGGGCGCACCTAAATACCGCCATAATATTTATTGTTTGAAATTCGAAACGTGGTGCCATCTATAGTTAAATAGCCAAACTCCTAACTAACATGTTTTTTGCGATCATAACTTAGTTAGGACCGATTCCACCACAAAGCACGTATCTTCTAGAGACCCCACGCCAATGTTAAACTTTTAAACCAAATTAGCGCCACCTTGAGTTTGGAGCTGGAATTAAAATGACAATTGACAGATGGCGGTAAATTCAAATTGTAATTTTTAGGAGTAGGTAGTAGTTTTAAATTAATTTTAAATGATTTCCACATAAATTATTTTATAAAATAAAGTATGGAACTAGTAAGTTCGAAACTTTTATTTTACAAAATAATTTAGGTCGATTATACCAAATTTGGGGAACTAATTTGTTATAAGCAGGGGTCTGATGTGGAGAGTTGGTTCTGCATATTATTATTAAATAAATATAAGATATATCAATAAATAATAAAATAGAACATTCTTAAAATATGTTTATTAATAACTTAAATAAATATTATTAGATAAAAATAAATACAAATAATAATACATATTTAAAGAAAACTTACTTACAGCAAATAGGTATACAATCTCAAATCTTTAAAATACCTATCAATAATTTAAATGTGAAGTAGAGACTAGGATATTACATTTTATTAAAATTAAAATAATATATTTTATAAATGTCTTTTAAACCGAGGACAAATGTAATATAGGTATTGTATTAAAAGGTGAATCCTTTTAACTATTCATTCAATGATAAATAGGTATTTGCCTTCCAAATACAGATAGTGGTATTACTCCACTGCTTTGTGTATTACTCTCTTATGTGAAAAATGATTTGGGAATCTAGTCCAGTGATAAATTGATTATCAATTAGTTGTTATACCCGTTTGTCTTTTTATGATGCAGCTGCATGAATCAATAAGTTTTCAACGTAGCACCCACAGCAGGTAGCACCAAAATTATTGCAAAACACAGTAGGAAATAGAAAAGCAAAACATCACAATTTTGCAAATAACTAAAACGAAACTATAAACAGAAACCAAAAGCCAAAGCCAACAAAAAATTACTAAAATCAGACGGAAAAATGAGACTAACCAAAAACATAAATAAATACACCTCACATCTTTGGAGTCTTTGGTTAAGTTTTTCTCCCATAAAGCTTAAAATTGGAGTAAGAAATCAGAATTTCACCAGTAGCCCCATCTAGAGTTTGGAGCAAATAGCATAAAAAATGGCAGTTGTCGGTTTTGACCTTGGTAATTCACGTGGAACCTCTATGTGCTTTGTGGATTCCACCGTTGTGTTAAACGAAGTTTAAAATGACATTTTTACATTAACAATGTTATTTTAATCTCCGTTTAACACAACGGTGGAATCGACCCTTTTTAGAATGCCAACAGTTGGTTGATTGGGTTTGTGAGGTTAAATTATCTTTTTTGCTGAAGAATAAAACAAGCCGTAAGTACGCTATTTTTTACTTGAGCTCGATAAATTTGGTATTAAACAAAAGCGTAAACTTCCCTGAATATTATTGTTTTATTAGTTTTCAATTTTTATTGTATTTTTTTTTTTTGTTGGAGGAAGCAAAGTTACAAAAATTGTCTGATCGGGTATTTATGCGCACGGTTGTTGGGGTAACTGTGCGTGCGCATAGTTGCCCGAATTAAAGTTTAAAATCAGTGTGTAGGTTTTTTAATGTGAAAATATTACATTTTAGATGCCGAGAAAATATGGGATGGGAAAATGGACTGCAGAGAAGTTGCGAAATGCCATTATAGAAATTTATAATGGATGTTCTATACGATCTGCTGGCAAAGAACACGGAATTCCAGAATCAACAATCAGAAAAAAACTAAAATTATCGGAAGAAGAAAGGTATCAGCCTGTGTACCTATGTGGAGTGGTTACTTTTACTATGCAGCAAGAGCAAGAATTGGCAGATTATGTCATTAAACTGGCGAAAATGTTTTACGGATTAAATCCAATTCAGCTTAGAAGACTAGCATACCAATATGTGGAAGCTAATAACGTTCGCCATAGATTTAATAAGGAAAGAAAACTAGCTGGGAAAGACTGGTACTACAATTTCATGGTCAGATCGAAATATAACGTTGCGGAAACCTGACGCCACTTGTGTTAATCGAATCAAAGCTTTTAACCAGAAATCCGTAAAAGTGTTTTTCTCAAATCTAGAGATAGAATATAACAAATATAAATTTAACAAGGGGGGGGGGAAAGGAAATAATTCCAAACTCAAATGTGACTGAGATGTAAAATACATCAAATAATTCTCAAAGCCATAGTCACAACAATATATGTGCAGCCGTTTCTCTTTCGACAACAACTACTCCTTTGGCTAATACATAATCAGGTATTGAATTACGTCGAAAGAAAATAGCAGAGATAGAAAATATTTTCAACACTCTACCTTTGATTTTGCCCTCTAAGGAGAAAGTCATTCTTGGACCGGTTTCATCCTTATTAGGACTCTTCAGCAAGAAATAGAAATTCTCGATAGCATTTTCGCTCATTGAATATCTACTCATGCTCAACCCGCCGTAACTGAGTTCGATTGAAATTGGTATTGCAATCAGACTCCATTAGAGACTCGAGTCGAGAATTTCTATTTCTTGCTGAAGAGTCCTAATAAGGATGAAATCGGTCCAATAATGACTTTCTCCTTAGTGGGCAAAATCAAATCTAGAGTGTTGAAAATGTTTTCTATCTCTGCTATTTTCTTTCGACGTAATTCAATACCTGGTGAGGTATAAGCCAAAGGAGTAGTTGTGGAAAGAGAAATGGCTGCACATATATTGTTGTGACTATGGCTTTGAGATTTATTTGATGTATTTTAAATATAAATTTACTCCGGACAATATTTACAACGTGGATGAAACCGGAATTACAGTCGTTCAGAAACTGGTTAAGTGTTTGGCTCTAAAGGGAATAAACCAACTTGGTTACAATACTTCAGCAGAGAGAGAATAAAATTTAACAGTAATTTGCTGTTTTAATGCACTTGGTAGGTACATAGCGCTAATGTTCATTTTTCCTCGAAAGCGTTTGATAGACCTTTTAGCGAAAAATGGCCCAGATGGAGCTTTATTTTCTTGTTCAGTGTCAGGTTGGACCAACGAGAATTTATTCATGGATTGGCTTTACATTTTTCCCAACTGTAATGAATCCTGTCCTTGTGATTTTGGACAATCAATCAAGCCATATTTCCTTGTTCATATACGAAGTCTGTAAAAGTACCGCTATCGTCCTCCTTACTTTACCACCGCATACCTGACATCGTATGCAACCTCTAGATCTCACGTTTTTCGGCCCTTTGAAATCAGTATACAATCAAGAATGTGACTTTAATTATAATTTTCAAACTTAAATTTAACTAAATAAAAGCCTTATGTTTAAAAGGTTTGAACTTGCCTCCAAATAGTTCAGCCATGTTTAACGTCAAATACAAAATTAAAACTTAAGTTTTTTCTAGTTAAACTTTAACAAACTTTCTAATAATTTTTGACAAGTACACAGAAATCCTTAGTGTGTTTAACGTTTGCTACATCACTACGAGTAACCATGGAAGCTGGAAGAACAAATGTTGTTGATTTTAGATACTTCAAAGCCTGCTTGATCAGAATCGAGTAACAATAATGTTAAGTGTGGAAAAAAAATAGGGGACTTATTCAATATTTTGAGGTGAATCTGGCCCACAGTGCGACGTCTTGCCTTTGTAGATAAAGATAAATTCATTATTTCGTAAACCAGTGATTTTCGGGAAAAATTCTAAAACCCGTTGATTTTTATTTTTAAACGGGCGCTTTTTGAGGATATATTTTTATTTTTGTGAACGTGATGACGTCATCAATAAATACATCATTTGAAAGGTCTTCTAAATAAGTATTTAGCCATATCAATTGTCAGTAGTTTTATCCCAAGGACAGCGATAATTCGAAATAATTTTTTTTCACTTACCGAAAGCACGTTGCTTGTTACCTTAAGACGGCACTGCCCAAAAATGGGAAGTGTGGGAATATGAATTCTTTTTGAAAAATTGCGCTTTTAGTAAACATTGACCTATCCGAGCATTTTTTCGAAAAACCAACTACTTCCATTATAATGAATTTATTCCTTTTATTTGTACCATACTATGATATATAAAGCACTAACGATAGCAATTATTGTATCTTGATAATCGAACGGCATTGTTTATTACAATAAAATTAATCTAATTACGAAATTAAAAATATGACAATATTGAAACCACTGATTATGGAAGACTAGTGCGACAAAATGAAAGTCACGAACGAATCCATGCATATACATTCGACAAATATCTAGACACCACGGTTTGAAGGTTCCGAAGATATTCCCAATTGGTGACAATGTCACGAGAATGTTTTCCCAATTCAAGCAAAAGTGGCAAAATATTTTTTGTCCATTCCTGCAACCTCTGCATCTATAGCAAGATATTTTTCACGAGCCTCGCTTACTGTGACCATATTACAAAATAGATTAAACGAATCTAAAAGGTGCTTAATGTGTCCAAATAGTGGGGTAGGATAAGAACTATTTTCTTAGATGTTGGGAGAAACTGTCTTTTGTCTTTTAAGATTAAACTCTTTTTTTTATTTTAGTTATTTATTATATAAAATATTTTTGTCATTAAAATTTATTTTTTTTTATTTTATATATTGTTTTTTATTTTTCTGCTTTTAATTCTACAGTTATGCTATTGGAATCTATTGTTTTTTATATTAATGTTCATTATACAAGTTATGTAAAAAAACTTATTTTCTTTACCGAATTAAGGAAGACAAAATAATGATTTTGTTTCTTATTTACTATATCATTACAAGAATGCATACCATGTAAGGAAACAGTTTAGTAGTTAGATAAAATAATGTTTGTCTTATTATGAAAAATGGGTGTTTTGGGTTATATTATTTATTGCAGTTATAATAAAATTATTTAATTTTTATAATTATCATGAATGTAATATCTCTCATTCATGCAAGTAAATACAATTTATCATGTTATGTATATTTCTGGTACTGATACAGAAATATATGTTAGAAATAAATGAAGATAGATATAATGATAAGATTTTATACCTAAATCACCTCTTCTTTTTAGGAGTCTCTTTCTATTCAAATTATTGTAAACAGTTAATGTAAATAATTCCTTCAAAAGCTTGAAAGCTTGATTTCAAGCCAAGCTCAAGCCAAGCTTTTAAAAAACAAGCCAAGCCTGTGAATATCTGATGGTATTGCCTAATAAATACAGAAATTAGATTGTTTCTAATGGTTTTACCGATATTATATTTTTATAATAATAATATGTCCAATTAAATTTGCCAAATATTCCAAATATGTCATGGGTATTCTGCAGATATGTCTTGTTTGTCATAATTTGTCGCTTGTTAAATCTATTACAGTTGATTCTTTTTTACTTTCCTATCTGTATACAGATATAAGGAAAGTATAGGAATCATGATTTTTTTCGACCTCGAGTTTTCGACGGATTTTTACGTTTTGAGGTCCCCTGAATCCGTTTTGACTATTTTCGCGATGATGTCTGTCTCTGTGTGTGTGTGTGTGTGTGTGTGTGTGTGTGTGTGTGTGTGTGTGTGTGTGTGTGTGTGTGTGTGTGTGTGTGTGTGTGTGTGTGTGTGTGTGTGTGTGTGTGTGTGTGTGTGTGTGTGTGTGTGTGTGTGTGTGTGTGTGTGTGTGTGTGTGTGTGTGTGTGTGTGTGTGTGTGTGTGTGTGTGTGTGTGTGTGTGTGTGTGTGTGTGTGTGTGTGTGTGTGTGTGTGTGTGTGTGTGTGTGTGTGTGTGTGTGTGTGTGTGTGTCTGTATAACGCATAACTCATGAACCGATACACATAAAAACACCAAATTTTAAACTTAAGCTTTATTTCAGCGTCCAATGAGCTGATTAGATTTTGGGCAGAGTCGGAACATCTGGGGGGGTACTTTATAGGTGGTCATTTTTATATTTTACGGAATATATTCGTTATTTACGTTTGGAGAAGAAAATTATTCAAATAAAAGTTACTTACATTATTATCTATAATTTTTGTCCTATATAAAATTTTCCTAAAATGGACCGTATTCGAGAAATTTGACAAAATGTAAAAAAAAATATTTTTTATAAAAATTGTTCAAATAAAAGTTGTTTGTAATATAATTCTCTATAATTTTTATTCTATACATAATTTCTCTAAAATGGACCGTATTCGAGATATTTGAGAAAATGTGTAAATTTCGAAATTTGAAGAAAACTCAAAAACGGATAAAGGAAAAAACATTAAATTTTAAACGTAAGGTTTATTTCGGTCTGACGTGAAATTATTAGATTTTGGACAAAGTCGGAACATCTGGGGGGGTACTTTATGGGAGGCCGTTTTTATATTTTATGGAATATATCTGTTATTTATGTTTGGAGAAAAAAATTGTTCAAATAAAAGTTACTTCTAATATTATTATCTATAATTTTTGCTTTATGTAAAAATTTCCTGAAATGGTCCGTATTCGAAAAATTTGACAAAATGTGCAAAATTCTGATTTTTATGAAAATTGTTGAAATAAAAGTTGTTTGCGATATCGATCTCTATAATATTTGTTCATACATGATTGTTTTAAAATGGACCGTAATGGAAAAATTGTAGGAAAAGTGCTAAATTTAAATTTTTCAGTATTTTCATTTTCAATGAATATAGAAAAATGTTTCGCGGTAGATGTATATGGACAATGTATATATTTAGTTTATCCTCTAAACATTTATAGAGATGCTGCAATAGGTTGTACAAAATAACCGGAAAAAGCCTGTAATAACTAGATAGGAAAGTCATGTGTTGGACACATCAGATTTTTTTTTAACAAATTGGAACTCTAACCTACCTCACCCAGGTACCTTTATAATTTATTAATTCAATTTTATTAAAGAAAAGTTGCATTCTTATTAAATCTAGTGGTGATAAGGGACAAGGTAATGGAGAAAACTGTGATTGTAGTGAGAGTGAAAAAGATTTGGATATTTTATCAAATTAAACTAGTAAGTAGTTATGGTATTCTTTCTTACTGTTTGATTAAGAACACCCATTATAAAACTGTCGTTAGTATTTACTTATCATGTACTAATTCGTAAACAAAAATGAGATTGTAAGTAAGCTACTTACACATTTTCATTATATATGTACTTTCTATCCAGCATATTGAATGTATAACAAATTCCTTGGTCCGCGATTATTGGATGAAACAACTTCTGACAGCTTTTTTGTGAATCCAAAAAATCGCAACTCATCATAAATTCTCCCTGAGGTATTTTCAACTAAAAAATAATAATTAATAATATTATTATCGGGTTTAATACACAATTAAAAAAATAGTTATTGGGCAAGGTATTTGATAAATACTAGGTGAAAATTTTCAAAAAATAATTCAAGATTTAAAACAAAAGGAAAAGTTCATGTAACTCTGTTCTTCGTTAGAGATATTAGTTTTCATAGTTTTCACAGTTTTCAGAAAGAACCATAATTAATTTCTTAGAAATCTGATCTGTATTCGTATCTTTCTTGTACAAGGATATTGGAAGTCTGGAAACAAATAGACAAAAGTAGTCTTAGGTATAGGGTTTAACTGAAACTGAACTAATGTTTTTTCGGTAGCTAAACTATCAAAAATACATCGACAGAAGGGAAATTGCCAAAAATGATTCATAAAATGTTTATTTTTGTTTTACTTTCATTTAATGATTTACTTTTATCAACGAAACCATATAATTTTATGAAGTACCTTCATTAAAATAAATGAGAAACTCTGTTTTGAATTTTCATAAATAAAAAAGGAATTGTAAGATCCGATAAGCGCGATTTTTCCAAGAACTACTTTAGAAACAATCTCGTATCACTTCATATTATTTGAACGTAACCTTTAAGGTAAATACTGTAAGAGTTTTTTCTTCTTAAAACTGACGCCTTGAATCGGTATTTACTTCGGGCGCTAATTTTATTTATGTGGCATCAAAAGGACTCGGGTAGCGCCAAATTGAGATAAGTAATATTCCAAGAGTCAAACTATTCTTGATTTAAATTTAAGAAGGTAAAAATAACGAACTTTAATTGTTAAATACTATTACAGTAATAGTATATTACGTAACAAGAGTTGTAAGTAACCCATTACGCACGAAGTCGCGCAGCGGCGAGTGCGTAAATTTCACGAGTGCGTAATGGGCTTACAACTCGTGTAACGTACTATACTTTTTTTACGCCCACTTATTTTCGTCTATTAAATAAAGAGCTCTTTCATACGGGGATACTGTATGCCAGATACGCGTATCTGAGATACAGAATCGCTGTCGAAAAGTTGGGCTGCTGTATCGAATTCACGCATCTCTACAATAAGTACTAAAATGGTCACAGTGGCGTGCCTAGGTTTGAATTAAGGATCTAGAAAAGTGCATTATACTGAGGTATATAATACAGTGACCCACATAAAATGCAAATCCTATAGGCTTTTTTTGTAAATGATGTAGATAAATTTTGACTTTGCCATCTTCTATTGCCTTGTAAATGATAACGAATGACATGCAAATGAACATACACGTGACCTTTTTGAATGTCTAAAATGACATTTTTTCCTAAAAATTGCAAAAATGGCAATTTCGAAAAATTGTTTAACAAAAAGTTGCTTATTTTATAATTTGTTACCCATATATAGTTTTTATTTTTATTTTCTACCAATCCAGTTTTGGGTTACTGGAGTTGTATAAAATATTTTTTAACAAAAAAACTTTTAAAAGAAGCGCATCGCGTAAACAGATTAATTTATGCAGGTTAGCGTAAATTCTAGTAACATTAAAATGAATTGGTAGAAAAAATAAAAAAAAGTTGAAAATTGGTATATGGGTAAAAAATAAGTAACTTTTAGGCATAGGTTTTTTGCTTTTTTTTACAAAAAAAGTCAATTTTGACATTTACAAAAGTCACGTGATTTTCCATTTGCGTTATTGGTTATCATTTTTGAAGCAACAAAAAATGGCAAAGTCAAAACGTATCTACATTTAGATGCGCACTTTATGTGTAACACTGTATATTAAGAAAAAGTAATACCTGTGATATTTTTCAATATAGATACGATGGGTGACGAAATAATATTTCAATAAATACAGTCAAAACTCATAAATCAATTTGGAACCAATTCATGTTGTTTTATCAAGAAAAATGTACCAGTTTGACATGCAAATGCATCTGTAGAGTACATTACTTTAATATTAAAAGACTGGGCATACAACATGCGTAGAAAAGACGGTAAGGAATATCAAAATTCCGTAGTTTAGGCTACTTTTTTATTCGTGAAATAATTTAAAAAAAAAACTCTTCGTGCATCTAATTTAATCCTTTCTCAAATAAATGAAACTATCAAACTAAATGCACTCAGGATACCTACCTACCATTGAAAAATCCTGCGCCTATGATATAATCTCCGTTGCAAAAGTATCCATGTCTGAAAAGGTCCATATATCGTAATAGTAATTCTGTATGAGACATATGCATTCAGCGTCCGCGGCTGATGGTGCCGGGATACAGAAATTGCGTATCGCGATACTGTATGCGTCGACTAAAAGGATACCTAAGTAAACTGAGAGTAGTAGAGGATAGTGAGTGCAGATTCTGTGAGGAGGAGGACGAAACCTCCATTCACATCCTAACTGAATGTGTAGCACTCCAGAATCCAAGGGCACTATATCTAGGAGGATATCAAATAGAAGAGGGATACTTACCTAACTTGAAGCCACTTCAAATCCTACACTTCCTTGAGAAAATAGGATTGGAAGGGTCGCTATAGGCATTGAGACATTTCCTTAGTGCAGTGGCGACAGAAGGGGGCACAATAGATCTTTCAGGTCGCAGTGTATTAACACCCCATTATCAACATAACATAACATACTGTATGCGTCACCCGTACCGGGTGAATAGGTCCATTTGAATGTATGGTCAGCCTGAATCTCGGATACGCGTATCTCGTATACAGTATCTTCGTGTGAAAGCGCTCTTAGGGGCATAATTTTTTTAATACAAAATGTATCTCGCTATTGCTAAAAGTTTTTATGTTTTTAAATTGACTAAATTTATGTAAATGAACCAAATAAAGTCTTACGTAGATAAAAATTTGATTGCAATTTAATTAAACTAAAAAATTTAAGTTTTCTTATCAAAAAGCACGTGTATGTTATGAGATCTCATTACGTGCATGTTATTGTTAAATGTCATTTACAAGGAATGTTGACAGTGCGATTTTTAACGTTTACTGACATGGACGTAGAAAATAGTATATTATGTAACAAGAGTTGTAAGTAACCCATTACGCACGAAGTGAAAAAGTTTACGCACGAAGCCGCGCAGCGGCAAGTGCGTAAATTTCACGAGTGCGTAATGGGCTTACAACTCGTGTAACGTACTATACTTTTTCTACACCTACATATTTTCTTTTATTAAATAAAGGACATCGCAATTATTTAAACTCATTTTACGTGATGATAATTACGCAATATTTTAATTCTTTACCTTTGACAACAAATGTTTATCATCTGGGGCATCTTTCAGAAACTTATTATTTTGTTTTGAAGAAAATATTTTCGCTTTTTTACTTCTAAATCAATCTGATATCCGCTTCAGTAGGGCTATAAGTTTTGGATAATCTGCTATGTTAATGCTATTATAAATGTTTAGTGTAGTCCTCAGCATCGAATAACTGGTCCATAGAGAAGATATATTCATAGGTGTTGATATTTCTTCAAAACACATTCTCCTTAAAGGATTTGACGTTATGCTTGTGACGCCAATCCATAAAGCTTCGTACCTTTCTTTGGATTTTAACGGTAACAAATTATGTATGGCAGGATTCAGCTTATTCTAAAATCTCCGGTGGATTGCTCATAATTTCATTTCTTTCACTACTAACAGACATATTCGTAGGTAAAGTTGGAGAAATGTTCGGATACAATATTTTGTTACAAAAATTGACAATAGAAATGACATAACGTACATAAAATTGTATAATGTGTTGCCGACATTTAGGGGCATCACTCTTTTAATCCAAAATGTATCTCGCTAATGCTAAAAGTTTTTATGTTTTTCAATTGACTAAATTTATGTAAATTGACCAAATAAAGTCAAACGTAGAACGTAGAAAAATTTGATTGCAATTTGAATAAACTTAGAAATTTAAGTTTTCTTATCAAAACGCACGTGTATGTTATGAGATCTCATTACGTGCATGTTATTGTTAAATGTCATTTACAAGGAATGTTGACAGTGCGATTTTGAACGTTTACTGACATGGGCGTAGAAAAATTACTTTCCAGGTGCTGTAATGGAGTAAAAAATAATTTTATACCCGGTTAAATAACTAATTGTAATTATAAGCCAAACTGTCAAACTTAACAATTCTATATTAATAAAGATTTCAAAGTTCACTCTTGTAAGAAAACCTAAATTAACGGAAGGGATCTCAAATTCAGATGATAATAATAAAAATATGAAAAATAAATCTAAGATAATAATATATTAATGATACTCTCCTTAATTCACCCCCTTACGAGTGAATTTTAACCCCTTACGTCGACAGAGCTTGCGTGGGGAAGGGGCGGCTATTATTATTTTCCGTGGCGATCCGGGGTGACTAAATGATGATTAATGGTGCCATTTTTTGACTTATAGGTGAGGAAAACCCGGAAAACCACACTCACCTTTATCGAAACGGTAACGCATGGCGATTTATGCTCAGGATATCACATTAACAGAAATTAAATTAATGATAATACTTCATCCCTCAAATCGTATAACGAAACATGTAAATTAATTAAAAATTTACAGGGTGTCTCTCAAATTTATTTTATTTAATTATGTACGGACAACATTTCAGGAAGAACTAGCGATGTTCTGATGTACCTAATACCACCAACAAGGTAGGTCATAACAAGATTTAAATCTTAAAAAAATAAAAATAAATCCCTTTTGGTTTAATCAAATCCCAACCTAATTATTTCCAAATGAATGAATGAATGAATGAATCACGGATATTTACAGAGACTAGTAATATCCCGATCTCATAAACAAATTAATACTATAGGATATAACTGTTATTTAGTGATATATACGAATCCATCATTGATAAATAAATAATAATTTGATCACCGATAATATTACCTCATCAATACCGCTAAAGAAGTCTTCCGTGAATGTAAACTCGTCCTTAAAATGAATATTTCCTGCCCCACATAATAGAGACATGTATTTTGCGTAACGTTTCCTAAAATCAAACAAATAATTAAACAAAGTTATGTTCAAATTCATCAAATAAAAACATTACACAAACCGTAGGTCAAGAGCCAGAGCTGGGCAAAGCACTCCGAAAAAGTGCTTCGAGCTCCAAACACCAAGCCCTTTGGAAAAGTAATTGCCAGCACCAATTACTTTGAAAATGCTATGTGCTTGCAGTTACCAATTACCGAGAAAAATAATTGCACAATTCAATTACCAAGCACCAATTACTTAATGCAACCATAACTGCAAAAGTTTGTGAATAGATTGTTAATGACAAAATGTGTTTTTGACCACTGAGGGTACTCTTATTTATTGTACTCGCTGTTGCAAATGGTTGCCAATCGCCCTGTACCACTGCCCTTAGGTCTGTGATAAGTCGTTTATGATTGGCTGTCCTACCATCAATGACAATTGGTGGCATAGAGTTTTTGTTTTTGCTGCTAATGTTTGTTTGTTTGTTTGTTTGTTTGTTTGTTTGTTTGTTTGTTTGTTTGTTTGTTTGTTTGTTTGTTTGTTTGTTTGTTTGTTTGTTTGTTTGTTTGTTTGTTTGTTTGTTTGTTTGTTTGTTTGTTTGTTTGTTTGTTTGTTTGTTTGTTTGTTTGTTTGTTTGTTTGTTTGTTTGTTTGTTTGTTTGTTTGTTTGTTTGTTTGTTTGTTTGTTTGTTTGTTTGTTTGTTTGTTTGTTTGTTTGTTTGTTTGTTTGTTTGTTTGTTTGTTTGTTTGTTTGTTTGTTTGTTTGTTTGTTTGTTTGTTTGTTTGTTTGTTTGTTTGTTTGTTTGTTTGTTTGTTTGTTTGTTTGTTTGTTTGTTTGTTTGTTTGTTTGTTTGTTTGTTTGTTTGTTTGTTTGTTTGTTTGTTTGTTTGTTTGTTTGTTTGTTTGTTTGTTTGTTTGTTTGTTTGTTTGTTTGTTTGTTTGTTTGTTTGTTTGTTTGTTTGTTTGTTTGTTTGTTTGTTTGTTTGTTTGTTTGTTTGTTTGTTTGTTTGTTTGTTTGTTTGTTTGTTTGTTTGTTTGTTTGTTTGTTTGTTTGTTTGTTTGTTTGTTTGTTTGTTTGTTTGTTTGTTTGTTTGTTTGTTTGTTTGTTTGTTTGTTTGTTTGTTTGTTTGTTTGTTTGTTTGTTTGTTTGTTTGTTTGTTTGTTTGTTTGTTTGTTTGTTTGTTTGTTTGTTTGTTTGTTTGTTTGTTTGTTTGTTTGTTTGTTTGTTTGTTTGTTTGTTTGTTTGTTTGTTTGTTTGTTTGTTTGTTTGTTTGTTTGTTTGTTTGTTTGTTTGTTTGTTTGTTTGTTTGTTTGTTTGTTTGTTTGTTTGTTTGTTTGTTTGTTTGTTTGTTTGTTTGTTTGTTTGTTTGTTTGTTTGTTTGTTTGTTTGTTTGTTTGTTTGTTTGTTTGTTTGTTTGTTTGTTTGTTTGTTTGTTTGTTTGTTTGTTTGTTTGTTTGTTTGTTTGTTTGTTTGTTTGTTTGTTTGTTTGTTTGTTTGTTTGTTTGTTTGTTTGTTTGTTTGTTTGTTTGTTTGTTTGTTTGTTTGTTTGTTTGTTTGTTTGTTTGTTTGTTTGTTTGTTTGTTTGTTTGTTTGTTTGTTTGTTTGTTTGTTTGTTTGTTTGTTTGTTTGTTTGTTTGTTTGTTTGTTTGTTTGTTTGTTTGTTTGTTTGTTTGTTTGTTTGTTTGTTTGTTTGTTTGTTTGTTTGTTTGTTTGTTTGTTTGTTTGTTTGTTTGTTTGTTTGTTTGTTTGTTTGTTTGTTTGTTTGTTTGTTTGTTTGTTTGTTTGTTTGTTTGTTTGTTTGTTTGTTTGTTTGTTTGTTTGTTTGTTTGTTTGTTTGTTTGTTTGTTTGTTTGTTTGTTTGTTTGTTTGTTTGTTTGTTTGTTTGTTTGTTTGTTTGTTTGTTTGTTTGTTTGTTTGTTTGTTTGTTTGTTTGTTTGTTTGTTTGTTTGTTTGTTTGTTTGTTTGTTTGTTTGTTTGTTTGTTTGTTTGTTTGTTTGTTTGTTTGTTTGTTTGTTTGTTTGTTTGTTTGTTTGTTTGTTTGTTTGTTTGTTTGTTTGTTTGTTTGTTTGTTTGTTTGTTTGTTTGTTTGTTTGTTTGTTTGTTTGTTTGTTTGTTTGTTTGTTTGTTTGTTTGTTTGTTTGTTTGTTTGTTTGTTTGTTTGTTTGTTTGTTTGTTTGTTTGTTTGTTTGTTTGTTTGTTTGTTTGTTTGTTTGTTTGTTTGTTTGTTTGTTTGTTTGTTTGTTTGTTTGTTTGTTTGTTTGTTTGTTTGTTTGTTTGTTTGTTTGTTTGTTTGTTTGTTTGTTTGTTTGTTTGTTTGTTTGTTTGTTTGTTTGTTTGTTTGTTTGTTTGTTTGTTTGTTTGTTTGTTTGTTTGTTTGTTTGTTTGTTTGTTTGTTTGTTTGTTTGTTTGTTTGTTTGTTTGTTTGTTTGTTTGTTTGTTTGTTTGTTTGTTTGTTTGTTTGTTTGTTTGTTTGTTTGTTTGTTTGTTTGTTTGTTTGTTTGTTTGTTTGTTTGTTTGTTTGTTTGTTTGTTTGTTTGTTTGTTTGTTTGTTTGTTTGTTTGTTTGTTTGTTTGTTTGTTTGTTTGTTTGTTTGTTTGTTTGTTTGTTTGTTTGTTTGTTTGTTTGTTTGTTTGTTTGTTTGTTTGTTTGTTTGTTTGTTTGTTTGTTTGTTTGTTTGTTTGTTTGTTTGTTTGTTTGTTTGTTTGTTTGTTTGTTTGTTTGTTTGTTTGTTTGTTTGTTTGTTTGTTTGTTTGTTTGTTTGTTTGTTTGTTTGTTTGTTTGTTTGTTTGTTTGTTTGTTTGTTTGTTTGTTTGTTTGTTTGTTTGTTTGTTTGTTTGTTTGTTTGTTTGTTTGTTTGTTGTTTGTTTGTTTGTTTGTTTGTTTGTTTGTTTGTTTGTTTGTTTGTTTGTTTGTTTGTTTGTTTGTTTGTTTGTTTGTTTGTTTGTTTGTTTGTTTGTTTGTTTGTTTGTTTGTTTGTTTGTTTGTTTGTTTGTTTGTTTGTTTGTTTGTTTGTTTGTTTGTTTGTTTGTTTGTTTGTTTGTTTGTTTGTTTGTTTGTTTGTTTGTTTGTTTGTTTGTTTGTTTGTTTGTTTGTTTGTTTGTTTGTTTGTTTGTTTGTTTGTTTGTTTGTTTGTTTGTTTGTTTGTTTGTTTGTTTGTTTGTTTGTTTGTTTGTTTGTTTGTTTGTTTGTTTGTTTGTTTGTTTGTTTGTTTGTTTGTTTGTTTGTTTGTTTGTTTGTTTGTTTGTTTGTTTGTTTGTTTGTTTGTTTGTTTGTTTGTTTGTTTGTTTGTTTGTTTGTTTGTTTGTTTGTTTGTTTGTTTGTTTGTTTGTTTGTTTGTTTGTTTGTTTGTTTGTTTGTTTGTTTGTTTGTTTGTTTGTTTGTTTGTTTGTTTGTTTGTTTGTTTGTTTGTTTGTTTGTTTGTTTGTTTGTTTGTTTGTTTGTTTGTTTGTTTGTTTGTTTGTTTGTTTGTTTGTTTGTTTGTTTGTTTGTTTGTTTGTTTGTTTGTTTGTTTGTTTGTTTGTTTGTTTGTTTGTTTGTTTGTTTGTTTGTTTGTTTGTTTGTTTGTTTGTTTGTTTGTTTGTTTGTTTGTTTGTTTGTTTGTTTGTTTGTTTGTTTGTTTGTTTGTTTGTTTGTTTGTTTGTTTGTTTGTTTGTTTGTTTGTTTGTTTGTTTGTTTGTTTGTTTGTTTGTTTGTTTGTTTGTTTGTTTGTTTGTTTGTTTGTTTGTTTGTTTGTTTGTTTGTTTGTTTGTTTGTTTGTTTGTTTGTTTGTTTGTTTGTTTGTTTGTTTGTTTGTTTGTTTGTTTGTTTGTTTGTTTGTTTGTTTGTTTGTTTGTTTGTTTGTTTGTTTGTTTGTTTGTTTGTTTGTTTGTTTGTTTGTTTGTTTGTTTGTTTGTTTGTTTGTTTGTTTGTTTGTTTGTTTGTTTGTTTGTTTGTTTGTTTGTTTGTTTGTTTGTTTGTTTGTTTGTTTGTTTGTTTGTTTGTTTGTTTGTTTGTTTGTTTGTTTGTTTGTTTGTTTGTTTGTTTGTTTGTTTGTTTGTTTGTTTGTTTGTTTGTTTGTTTGTTTGTTTGTTTGTTTGTTTGTTTGTTTGTTTGTTTGTTTGTTTGTTTGTTTGTTTGTTTGTTTGTTTGTTTGTTTGTTTGTTTGTTTGTTTGTTTGTTTGTTTGTTTGTTTGTTTGTTTGTTTGTTTGTTTGTTTGTTTGTTTGTTTGTTTGTTTGTTTGTTTGTTTGTTTGTTTGTTTGTTTGTTTGTTTGTTTGTTTGTTTGTTTGTTTGTTTGTTTGTTTGTTTGTTTGTTTGTTTGTTTGTTTGTTTGTTTGTTTGTTTGTTTGTTTGTTTGTTTGTTTGTTTGTTTGTTTGTTTGTTTGTTTGTTTGTTTGTTTGTTTGTTTGTTTGTTTGTTTGTTTGTTTGTTTGTTTGTTTGTTTGTTTGTTTGTTTGTTTGTTTGTTTGTTTGTTTGTTTGTTTGTTTGTTTGTTTGTTTGTTTGTTTGTTTGTTTGTTTGTTTGTTTGTTTGTTTGTTTGTTTGTTTGTTTGTTTGTTTGTTTGTTTGTTTGTTTGTTTGTTTGTTTGTTTGTTTGTTTGTTTGTTTGTTGTTTGCGCTTTGTCTAAATTTATAAATTTATGCCTACTTGAACTCTGTTTATTTGTGCTGTTTTCGCCAGAGTTAGTTTTGTTGTCATTATCTCATCTAGGTTTAAGGGTTTAAATTGAATGCCTTTTTTCCGTTTCTTTACGATTATGCCGATTGGGTCGTTACCATCTGAGTCAGATTTATCTGACAGTGGTTTAAAGGAGTTTGAGGTAGGTACCTGGGTTTTTGTGATTTTTTCCCGGACAAGTTTTTGAAAATTGGGGCTGAATTTTTATGGTGAAATAAATGCATCATCATTAGATTTATTTTTCTTGAATTGCTCGAATAATCTATCTTATACTTCTTTGGATTCTGTTTCCATTTTGTACTGGGCCCTTTCTTCCGCATTTCTGAACTCGAAGAAACTATTCGGAGAGTCAGGGAGGTTGCTGTACTTGTCCGATGGAGCAGTTGCGCCTTTGTTTTCATCTTCCTCTGGAGTTTGATAATTTAGGTCATATTTCATTATAATTTTCTCTATGCTACTGGGGACGTCGGTGGTATTAACCTCTACCCTAGTCTGGTTTTGGGCTGATTTGGAAGAATACTTTGAAAGTAACGCCGTTAAACTGGGGGTGAGGGGTCATGTGTTGAAGGTGTGGGGACATACCCAGACGGAAAGCTACTCAGTTCACTTCCCGAATGGGCGTTTTTCACACCTCCTGTTAGATGTATGGCCATGTTTATAGGTGGATAGCTACTGTACTCGTTGGTTCTAAAGTCAAGTAGTTTTTGTATTACATTTTTTGGAAGTGAAAGGGTTTTATATTCCGGTGCTGTCGCGGTATGTTTTGGGGTGCAACTGCAGTGTTATCCGCCTTTTTGGTTTTTGGTTTCTTCAACTACCGTGTCTCCATCTCACTATTCGAAAAGTAACTTGAATTAGAACCTTCTAAAACGTTTAGGAGATTTTTAACTGTCTTGAATTTATTGGCATTATTATCATTGTCGGTTTGGCTGTCGTTGAAGCTCTCTTAGCTGTGCTGGTAGTCAAGATCGTCAATATCCGCACTTGACGGCTTCCTAGAGGCTGTGCTAATCCTTAGAGGTATTTTTCGATTTTTCAACTCTCTTAAGAGTTTGAAGGTCACTTGGAGGTGAAACTTTAATAATTTTGGCCAGCAGGACCCCCTGTATCGGGCAATTGACCCCTGGATTAGTGGTTAAGGTAGAATTGAACCCTGTACTTACATTTGTTTGTGTCGTTTTCAATTTAGTCTTGATATTCTTAACAGTTTTAATTGCTGCTTTATTGAGCCGGCATTTGTTTTAAGTGTCCTGGTGTAAACAGTTTCAAAGTCTTTTGGCGGTTTGGGAGGCCCGTAGGGCTCCGACATTCACTTCTGAATGCCGTTGTACTATACCTGGCGTGTAAGCAAAACCTTTGAAAAGTGAAATGTTTGACGAAATTTCCGTCGACAACTGCCAGCTAAAGTTTTGTTTCATAACTTTCTACGGGTATCGAGACAACTGCTTCCTAGAGAAGTTCTAGGTGTACTGAAAGTGTAAAGTGTTTTCGGCGAGGGCCCCCATCGGTAGGTCCATCGCCAGTACACCTTAAACTTTGACTAGGTACTGTTGCCCCAATATTCACGCTTGAATTCT
Organism: Psylliodes chrysocephalus; assembly: GCA_927349885.1. Lineage (NCBI taxonomy): Eukaryota > Metazoa > Arthropoda > Insecta > Coleoptera > Chrysomelidae > Psylliodes > Psylliodes chrysocephalus. The sequence goes on along the minus strand of OV651822.1, from coordinate 34,389,200 downwards.
TTCTCTCATCAGTGCCAGCTCTTAAAATATATTTTTAATTTTTCATTACAATCTCCTAGCCAGTGTAAGTATCCCCTAGTCTGCAGGGAAGTCTGTAAATGTCCGAGCCCGAAGAGGCAAGCATCACTCCTGTGAAATCATACGAAACTAAATATACGCAAAGATTCAAGAAACAATGCCGGGTCTCAAACAACGTACCAATTGTTGAGTATATCGCAGTTGTCCGCGCTCCCTATAGTTTGAAGGCCAAGCTTAAACAAAACAAACTAAACGTGAGTAAAGACACCTTATCTAAAGTAACTATCAACGTCCCCCCTGGCAAATTTTTTACAAAAACGACTTTCAGATGACCGTCAAACAGTTGTAAAGGCTTCAACATCAGAAAAAACCAAAAAAAGGGGAGTTCATTTACAAGAAAGGAGTCTATGGCTGACTCTGATGATTCCTTGGAATTTCAGGACAGCCAAGACAGCCATGATAGCCAAGCAGACACAAATAAACATGACAGATCCTTAAAAGAGCTCTTAAATGTACTAAAAGGCACTAACGACTCCAACGATAGTGTCAATAGCACTATGGACACCACTATAGTAGAGAATACTAAAGAACCAGGTGAAAAATCCCCCGCACAGGAAAATTTTGTCTCACGATACAGCTCTGAGCCCGCGATCCTCAAAAGAATCTATAAAACCCTACCACTACTGCCAAATGTAGTCATTAGGATGATGGATTTTAGCTATAACAATCTGGGAGATAACTCTACACCCTTACCAATCGAACTCAAAACTGGCAGTGTGTAAAACACCCAAACTCGAGGCAAACTTAGTAACTTCAAGTTTGGATATGTCCCCACACCGTCAGCTTCACAGAAAGTGACACAGACAGGCACGAATAAACCGCCTGCCACTACGGGTGGTGCAAGGGTGCTTATAAACAGCGATCCGCGGATCAGAGTTGAAGTCAATAAAAGAGATATTCCTAAAAGTGTAGAGAGCAACATCATGCACTATGACTCCAACAGTTACACCTAGGAAGAAGAGCTGAGAAGCAGAATCTCGCACAGAGACATATAATAACCTCCCTTATTCCCCAAACAGTTTGTTCGAATTTAGAAAATTTACCAAAAGAGCCATATACGAGCAGGAAATGGCTAAGAAAAACAATGAGCCCCCTAAAGAAAAATGAAATGAAGACCCCTTTTATGTCCCCAGGAAATTCAGCTCCAATTTTCAGAAGTTGGTCAAGGAGAAAACTATGAAAACACTTACTCCGATCAGTAACAAATATCAAGTTCTCACAGATGCGTCGGACACAGATACCGATGATAATATCGGAAACATCGTAAAGAAAAGGAAAAAGGGATGAAAAATAAAACACTAAATCTAGACGAAAATCCAGGAACAAGTAACACTAGAAATTCGACAGAAAACACATCGAAAACTGTAAATACATTAAATACAACAGAAAGAACCACGACCAATAAAAAAAACAAAACAAATATGCCACCAATAGTCATTTATGGGAAGACAGCTAATCAAAATATACTAATACAGTTAATTAAGGCACTGACAAATGGAGAATTCTAGCAGCGACGGACCAAATCGCCAACTCGCAACGACGACTTGCTATCAACTCTGGTCGGACGGAAGACTGCATGGTGACGTCATCGCCCAGTGCAGGAATTCGTTTACCTAGAACTAGAACTAAATTAAAAATCAAAGATCAAATCATTGAAGTTAAAAAATCGGTTAAATATCTTGGAGTGCATCTAGATAGAGGACTAACGTTTGCCAAACACATTAATGATAGAGTCGCTAAAGCTTTATATCCAATGTTATGCTGGAACAGCAGGGTAAATAGAGGGAATAAAACTTTAATTTATAAGCATATTATTAGACCTATTCTGACGTATGGATGCCCAGCCTACTGCTCAATGGCCGAATCTCACTATAAAAAACTGCAAGTCATACAAAACAGGTGTCTGAGGCTCATCCTGGGATACAACCGATATGCCAGAGTGACAGACATGCACGTAAAGACATCCATGCTGACTATAAAGCAACATTTCATACAGATATCCGAGAAATTCTATCAAAACTGTCTCCCCGATAACGTAAGGACATTTATAACGTTAAAGAGGGTAACAGCGCGCATAGAAAGCATGAATGCCTCCACAAAGCACTTTAATTTTACATACGGGACTTAAAATCATGATACGGCACAAAATCGGACATTAACATCACGTTTAAGAACAAATTACTAAATATGCAGGCTCGCAAAATCTAGTCGGACGGTGGACTGAGCGGTGGAGGGATCGCCGGAGCAGCGCTCGAGGTCCCAGCAGAGATCGCCATGAGAAGACTGGAGATTCACACAAACATAACGTTAGTCCCCTTTTTCGAACACAACAAAATCACTATAAATCCCAACAAAACTGAATCGGTATTACTAACAAAAATGCAATCAAACAGGATCATGAAACCTCTAAAAATTCAAAACGATACGATACAAACGGATAACCACTTAAAGTATCTCGGAGTAATATTAGATAAAGGGCTAACGTTCAAAAAACACATTGACGACAGAGTTAACAAAGCTACGGCTCTGATACGCATGCTCTACCCCATGTTACATAGACATAGCGGAGTTACTCACAGCAACAAACTTCTACTTCACAAACAAATTATTAGACCGACATTGACATATGGATCTCCAGTATTCTGCTCCGCAGCTCATACACATTTGCAAAATCTGTAAATAGTCCAAAACAAGTGTCTTCGGCTGGCGTTGGGGTACGACCGCTACGCCAGAATACAGGACATGCACTACGAAGCATCCATGCCAACTATCAGAGAATACATTCAAAGTACAGCTAACAAATTCTATAACCATAGTCTTCCGTCGTACGTGAAGGAAGACATACTAAGTCACAATTCAGAAAACGCCGGTGATAGAAGACATGGATGGTTACACGAAAACCTCGACTGCTACACACAAAACCATTAACGAAGACAAACTCAGCTGCATCCTCCTTCCTGCGATGAGTTACTAACAGTTATTTTACAAAGGACTCTACAAAACTAGTCCGACGGAAGACTGCACGATGACGTCACTCGCCGGCACTGAGAACGGGGCCCCCTCGTACTCAGTTCTGGCGATGGATATCACCGTGCAATCTCGTAAAATAACTACACTCCTACATAGACTATCACATATGACACACGTACACACAAGGACAACCCTGGTTTTTCGATGTTTTTCCCAGGGAACACCATACATAATTAAATTCAAACAAAAACTCACACTTCATTTCCACTACCGACTACAAACTAGCCAATAATTACCATATTATATCGTTAGATAAGGAGATGGTACTTACAACACCTAATTTATAAATTGGGATAGGTATTACGGGTTTGGACGTTAATTCGCCTGCTAATAACCAAGCATAGGAGGATTATTCGGCTCGTATACTGCGAGCGTGAACCAAATTCACTTTGTGTAATATCTTACCAATGACATGTAGATATATTTTATGTAAATAAAGAGATTTTAAATGAAAAAAAATAATGAATGAGCTCTCGAGGTCCCCTCGATTCATGCCCCGGAGATATTTTCATGAGCCAGTACATTAAGGACAACCCTGTTTTTTTACGCGCTTTTTCAGGGAAAAATTCACACAACTAACGACATACACAGCTTTTAATTAAGAGAAATTACCGTTTTTAAACAAATTCAAGCAAAACCGATATATAATATATTATGATAAGGAGATACCGAAAATAAAGTCAAATATAAACAACGTGCATCTGATCGTTTGGGACAGGACGTCGTGCATGGCTTCAGGTGGCAACACAAGGATCCATTGGACGAAAACTTGACTAAAGAACAATTGAATGACGATGTAGATAAATATTTTAAAAATGAATAAAGGTCTTATTTATTTATTTTACTTTATTTACCTAGAACTTTTCTAGGTGTAAGTTTACACACCTACGCAAATTTTTTCGCAAGAGTGTATAAGCAACCTCGTATACGTATATATTACCTTTGTTAACGGTCGAGCCGTGATTTTAAAATTTAATTTTTCTTTTTATTGCGCCAGAGTAGGTAGTACACAAATCCGGGAGTGTCTCGGTTTTAATGTCGGAGCCCTCCGGGCCACCCAAAATTGTCTATGAGACAATATATTCCAAAAGACTTCGTGAGCGTATAAACTCCTCAAAACCAACGACAAATGCGGTGAATGTGTCGCGAAATCGAACATCAAGCTCTCCCAAGACTTCGAAGACAACCAGACATCAACATCCCTATAAAACAGTGAGTATCCAAGGGAGACAAACTAACACACCGAACCTGGGATCAACTGACCAACCCAGAGGTGAACCTACGAAAAAAATTTTTTCCGAAAAAAGTTTGGAGAATGGACTCAGATGGTGACAAAACAATCTATTCTCATCCCAACAAAGACTCCAACTGCAGAGAGTAGAGCAGGAAGCAGCCACGAACGAACAAACAAACTTTCAACAGAAAAAAAAACAAAATCTCAAAATCCAAAGAAAGTCTGGAGAAAGCTGATGTGATCACGCCGCATAACCCAAACAGCAAAGTCTGCGAAAGTACAAAAATCGACATCGAGCCGAACCAAGAAAGTCGTCGTAAGCTGTGAAAGTAAGGAGAAAATCAAAAAGCGACGAGCTAGACAGAAAAAGCTTGGAGAATATTAATTCCGGCGCTTACAGCGACAGTACAGAACCTCAGGATAGCCCAAGGAGCTCAGACGGAATCGACTCGAGCGACTCATCTCATAGTAGTCTCGAAAAGAGTGAAATCATAAGAGCAGATTCCAACGAAAGCTTGGAGAATCTTATTAACGGCCTAGAGGGCAACAACGAAGATTCCAATAGTTCTGAAAATTTAAATGGTACCGTACTAGAAATGGATCTAGGCAAATCCGGGGATGAATCCAAAAAATTAACAAAAAAATAAATCAACTTTTTCTGAGAAAAAAAATCATGAATTTGAATCTGCATATAAAACCCTTGCTCTGCCAAAAAATGTGATGGCTAGGAATCTCGACTGGACTCCCCTGTCAGATGGTAGTACCATCACCCCAGGAACCACCTCTCCAAGTGGGAACGAAAACTGCCCAAAGTACATTAATACAGGAGCAAGAGGTCCAACAGAAACACAGAATAGAGACAAAAATAGCACCATAACACACAGCCGTATGCATAGTCGATCGCCAGCGACTCGCCAGAGATTCATTTCGGCGTATCGCCAGCGAATCGCTGGCGATCCGCCGGCGAAAGCCCAAAAAGGTGGCGACTCGCCGGAGATTGTCACCGGAATGTCATTTCACGCAAGTTTTCATTTTCTTTTATAGGGATTATCACCGGTATCTCTCGCATTTTATTCATGATTCATTTCTTAAAACTCAAAAAATAATGAACGAATATCAAATTATTCCCTATAAAAGAACATGAAAACTTTCGTGAAATGACATTCCGGTGACAATCTCCGGCGAGTCGCCAGCTTTTTGGGCTTTCGCCGGCGGATCGCCAGCGAATCGCTGGCGATACGCCGAAATGAATCTCTGGCGAGTCGCTGGCGATCGACAATGCATACGGCTGATAATGATAATGACACGAACAATGTCACTGTGGAGACAAACCGGGTCGAGGGTGGATCGAGTAGCTCTCGGTTTGGCTTTGTTCCCGCAGTCACAGAGTTCGATGTTAACAACCATGCATATAAAGGAATCTACAATTTCCCTGCTAAAAACACAGGAGCCTTCCCAAAAATGTAAAATATCTCGAGCGACCCTAGAATAAAAATAGGTATACGAAGCACCGACCTGCCACCGAATATTGACAAATCTTCATCTTGTTTTCAGCTAGATAGTTCATCAAGGGTCTATTTATATGAGCGTCCAGCTTTCTGTTCGCTGTTTCGGTGGATTTGTGGCTTGAGTAAACACAGATCTCATCGGAGTGCAGCGCCGTCTGCGCAGATCATAATGGTATACAGGTGGGGCGACAGTACTGAGCCCTGTGGTACTCATGCCATCGTTATGAAAGGTCCTGTAATTGTCGAGTTTATTTTGATGTTGAATTGTCTGTTTATTAGATATGACTGAATTATTTTTACAATGTGCCCAGGAAAGTCATTCATAAGTATTTTGTAGATTAAAACCCCCTGGTTCAGACGATGCCAAAGGCTTTCTCGCTGTCCACAGCCACTAGTACCGTTTGTAAGCCCTGCTTAAAAGTCTCGTTCGCGTGATGCGCTATTCTCAGGATCTGGGCCACGGTGCCACTTCTCTCTCTGAGGATTCCCTGGGGATAATCTGCAGTTGTTGTTCTAAGTTTTTGAGTCTTTTTAGTATGATTTTGTCTGTAATTATTGCCAATGTGTTAAGCAAGGATATGGGGTGATAGCTCTCTATGTTATTAGCCGGTTTACCCGGTTTTAAAATGGGGATGATATTTGCCATTTTCAGTTTCTGCTGAGGTTTTTTAGCAAAATATTACTAATGTCGTCCGGTCCCGGTTTGCACTCCTATATTTGAGACTTAATAATTTCACCAACCACTTTAGGAAATGTTAAAAAAGAGTGTGGCACTGATAGTGGTTCAAGCTGTTCAAACTGAGTGACGATTTGTTCTATGTTGTTCTGATATTCGTTGTTTATTTGTGTATTGATGAATTTTGATTGAAAGTATTCGCCGAATGCTTGACCTTTGTCTTTGTCCGTAGTAAGTAAGTCCGGTCTATGTCTCATTGTGGGAAGTGACGAGAACGGTTTTTTGCACCGCTTCACCACTTTCCACAATAAGTTGTCATTTGGTGTTAATACGGATAGATAATTTTTCCATTTATTATTGCGAAATTCTCTAATTAATTTATTGATATGTTTGGCAATATCATGCATTCTTACCCTATCCTCTGATATTCTGTTTTGCTGCCACCTTCTTCGGATTTGATTTTTATTATTTATTAATTCTAATATTTCGGGTGGTAGTGTGTCATTGTGTGATTTTTGTGTCTTAATTGTCGTTGTATCAGATAATTTTCAATAATTATTAGTTTGGCGTTCGTAGAAACAAATTATGTGATTGCCAACTGATTAGGAGCGGTTGGAAAAATCTCTGACTATTCTCCAGATGTTAAATCCATAACCGTACAAATTACGTATACACTTGCACACTTATCTAGCCTTATGTTAGTTTAATGTTATTACCAGTTGAGATGTCAAATTTCATAACTTACTCTTTCTTAAACATTTTGCTGTTACCCATCACTTTCGTAAAATTAAATAGACTATTTTTCGCTTTTGACAGAGGACATATTGTAACTGCTGGAAATGGAATAGTATATATCGGAGTATTTGTTGTAGCAAAACTAACAATGACTGGACTTTGCTGAAATTTAACGTAGGTTTGGACTATGAGGTATACACAAGCTGATATGGAAAATAATACTAATATTAACCATAATAACCTGAAACAAAATATCAAATGAAAACATACAGTATGATGCAAATATGGAATAAATTCATTATTTCAAAAATTGATGACTGTTGGAAAATTCTAAACCCCGATTGACTTAGAGTGGTCCGAAATAGATTCCACAATGAAAGAAAAGAATTAGTGCTGTTTTCAAGTTTTGTTTATGTAAATTTAACCCTTCAAACACCATTACCTACTTACAACAAAAGCACACACGCAAACATACTGCAACAAAGTGAAACATAGAAAGCTTTTTTTTGTGAATATTTTTTTCTTTTTTTATTAAGTAAGTAATTTTTTTTTGATCGCATTTACCTATATTACTAATTTCTTAATCCTATTTAAATGTAGGCTTACGAAGTTCTACAGCATTTTTAATTTTACTTATCTTATTTTAAAATTTCTTTTTATAGGTAAATACTAAAAAATAAAATACGTACCTTTCACATAAAGATCTAGATTCAGCGAAATACTTGAATCCATGGATACTGGTACTATTACAATACTCCTTAAAATACATGTGAGTTTTCACCAAAATGCTTTTTGGTTTTGGCGAATCACATTTATGATTTTTATCGTCGGGCATTTTTAATTTTAACTCATTTTCGCGATTTCCCGCTTCTACAGTTTGATCCACCGTAAATATCATAATTTAGCCAAAGCACAACTCTTAAAAGCGAAAATATTTAAATGACTGTTTATAATGTCGGATTGTATTTGACCATCCTTATTATTCGCGTCAGTTTAAAATAAAATAATTGATACGTTTCTGTTGCAATGTTATAAATTGAATACGCTAATTAAATGAATAAAGGTTAAGGCTCAATGCAAAATAGAATGAACTAGGCACAGAAGGGTATGTGGACACAGCCTTAAGGGGAATGAAAAATCTATTAAAGGTATAGGATTAGAGTTTATTTTACTTATTAAATCTTTTTTAGGCAACATATTTGTTATATTCAGAAGATATCAATTTGACATAACTAGCCGTTTTCTTTTCATTTAATTGTTACCACTGAAGCGGGAGTGGTATAACACTACTTTCACTATATTAGTATGAAATTCTGACATTGACATTTGTATACGTATAGGTGTCAATATATCGTGTTCTTGATTCCCAGATAGCACACAACGTCTGAAAGACGTCTTTTTTGTGTCTTGGTTTGGTCTCAATGTCCTAGGACCAAAGTATGTGCCTAGGACGTTATTAAGACGTCTTATAAGACATCTGTCAAAAGCCATAATTCAGACGTATTAATATGAGAGCTCAAAGACGTTTTTAAGACGTCTTAAAGACGTCTTTCCAAATCAATATATTAATGTGAAAGCTCAAAGACGTCTTAAAGACGTCTTTCCAAATCCATATATTAATGTGAAAGCTCAAAAACGTCTTTAAGACGTCTTACAAACGTCTTTCAGTCGGACGGAAACTTGCACGGTTTACATAATTCAAATTTAAAAGAAGAATCAAATGAAGTGAAGTTTGACGTTTGACTTAACAGTCTTAACACTACCTTCAAGCCCAAGCTTATTGTGAATTATTGATTATTCTATGCGCTAGTTCAGTGATGATGTAATTATGGTTCCACTGACAATTAAAGTAGATTTTTTGAGTGCGTCTTGTTCGTTTTGTTTACCTAAATTATATCGTTTTTTTTTTTTCACTTTTATAAATATATTCCTAAAGTAAGTAGATAGCATGTATCAAATATACAATCGTTTAGTTACCAATTACATATCTTTAAACTATTTTTTATGACCTGTAAACAATATTTTGAAATAAAATAAAAACAGTAAAAATGTATATGTCAAATTTATTGATGTTTTTGTTAAAAGTTTGGTTAGAATTAAATGTCAGTGGAACCAAAATGACATCACACTGAACTAGCGCATTGCGTACGCGATTATAGCCGCCAAAAGTATGTTTGGGCTCACATACTTTGATTTTCTTTTACTATACGGAGAATGCGGCTTTCTGAGTGCCTTTTAAAAGGAGATAGAAAACTCCGCCACTTTGAACCCTTATTACGTGTTGCCTACATCTTGGCGCAATATTTTTAATAGGTGCGTTCTAATCATCCGCTTCTGCTTCGGAATTGTCGGTTTTCTTGTTTTAATCTGACAGGTTAGAACGACTGAACCGACAATTCCGGAAGCAGAAGCGGATGATTAAAACGCACCTGATATTTTGCTTGCTGCTGTCAGTGTCAGTGAATATTATTTTTGGAGTCACAGTTTATTGCTAAAGAATCAGTTAGCTCACTCGGACCAGTTGAAAGTTCCAAAATAACATCCACTCCAGGGATACAAATTCAGGATACGCAGAAGACTGCTGTTTTATTATAGGCGGTTGTCATATATTGTATTATCTGAGTTGCGCAGTGTATAAACTGGAACATTGAGATAAAAAGTGCCGACGCAGAGTGAGCGATCTGATTCTTTAGCTATAAACTGTGTCATAGGGTTCAAAATGGCCGCGCCCTATGTTGGGCGTGTCGGACCTCTCTCTTGCCCCGTATAGTAATCAAAGTATGTGGTTTGGGCTACTTTGTGCATTTGTGTTTGGTCTGTTTTTACTTAAATAATATGGGACTAAAACCAGAGAAGGAAGAATAGTGGAGTTTCTGTTACCGATGTATCACGTTCCTGGAATACTTTCTACAGGTAATAAATGAATATTTGTTTATACAGTGTGTCTACTTAAGTTGTCAAAAATAAACGTACTTTACTCTTGAGCAAAATTCATATTTTTTGACTAACCTCGTATACGGCTTGAAAAATTTGATATGTGATGACTGTATTTTAGGTTTTGGGTCATGCAGGACTTTTTATCAAGAATAACTTTTTTTCCTAAAATCAATAATAAAAATGTTTTCCATATGGTTCCAACTTAAGTAGATACACTGTATACATAAACATTAATATCCTGTTTCTTCTAAATAAGAATAATTAAATAAATTAAAAAGTAAACATCTTAATATAATATTTAATTCAGTTATTCGTCAATTTCCTTTCTTTTAATTTTATGGAGATTTCGAGAACTATTGATATCAAAAGTCACATGTTAGATAGCCATTTTGAGTGGAGTTAAAGAAAATTGTCAAAATAGGCGATTAAGTATAATAGCTCATCTTGTCTTAAATGATTTGTTAAAATTGTAAGAAATTAATTTTTTTTGTTTCATAATTATTCTTTCGGTTTTTACTAAACTTTTACAAAGTATAACTTCCAAAATTTCTTTTTAGGAGCGACTATACAAAGGCAACTTCAAATCAAAAAGAAAGAAAAAAATCAATTCAGTTATGGCTAAAGAGGAGTGATCGAATGCGCTACAAAGAAAATAACTCTTATTGACCTGTGATTAATAGATATTTTATCAATAAATATTTTTAATTCTATTTTTTGCATTCTTTATAACCTGCAAGGTCATTCTACTAATTTTAATAACCAAGATGCACGATGATACCCATTTTTAAATTATTTTATATTATTATAAACAGGTTATAGAATTAGCAGAATAAAAATTATGAACGTGTTATTTATGGCTTATTTAAGTTTAACCAGACCATTATAAGCCATTAATAAAACATCTTAAAGATATATAATTTATGGCTTCACAAGACCATTATAAGCTATTAATAAGTCGTCTTAAAGACGTCTTATTTATGGCTTATTTAAAGCTTCACAAGACCATTATAAGCCATTAATAAGACGTCTTATTTAAGGCTTCATAAGGCCATTATAAGCTAGTAATGAGCCGTCTTAAAGACGTCTTATTGATGTATTTTTTAAGGCTTCACAAGACCATTACAAGCTATTAATAAGTCGTCTTAAAGACATCTTATTTATGGCTTATTTTAAGCTCTACAGACCAATATAAGCCATTAATCGCTTTTTGTAACATCAGACGTCTTCTAAGACGTCTTAAAGACGTCTTTCGGGAAATACCAGACGTCTTAAAGACGTCTCGAATGTCTTATGCTAGACGTCTCGAATGTCTTATGCTAGACGTCTCGAATGTCTTATGCTAGACGTCTTTAAGACGACTTTGTGCTATCTGGGTTATACTTAGCACTCCATGAAAAAGGTGTATGACCACCAAATTCAATGCAAAAATACTTAACAAGTTAACGCAAATAATAAGTCAGATTAATCAAGTCTTAGTTTGCTTATGTTTCGGTGATGATTGGGACTTACTGTATTGAAGCAGTCGCTAGCCGTATGTGAATGTTTTTAACCATAAGTAAAAGTTAACTAATAGTAAATATATGTGATTTTGTGGTTATTAAAGCAGTTTTAAGAAACTTGTTTACTTGTGGCATAAATACGTGTTTAGAAATATACTTTTACTTATGGTAATTGATTTATTTTTTGAAATAGATAAAAAAAACGTATGGCAATCGTATATTTTTCAAATAAATAATTTATTTGGCACTTTTTTCCGTGTAGTGTGATATCTGTAAGGTGGGGATAGCACTTAGGCCTCATAAGGCCTCTTGTGCATCCTTCAGGAGCATATAGGACCTGCTTTTCAACTTGTCAAAACTTGCTGGTTCTCGCTGAGAGGTGTCTAAAGACAGCCATCTTCCCAGCTCATTGAAGTTCTGCAGGTTATTAAATTATCAAAAACCAGCTGGTTATCGCTGGGGGGTGTCTAGTGATAACCAGCCTCTCCGGCCAGAGTCTTGCAGATTAATAACGTCGCTAAGGTGTCTCTAAATGCCCCATTTTTGAGAAGTGGCTATTTGGTGGACTTCTACCCCGATGGTAAATATCCGGGTATCACCATTCTGTCCGCCCACTCCACAGGGCACTTATAGTGTAGTAATTTATCTTTAAAATATATAACGGGTTAAAAAATTGTGCAATATACTCAGTTGGTCCAGTATGTCAGCACAAGGATAGATAGGCATCTCGACATATGCTGTATTGAAAGATGAGAATCCCACTATTGGTGAAGATAAGAATTTTTTAGGAATAAGACATCACTGTTAAATGTATACAAAAAACATATCAGTACCCTAGGGAATTGGGATTTTTTATTTGTATTAGAAAGTTTGTAACTTTTTAAATGTGTAAGATTTAATTTGAATTTCTTTTAGATTTTTGAAATATTTTTTTCTGATTGAAATAAATTTCTACTACATATACGATTTCTTAATTAAACGTGTTTGATTACATAACTGTTGCTCCTATCCCCAGTCGTCAATCGGGATATGTTGCTGATATGGACGTTTCAGCAACATATCCAGAAAATGTCAGGTATTTACAGACGTCACATCGTAACGTTTCTGGGACGTTATATTTCTGACGAGATTGTGCGATATTTTATAATAACCCTAATAACAGCGATCTGCTAGAAACATCCCATTTAGAGTCCATGTATGTTTCTATGTTTCTGACATAAATTATTACATCCCTACGATGTCTCTAAAGAAACGTTTTTGGAATGATTTCTCAAGAACGTTTTAAAATCATCGTTTTAAATATTATTTTGAAATATCAATAAATTAAAAAATTACTGCAATCTCCAGAAATATACAATAATATCAAACTCCAATATTAAATTTGAACATTTTGAATAATATTTTGAATTTACAAGACAACTGCTACAGGTCAAAGCCATTTTCGAGCGGTCTACTGGTTTAAATATATTTCACGCCATTTGAAAACGGTTTGAACTATTCCCATTCGAGTGACCAAACAGTGACGTCACGTTAAATTAGGTTTAAACCAGTTGCATCTGTTTTTGAAAAGTTTCATTAATAGTTCGAGGAAATACAAATGTTATCAATGTCAAAAATAATAACAAACATCTGCCGCGTTTGAATATCTACATCGGATGCATCTGAGATGTAGTAAATCTTTGATCACGTGATTCAGTAACCGTAAATGTAATGGGACAGATGTGTCCGATGTGGTTAAACAAACGCTCGAGATGTAAAAAATGCATCGGATGTGGATTTTTAAACGCGGCACTTATAGAGGATAGCATAGACAATAAAATTCATGATAAAAAAGATTATTTATATTATGGTCACAAGAAAAAATAGAAAATGCATAATTATGAAGGTTTATAATGTTTAAGAATTTTTGAAAAATTGACCTTGTAATTCTAAATAACTGGTTAAAGTCTGATTCTAAATATAACGATCCATTTTTCAAAAAACTGGTAGTATTACATGAGGTTCTCTTTGACATATAAGGCAAAAATTATCTATTACCAGAGACTGACAAACTCAAAAATCATTAACTTAACAATTACATCACTGTTTTAATAGTATATTACGTAACAAGAGTTGTAAGTAACCCATTACACACGAAGTGAAAAAGTAAATTTCACGAGTGCGTAATGGGCTTACAATTCGTGTAACTATACTTTTTCTACGCCTACTTAAAACATTCTCAAAAACGATTTAACGTTATGCTTGTGTTGCCAATCCATAAATTTTCGATAGGTAATTTCGTACCTTTCTTTGGATTTTAGCGGTAACAAATTATGTGTGACACCTTGAGCTTCTTCTAAAATCTTTGGTGCAGTGCTCATAATTTCATCACTTTCACTGCTAACAAACATATTCGTAGGTACAGTTGAGAAAATGTTCGGATACAATTATATTATGTTACAAAAGTTGACAATACAAATGGCATGACGTTTATTTCCATAGCATGCTAAGAAAACGCGACATATTATTTGAAAAATTGTATAATATGTTGCCGACATTTAGGGGCATCACTCTTTTAATCCAAAATGTATCTCGCTAATGCTAGAAGTTTTTATGTTTTTTTTAAATGACTAAATTTATGTAAATAGACCAAATAAAGTCGTACGTAGACAAAAATTTGATTTTAATTTGGTTAAACCAAGAAATTTAAGTTTTCTTATCAAAACGCACGTATATGTTATGAGATCTCATTACGTGCATGTTATTGTTAAATGTCATTTACAAGGAATGTTGATAATGCGGTTATTAACGTTTACTGATATGTGCGTAGAAAAAATCATTTATTTGAGCACTTTCAAAATTTATGACGTAGTATTAAAACTGGATCTAAAAGTTGTTGAAAATATTTTTAAACCAATGAGACTGCTCGAATATGGCTCAAATTTATCTTTATTAGTTGCCTCAAAAAAGAATGCAAAGCAAATACGACAGAGATGAATATACGCTTCCTTCTGCATCACACAACAAAATGTCATTATTTCTTTATTTGTGAACTTTAAAAATAACTATTTTATGTAACGATAATGTATGTAAATTTATCAGAAGATACATAAGCTCCTCTCATAAAACGAGTTGTGTAAGTTGTTTTCTTTCAAAAAAAGAAGTCTCCAAATTAAAAATAGCTAAAACCATTATTGGTAATTATTTTAACTTAATATCAATTGTTTATATTGTCTTTTAATTGAAACATTTTCAGATTTAGTAAATTGTTAAACAAAAAGGAAATGGAAATTAAAATAGGCGACTGGTTTTGAAGGACCCCGGAAAGAAATATACGCAATGAATCAAAGCGTAATAATTAACATTTTTTATTTTTGTCAAAAATTTTCTTTTTCAAATAAATTTATGAAAAAAAGTAATAGTAATAATAATAAAGTAACTTACCTAAGACGTTTGAGCAACATCGCAGGATGTTCCACATACGTCTCTAGATTAAATTTTGAATAAAAAATTATATATTATTTACAAAAAATAAAAATAACCCTTATACATCCAACAAAATTGTTGCACTTTAACATTGAACAAATTAAATTTAACCAATAAATAACAAGGAGGATTATATGCTGTTTATGGAAATAAAGTTTTTTTTAAACTAATGGCATTCAAAGTAACAACACTTCAGTACCTAAAATCAAAGATTCAAAAATATAAAAAGTTTAAGAACTTTCTTTAAAAGTCACTGTCTTCACTATAACTACTGGTATCATTATCATTGTCTTTTTCGAGGTTTATTATCATAATATAGTCTATCAAGTTTTCCATTGCTATATCCACTTGCAAAATAAATTTTACACCTTTTTAACATGATCAATGCATTTTTTCCAATGTTCTCTTATTGTTTTAAAAAACATCACCTTTTAATTGTGACCAGATAAATTAAATGGGATTTAACTCTGCATGTTAAGAAGACAATCTGAGAATTTCAATTCCTTTTTCTTGGGCCATCTCGTCTATAATATATTTTTTGAATTCGTTTTTTGTTGCTTTGCTATTATGAGTATTTCTGTCTTCAAGTATTTAGGAGGACTGATAATATTTTTAGAATGAAGTCATTTTCAAATATCTTCTATTTTCCATCTTGTAGGTAGTGTGACTCCTTTAATCGACTGTGATAGGATGCATTATTCAAAACAATAACGGAGTTGGCTGGAATTTTTTTAATAATGCTCTCAAATCAATTTTCAAACATGGGCCATCCATTTCTTCATGGCACTCTTTTGTTTCCTTTGACTCGAACATTAATAAACTATCTAGCGAAAATTCAGCGGTGCTTCCAATGTGGGTTATTATTAAAGGATTTCCTTTTCCTGTTGGATTTTTTAATCCACAAGAGATTCCTTCTATAAAGGCTTGTTTTTAGTTTCGTTGGAGGTATCTTGCCAAATTTTTGTCTACCTATGTTTCATCTAAATAAAACCTCGCGTCCGCTATTTTCCTCAAATAATCATGTGTCCACGCAATGATTTCGTCTTTCTCTGGTAAAAAGCTGTTTCTGTCTTTTATTTGTATCGAAAAATTAATTTATGTAATATTTTTTGCAGATGAAAATATGATATATTTGGAAGACTATTTCTTATTTCTAAGAGTAATTTTTTAAGTGTAGGAATTTCATTTCAAAAGAAAAAAGAATTATTACATTCTTTACCCAAGTTTCAATAAAGATCTTGTTTCTTCCTGGGGGCTTTTTCGGAATATGAGAAGACTTCTCCAATAACCGTATCTTCTTTATTAATGTTATAGGTCTCACATTTAGTGGCTATTTCATCCACAGAAAGTGAAACAAAGAGAAACAAGGTTTTGAAGATAATGCTTTGTGTTCACCTATTACGTTTATAATATATACTAATACAAAATTCTGAATTAATTAAAATACATACGATACGGCTATGAATAAATAAAGTCTGACTTATCAGTCGAAAGAAAAGGTAAAAACCATGATTAAATCTAAACGAAAACTTTTATTTGGCTCATCAAATGTATTAAAATTTTCATTTTAACTACAAATGAGCATTGGAGGAAGAGGTATAAATAAAATATCTACCTCTTAAACCTGTAGGTACTACGTTCTGCAAATTAAATTACTGCACTCCTTTCTTCTCTACACTATAAATGATGAAATTGTAACCGCCAACTAGGATGAGGTTAAGTCACGCATTTATAACCCTACCAGACCCTCCAGTGAAGCTATTGATTTGTCACACCAACTAATATTCCTAAAACAGTGACTATTAAGATCTAAAAAATTCATCATAGCTGGCGAGTACAATAATTTGCTACATATTATGCCTTATTACTAATGAGTAACCCTGTATTTATACGCATATACATATTGAAAAACAATGACAAGGTGACGCATTAGCACGTCTATTTTTTTTAATTAATCTACTTTATAAAAATAATTATATGAAATCAATTTTATCTAGTAAACTCATCACTATAAGATTAGAACACATAGAAAGTGGGTCAATTAAAAAAAAAACATTTTTTAATTATATTAAATATTGTTTAGTCTAGGTTATTTAGGGCCACACCTTGTAATTACTTCAATTGTTATAAAATGTTTATCGTTCATTCTAAAATGCACTGGTAATGAAGATGAAAGCGCCTAGATAACGATTATTCTAGAAAATACCGGAGGCTCCAGTCTAATGAATGGTGGATTTGCAGATGTATGATTCTAATTCGTACCTAGTTTTGGTGAATGCGCAAAGAATACTATAAATTGTAATTAAATAGATTTAAATTGAAAAAAAAATCGAATATTTTATTAAATTGTTACAATAATATATTTATTTCTTCCATGGTTTGGTTAAACTTTCAAAAAGAATGTTTAAGGAAAAAGGCAAAGCAATTTTTTTGTTGACACTTTTTTTAACTATAGACTGATTTTGTGTATTGTTTAAATTTTCATATTTAGTACTTAGTTTAGGTTTAAACAAAATGAATGGAATCTCCCAAAAGAGCTAAGGAAGGTTTTAAAATTCTTAAGAAAACTCTTCAGGGCCAAAAACATAAAATAGTCTTCGTGCCCAAAATATAAAGATATAGGTATGAATATTTGGATATTATGAGTGATTTTTTATTTATAAATAGAACGTAATTTGCTTCTAAATGACTACCTAATGAACTATATTATGTAGTAACAAACTAAACAGGAATATCACATTATTCTTGTTTTTTTCTTAATTTACTAAAAATTTTCCCAAAAAACATTGAATATTTATTATTGGAGTTTATATCGCTATTCTAAAAAAATACTAGAACAACTTAAATAATGTGGATTTTGACTATTTTGAGTTATCGAGATCATTACGATCTTAAAAATGTCTGTCTGGTACCTACTATAGTCAGGTATAAAAACATTCATTTATTTGAGCATAGTTGCAATATACATTTTATTTAGTTTTTAAGTTAATACCTAGTAGGACATGACTTTTTCCGTTTGATGTAAGATTCATTATTTTACATTTTTGTTGGTGAAATAGGATATTTTAAGATGTCCTATTGTTTTCTCTAATTATGTAAAAAGTTTAGAACAATACAAATACTGTTTTAACAAAAAAGAGATATAGCTTTAATTAAACACACAATTAGTCAATTCAACTATACGATAATTTAAAGAAGAAATTCAGCAAACTTCTAAACATGTGTTTAAATGTGTGTTTACCATAACAAGGACATAATTATTAAAAAAAAATGTCGGCACATTACCTAACATTGACGAAAGGGTTACATAATATATATTATACAAATCACAACGAACTACACAAAATGACATTATTAATCATTTAGCAATAAAAGAGTTAAGTACAATGATGACATTAAAAGTCGATTTTCTCGAAATTACTTTTTTTTAACTGTAGTAATAAAAATATATAATATTAATTAATTTTTTCACTTGTTTTACAAATCCCTATACTTTTATTAAAATCAACATATATATTTTTTAAATATGAGTTCTATTAAAAATTGTATTGTCAGTATACGCAAATATCTTCTGTTAGTTCATAAATTAGTTGGCGCTGCTGTCACTCACAGAGCGAATAATGAATGAAAATAGGCTGACTGGGCTTTACAAGATGAGCGTACATCGAAAAATAATCGCAAAAAACTAAAAAGATTTTCATGTTTTCTGTTATCGATTATTTTTGGTAGAGAAAGAAGAAATTAAAAATTGCGTTTTCCTAGTGTTCGTCGACGTGTTTGAGTGAGTTTTTTATGTTTCTGTGTTTCTATAAATATTTTACTTTTTTTATTATTATGTATTGCTCTGTCTTCATATTTTTCTTTTAAATTACACATTCTGTTTTTTAAAAATGTGTTTTAAGTTTCTTTTTTTTTATTGGGTTTCTGTTGGGTTATTTTATTTATTAGAAACTTTTGTAAATTTGTATTGCTCCTTTATTTTTCATTTTCTTTGTTTTTTAACAAATAACCAGTCTAAATTTTTTCAAAATTTTGCCCCTTTCTATAGAATTGTGTAACGACGCCCATGGTTGCGACGAATAATTTGGAATTCAACTGTTCCACTGGTTCTCGGACGGTTTGCATCAAGTTTTAAAGAAACCCGAACAAACTCAGAAACGAATCACTGGTGTCAGAATTCTGCGCAAAATATCAATTTGTCTAGTTTCTAAATAGTCATCTTAACATAAAACTAAAATTCCCTATTCATCAGCATCAAAACTAGATTACCTATCATTCTTAATGACCAGCAAAGCATATAGCTTTTCTGCAACCAGCTCCTTTCAGGTAAGACGTGTCTTATTAATTTATAAAAAAATTTGGACAATGTTGGACGTTGGACAGTCCCAAGTCCTAAATATAATAAATAAAACTACAATTGTGTTCCAAAATTTTTAATTTTTATCTTGTTTAGTATTAATGTATACAATATAGTGCACTTAAAAATTGTTTACAGTGTGTTCGAAATTCGAGTAACTGTATTAGTATTTCGTTTAATATTTATACAAAAATTCATGCTGTTTACTCTTTACGGGTAGGTGTTTTCAAAATTGTTAAAAATTGTTAAGTTTTTGAGTTATTTCAGAAAAACTAAAAAAATTACATTTTTTTTTATGGCGGCTTAACCGTTCATTTGACGTATTTTAAAGTAATACATTATAATAATAATAATATACATTTTAATACAGCATATTTTTGTAGAAAAAAAATCAAATTGACTTTTATTTTCGAGTTAATAACCTTGTAATATCTAAGACATTATATTGTAATAATATTTCCCTCTAACATTTTATCCAAATTTTTAAGACATACTCTTGAATTAATAAAAAAATTTATATTTTTCTTAATTTGTCAACACTGCATCCATCTAAAACAGCATGTGGCACACAAAAGCACCAGTTTATTACCGGATATTTTTTGTCTCTAGTAATTTTTATTTTTCTAGTAAATAAGATAAAATTGAAACATTTTAATCAAAATTAAATGCAAACAAATCTATAAATTTATTTTTGCTTTCCTGCATCCAGTAAAGCTGTGAGTTTCTGCGGGGAAGTGGTTGTATTTTGGGCATAGCCGGAGCATCTAAGTGGGCAAATTTTTCTACCTTTTTCTATTGTTTATGATTATAGATGAAAATTTTTTTGCGATGTCATTTTCTATAATTTTTGTTCTACACATGATTTCTCTAAAATGGGCTGTAATGGAAAAATTTGAGGACAAGTGCAAAATTAATTTTTCAGTATTTTCGTTGGCAATGAAGATATGAATAATTTTTATTCATTATTAGATGGGCCGTACTCAATATATTTGATAACGTTACAAAAAAGTCATATGTTGAACACATCATATTTTTATGTTTATACAAGACAATTGCAATGCTTTGTAAATACGATTTTAATGGAAAATAGATAATATTATTATTCTAATTAAAAAATGGAATTTTTAACTAAAAAGCACGCATTAAATAATTTTTGGTAATTAAATTTAAAATATTGGTGAAAAACAGAAACAAATTAGAATTAGTAGTTAGCAAATATGGAAATTTAAACTTACTTTTTATTTAAATTGATTATTATAACGTCGGGCGACCGCCTGAGACCGACCCTGTGTTTTGATACCATTGGACAGAGGCAAACGCACTTCTTCGAAAAGTTACTGCAGAAATTTTGCGCGCAGACTGACTCATAGAGGAAGGATTTCCAGAGCTTCTAGACTACCATCGAGCAGAGCTGGTCTCACGACAATAATATTGAAAGAATGAATATCTCGTGGCATTTTTAACCGACTTTCAAAAGGAGGTTCTTAATTCGTTGGAATATTTTTTTAAGTATGTTTAGTTATAATTCTTTACTATGTTATCCGATTTCTATGATTCATAAACATCAATTCCTGATTTGATGTAGGTCTTCGAGAATGTAGGTACGTTTGCAAAAACAAACATATTTGTGGTAAATTTTTATTTCTTGATACTTCATATTTGCCTCAAATTTTGTGACTGACGCATAAATATTAGTTCTGATTTAGTATATATTTGCATAAACAAATATTTTTTGGCACATTTTTATTTCTTGATATTCCATATTTGCCTTAATTTTTAGTACTGGTGTATTTAGATAAGATAGTAGAACAACCTTATCGATGTTTCATTGGAGGCAATTCTGTCGCGACAACTGTTAGAACAAGTACAGAACTTCATCAAAATGGCCCAAGCGCAAGCGCTTCCTCGATCATTGAGTATAGAATTCTATATACATAAAGTTTACTTAATTTTTAAATTCATTTGAGTAGATTGCCAAATTTAAATTAATATTGTCTATATTTTCTAAAATGATAAATTGTAAATAAATGTTCATCAAGCATAATTAAACTCGTTTATCTCATTTTTAAAACAAATATTCAGAATCGACTATCGGTCCATCTATTAGTAAATAGAGAAATTACTAGTGATGCCGCGAGACAAGACGAGACGAGAGAGTGGCCTCTCTCGTCTCGTAGGGCGAGAGAAAACTGTTCTCTCGTCACGACGAGAAGGCGCTTCTCTCGCTTGAGAGAGCCTTTCTCTCGTCTTGTCTCTTCTCGTCTCGTCTCGTTTCTCTCGTGATAAATCAATATCAAATTTAGCAATAAGAAACACTTATGTCTCTCTGTCTGTCCGTCTGTCACAGTCGTTTTACAATTGAAATTTGAAGTAAGTGGCCCAGATTAGGCGTTAACTAAAAAGTAAAATACTTTGTCTGGTAAGTCAGTTGGGGAGGGGGGAAGAGGTTAAATTGGAAGATAGAATTTTTCTAATGCAATCCTGCGATGTCAAATGAAAGCGTTTTGTAGTATGTTTTCAAAATGCAAGAAGATAGAGACATAAAACAAAAACGATGTGAAATCAGAAAAACATTTTTGTTATAATGAGATGCACTTTACTTGAGACGTTAAATAGAGGGCGTTACTATCTTTAAATTTTCTAAGAGAAAGTGAAGTCATGTAATACCTCATTTAAAAGATATTTTGATTATACTTACGTCCTAGCCCACAGTTTTAATTTTTTTTTGTTTTTACAAAAATTACATTTTTAATAATCCTCGTGTGCCGCAATAATCCTAGAAATGTTAGATAATGTTAAAAGAGAATTTTTTAAAATATGCTTTTTTTTGCCAAGATGTTATGAAAAATTTAATACGTCAAGTGGTTTTTAAATCACCTTTAATATTCTTAATTTATTTACTTTAGTAAATACAAGAAGTGTTTCCTTAGCATTAAACAATAATAATTGTTAATACGAGATTTATCAAGAATGTAACTTATTAGTAAAGGCCCAGAACATATCTGTATAAGAACTAAGTACCAGCTACAAAAAATTGTCAATTGTGCAGTGTTAAATCCCTCTAACAGTAAAAAATTACTTAAATTTATAGAAGATACTGACATGTACTCTGTACTAGCCAAAATGTTAATTATTCATTGTATACTATTGTAAAAAAACAGGATTTATAAGGTATTGTACCTCCGGTAATGATCCTTTGAGGTTGAAGCGGTAAATAGAAAAAGAATTTAACCTACTCTATGAATTTATTTAATGTAATTTCTGTAAAAACATAAAAACCTAAATCTGTTTACATGAACGTAAAAATATAGAAAATATCTTTCAAATGAGGTATCACATGACCCTACTTTCCATTAGAAAATATAAAGCTAGATCTCCCTCTATCTTACGTGTCTCAAGTAAAGTGCATCTCGTTATAACAAAAATATAATATCTCTTCGTTTCGGTTTTGTCATTATCTTTTTTCATTTAGAAGTTAAAATAGAGAATACAATTTTCGTCCTCACTGTATATAATACATTCGTTTGTAGTACCTTTTCTTTGACAGTTTTTTGAAAAAATGCTTAACAATTTTCAACTTATCTTCAAAAGTAACCTCAGAAAAGCAGAATGGATTTAATATAAGAAATGATTGTATACATTTTAAATAAATGAAATGAGAAATATTTTTTTTATAAATCACTATTTATAAAATCCTAATAACACAAGTATCATTTGTTACCATTTAATATATATAGAATATATGTGTTCTAGTTAACTTTTTGACTATCTCGAAATCTAATATGTTAAAATTTTAAGTTACGATAAGGAATTGAAAATTGTTCGAGAGAGCTCAAGAGAAACGAGAAATTCTCGTCGAGAGATGACACTCTCTCGTCTCGTCTCGTCTCGAATCTGTTTTCGAGAGAAAATGTCTCTCCCGTCTCGTTCGAGACGAGACAAGACGAGACGAGAGACGAGAATTTCTCGTCTCGCGGCATCACTAGAAATTACGTTCGTTATTCAGTTTCGACAACAGTTCGATGGCTCGGTAGAAGACGACAAAATTATCAAAGACATGACTTGGACACCACGGAGCTTGCTGCCATCTATTGATACTGTCCATTATACTCCAAGATAATTTGCATTGATATTGTTCTACTAGTTGATCTAAATACAATGGTCCTACTTTGGTGTACGTATGCATAAACAAACATATTTATTTAGAGCAATCTTAAATTTCGTAATTTCCTCATATTTGCTTTAATGTCCATTAATTTTTCCTGGTTCTTACACGTACGAATCACTGTTTATTTTGTCGCGGCACGAAGTGGCGTGTATTGCACCGAGAAACATGAGTGGGTTATGCAGATGGGATAATAGAGAAACCTGGCTGGATTTAGTTCTTTAAAATGCAGTGGCGTGTGTAAAACCAGAGGCGTTACTACATGGAGTCTATTTGTGATTCAAATTAATTTTTGCGCGCCTGTCATTTATAATAATAATAATTATTTATTTTTTCACAAATAAATAGTATGCAATTTACATTATTACAAAATACAAAATTCAAAAAAGTGAATAAATAACAAGGTCCTAAGAAACTGTAGCTTCTTTGGCCGACAGATTTATGCATAAACGGAACTAGGTATTGACTATGTCCTCTAATATCATATGGGTAATATTTATATGTATTTGCCACCTATAACTATAAATAGGATGTTTGTTTATTTAGATGTGTTTGTTTTGGGCGGATTTTGTATTTGTGATTTTTTTAACTGTTTTTAGACAACATTCTCATTTTAATAGTGTTTTTGAGTTTCATTTAGTGTTAATTTCATTTCATTTCTCGTGCTTTCGTCATAAATAAGTATAATATTTATCATGTGAATTACTTAATTTGTTGGAAATATTCACCTATTGGTTACTACAAGAACATCTAGAAATATGTATTTATTAAACCCAGGACATGTTTTATTATGTGGTTTAAAGGACACTTCAGGTAGCAAACGTTTATTATTGTTGAACTTATTTAAAAATTTTACTATCCTTATTCTTATATTAAGAAATAAATTGTGTAGTACTTTGTATACATGTAAATGGTAATAAAACCGTCACAAATCAGATTACAGTTTGATTCTTAACAAAGTTTTACAAAATTTCAATATTGTGAATTTGTAGATATCCATTTATCGTAAGAAATGAAATTTTACGACTTGCACTTGGAAAATAACGAATACTTGCTGGGGACTTTTTCGCAGATTTAATTTTTAATATGAACACTATCACATACTATAAGAAATAAACAAATTTAAAGCTAAAAGTAAGAAAAAACTCGAATTGTAATTGATACAAATTAAAATGTAAACAATGAACACGAACGCCAATTTTGCCAAACGATGAACTGATTTTAAAACAAAATTAATAAATGAACTGAAATTTAAAAAAATCAATATAACAAATCGGTTATATAAAAAAATTCTTAGATAAATATAAAGTATGATTACATATTACTAGACACACATTTTGATTCTTAAATAAAAGGTCTTATCCACTTCCTCAAAAGCTAAAATCCGACGACATAGCGAAATTTTGCTACTTCTGGCAACACTGAACGATATCCTACTTATAGGGATCTTCTACAAATTTCCTCCAGAGGACGTATCTCTTAGCTTAAATCGCGAATAAAGACGTAGTTTATAGTATAATATAATTATATACCCATACTCATTTGTAAAACTCTTTATTCCCGCTTATAACCAAATGGTTAAAGCTGTATTCTAATAAAAATCTACTTTTTATTTAAATTGACTATTAT
Organism: Psylliodes chrysocephalus; assembly: GCA_927349885.1. NCBI lineage: Eukaryota > Metazoa > Arthropoda > Insecta > Coleoptera > Chrysomelidae > Psylliodes > Psylliodes chrysocephalus. The sequence continues at coordinate 34,363,887 of OV651822.1, read as the reverse complement.
GTTACTGGAAGAATGAATATTTTTGTGGCATTAAAAATGTTAGGGAAATATATGTAATATTAAAACAAATCAATGTTGTGTGCCAGATGCTGTTAAATTAATGAAAATATTATTACGCAGCACCCTTCAGTGTTTAAAATAAATTTTAGAGTTTAATATTATGGCCGCTACAAGAAATTTCAAAGTTATGGTAAGTTACTAGAAACCAAAAGACAATATTTAATTTTTTCTACAAAAATATTCTACATTAAAAAGTAACTCAAAAATGTAACACTTTGAAATATCTCAAATTAAAAATTAATTTGCCATTTAAAAAAAATCATTAATTGTTAGTTTTTTTTTTAAATAATTCATAAACTACTTACTTTTTAAACATTTTAAAAGCCAATCCAAGATCAGCATCATATTCTATAAAATATTTCTATGAAGACTAGAGATAAGGAGGCGAATCGGCATACTTAAAATACGGTCCCAAAAAACGCACGATAATTGAGCTTTTTATAATTAACCGCATTGACGCTAGTACTGCATACGGTGTTCAAAATACATGGCTTCTTATGGGAATTATACATAATTTTGTTAAAATAATAAAAATAAACTTGTTTATAACTAAATAAAGTAGAGAACATACTGTTGTATTTATTTCTAAATAAGTCTTGCATGTTTAATTGATAAAGTATATAATTTTATCTATATAAAATACAAATTAGGTAGGTACGACCAAATTCAAAAAGGTTTGTTAAATGCTTAAATTAGATAAGTACAATTTTGTGCATTTTTTTTTTAAGAGCAAAATAAAATACAGTTAACAGATTTTTTATTGTTGTAATACAAATATAAAGGGAGATTTGGGAATGTACATGGTATTACCTCATCCTTTAATTTCAGCTGTCCCGTTTTTATTTTGCTAACAGTACCATCAGTAAAAATAGTCTCATAATATTTGATAATATCTTCTAAAAAGTATAGAACAGTATCGTCTCTAGAAAGTGCTTTATCGGCACTAGGAACGATATATATGCTGCCACTGTTCTAAGCGTTTAGTATCCTACAAAAAACATTTACAATTGGAGTTCAACAAAATAAATAACAGTAGCAACTCTTTAACTAACATTAAAACTCTATAAAAAATAAATTTTCTTTTCAAGTAAGTTAAATTTAATGTATAATTATTGTTGTTTGTAAGTCAGAATCTATATGACTAAAATTTTATATTATAGAAACTTGTAATAAAATAAACTACATTCCGTAAGATACATATTGTGACTAGTTTACAATAAATATTATATTTAGACATAAATACATTATTTTACTTACATTAGAAGCTTTAAAAAGACATTGAATTGATTTCTCCTTGTTTTTTTTTTTAGTTTTATATTTGATTTGTATCCTGTTTTATAATCTGGAACGACGTAAATCTTGCGTTGATGTTTTTTGTCACTCATGTTACTTGTCCTGTTATTCGACATGCCAACTACAGTCAATTTCGCGAACTTTATAAAAAGAAGAACGGAATTTTAAAATCTGACTATTGCCGATTCGCTTCCTTCTCTCTAGTCTTCATAAATATTTCCCATTTAACTGACCTTCTTTTACTTATATTAGGCGAGATACCAATATAGAAACTTTGTGCAATGTAGATTCGTAAAAATTACATTTAATTTAAATAAAGTAATTTCTTTATGCAATATTATCTGTTTCCTGGCCAAACAAAGACCTATATAATCTAAAATTACAGCACATTCTAAGGGTTAAAAAGTATATTATTTCCGCAGCAGACAGAAGAGAAAATCCAGTAAAAAGTCCCAATAATCCACCAAAATTTGCTAAAAAATCTATAGGACTGTATAGTTCATTCCTTTCTGATGTCAAAAATGAATCTTGTTCGAAAAATATTGTCAGTTTTGAGTATTGCAACCTGAAAAATCCAAAATACATACATTTAAGGACTATATTTTACAATTTAGCCATCTCGAAGGACCAAATGTTGTCTTTGTGTTAATAAACGATAAATAACTGGTTAATAGTTGTAAAAACTTTGTTTTTTCGAAGTAATAATAGTTTGTTAGATATAGTTTTAAAGAGTATGACAGCACTGATGCTTCGTCGATTATTTTGGATTGAACTGGTATTCTGTTTTTCTAAAAAATAATATTTCTATATAAAATGATTAGAGGGTATTTAAATATAAAGTCTCCAAAAAATTAAGAGTTTTTAGAACGGCTAGTTGCATCTAGAGCTAAATTTCTAAACGATTTAAATATAGGGACGTCCACAGAATACTTTACTTTACTTTAGAAAACTTTTATTTACATTAAAGAAATATATTTACATGTCAAATAATAAATAAAATATGTCACACTACCGAACCAGAGCGGCGGGTTTTTCGCGCGGGCCCTTAGGGCCAGGGAGGTGTAACTCTCCATTAAATTTATTTTGACTCAATTTACTGTCAAATATAGCAGCCCTTACTCCTTACCTGAACGGTATTATTAAGGTATTTTATTGGATTTTGGGATCATGAATGGGAATTTATTTGAGGATTTGTTGTGTCTTTGTTCTGGTTTTTGTCCCCTGAAAAAGCTAGAAAAAACAGGGTTGTCCTTGTATGTACGTGGGTCTCTTGTATATTCTATGTTTTAAATTACAGCCCCCAGGCTTGGTGATCGATGAAACTACCCCCAGAGCATAAACTGCGAGTGTATATGGCTCGCTGAATTTGCTCTGTGGGTCGTTTCATTGTTCGGTCTGCCGTCCGACGGTCCGACTAGTTCGTGTAAATATTTAGTCTTGGAGTGCTATTATTTAGTATTTCTGTCGATGTTGGGAAGGAAGGATGATGTAGTCTAGCGTCTTAGGGTGAGATTACAGAACGTCTGCAACTTTGCAGATCTGCAAATATGGCGGACTTAGAAATGCAAGTATTCTAAAAAAAATCTAAAAATTCGCAATATTTATTGTAGTTTATTACCCCCAACAACACTAAACCCAAATTTGGAATACGAAAACTTGATACTTGCATGTGTAAGTCAGTCATATTTGCAGATTTTCAAAGTTGCCGCCATATTTGCAGATCTGCAAAGTTGCAGACGTTCTGTAATCTCACCCTTAGTCTGTAAATGTCGAGTTTTGCATGTATACAGCCGTGTTTTCTACGTACGCCATCTCCCCGGTGAATGTTTAGGATATTATCCCTGACATCATCGGGAAGACACCGTTTGTAGAAATTTTCGGCTGTTTTTAATATGTAATCTTTAATCATTGGTGTGTCTGTTTGTCTATGCATGTCTATAATCCTGGCATAACGGTCGTAGCCCAGCGCCAGCCGAAGGCATCTGTTCTGTGCAATTTGCAGTTTTAAATAGTGACAGTTTGACATAGAGCAATAAACTGGAATACGGGTCATCTGTTTAGAATTGTCCACTGAATATTCAAGAAACATTTTAGGTGCTTTCAAAGAATGTTTATTGACCGTTTACAATAAATATTTGAAAGTGCATCTGCTAAAACTTACCATTTATTGCGAGGGACTTTAAAAACCGAAAACCATGCTTGGATCTGATCTTCGAAATCCCAATAAGAACCAGAAATTTCCGTGGTATATGTAACGTCGCTACAAAGTGGTTTACAATCGCAAGAATAGTGGCCGTTCTCTTCTTCTTTTTCGACTTCTAGTGATTGTTTTCTTTTTAAGGAATCTAGAAACATACATATTAAAGAGATAAAATTAACAACTTCTATATAGGGTTGCCAGAAGAAGAAAAAAACAGCCATTATTAGGTACAGCGTCAACATTGTGGACAAACACTCGAACACGTCAATTTTTGTTTAAATGAGGACGTCTTTCTAACATATCTTCCATCGGTGGCGCATCTAGAGTTTAAATATGGGGATAGTGGTAATATAGGTTAAGTCTGGGAGGTAGTAAGACTTTATTTTTGATAATGCATTTTAGTACCTATAAAAAGTTAGGTTTAAAATTTCTTCTGGGGGATGATAACCCCATCCCCCGTGTATTCGCACTGGTCCTCCAATGTCATACGTCATTCCCCTCTCCTTTCCTCCGTCACTCCAACCAATACAATTTAAATAGGGAAGTAGGTACCAAGTATGACACATCATGGAAAAAATAAATAATTCAGCAATATGACTACTCATTTTGTTACTTTTGATTTTAGCGCCCTCTAGCAGGATAAACATTGTAAAGTGTTAACTGCATTTAAAATAAAATCTTATAAGCAGTTAAAAGCGTAGCTGACATTTATTACTTTGGTTGATTGTATTTTTTAACGTTGGAGTTCTGAAAAGTTTTTCAATTATTTAAGTCCAAGTTCTATTCACTTATGTTCTGTTATGCTATTTATTAAATCAAAATAAAATGATGTACGATAGATAAGGATATAAGAGAAAAGTGTCTCCCTATAATAAAAAAATCGCGAGTTCGAACTTTTGACTTAAATGTTGACGTAGTTCCCCATAATGGCTGTTTCGTTTTCGTCTGGCCACCCAGTATATTCAAGCGATATTTGCTATACTTACATTCAGCTTCTCTCATACATGAGTCATTAGCATTTCCACAAAGTAATGTTCCTTCTTCTCCTAAAATTGTGAGAGAATCAATTTTTCAACATTTTGTATAACTAATTGCCTAATTATGCATGTTTGTAGTTTCAACTGATGCTATACCACAAACTTTGATTTGCTATACACATTGACTTTAATAAATTTAAGCTGTAACAATTTTTGCAATCGTAAGCTTAATGCAAGTATATTTCAAAAAATACATTTGATATTTGAAAAAAACATGCCTTAAAAATAACCATAAAATCATCATAATCAATAAATACTTAAATGCCTCAGAAAAAATTAAAAGAACAGGTCAATTTTGTTTTAATATCCCACATTTTTTGACATACCGTAAAACGGGGTTACTTTGCCAACCGTCGGCTAACTTTGCACCGTGCGTGTTAAAGTGTATTAATATCCCATTACAGGATACAGTGTTAAATTTCTAGCAATTACTAGTTTTATCCCATAGAGGGAGTTACAATAGTCACCGGAGCGGAATTATACGCTTCGCTCGCGGACCAGACGCCGGCAGTTGGATTCCAAAAACTAACCTATAATTCTGTGTTATTTGCTGGGTGGAAAAATCTTGATGGTGAAAGGCTCCCAATCGACAAAAAAATGTAAGAACAATCTTATTCGCTTATATTATTATTGTTTTAACTGTGTACGAAGTGTAGCAGAGCAATTTAAATAGGAACAATGATTTTTTGTTGTTGTTATTTATACATGCATATTTCTTGGTTGAATGGGGAAACTTTGCACCAGGGTCATGGTGCAAAGTATACACACGAAAGTGGTGCAAAGTATACACACGAAAGTGGTGCAAAGTATCCCGGTGAATTTTCTTTATTTAGTTTTATTGTTTCTAGAGGATGCCAAGGGTGTATAAGAGGGCCCCAAGCTCTCGGAGGTATGGCGACTACACGCAACAAAATTTGGAAAAATGTTTAGAAGCAATTAGAAATGGAATGAGTACCAGATTAGCCGCGGAAGCTTATAATATACCACGGAGAACCATTATGAACAAATTGAAGAATGTACCCACCAATAAACCAGGTTACCCTGCTACGTTTACAAATGATGAAGAAAGGGTCTTTGTTTCTTGCATTCATCAAATGAGCGAATTCGGGTTCCCAGTGACTGAGATGGAGCTTCGTCAAATAGCCAAGATATTTTTAAATAAGAAAGGTGGGTAACTAGGCATTGTTGATTTCTCTTTCATTTTTTTTTATTTCTCTTCAACAGGTAGGAGAATACCCAGTTTTAAGATAACCTGCCTGGCAGAGACTATGTTAAAACTTTCTTAAAGAGGCATAGGGACCTAACAGTCAGGTTTGCCACCAACATTAAGCGGAGCAGAGCAGCTCTCAATGATCATCAAATGCAGGATTATATAGAAAACTTAAAACAAACCTTGGAAGGAGTTCCACCACATGCAATTTTCAATTATGATGAAACCAATGTAACAGATAATCCTGGTCAAAAAAAAGTTCTAACCAAACGGGGCATGAAATACCCAGAAAGGATAGTTAATTCATCAAAAAGTTGTATATCCCTAATGATTGCAGGAAATGCAGCAGGTGAGGTTCTGCCACCTTATGTGGTGTATAAATCAAAACATTTATGGGACACGTGGACAGAGAATGGCCCACCTGGTACTCGCTACGCCAACACAGCATCTGGGTGGTTTGAGTCAGAAACATTTTCGGATTGGTTTTTTCAGCTGTTATTACCAAAATTAAAAAAAATTGAAGGCAAAAAGGTTATTATCGGCGATAATTTATCTTCGCATTTAAACGTCGATGTATTAGCAGCCTGTAAAGACCATAATGTTCAATTTGTTTGTTTGCCTCCAAATAGCACTCACGTAACGCAGCCACTAGATGTGGCATTATTTGCCCCATTGAAAAAGGTTTGGCGTGAAATTTTGTCAGATTATAAAGAATCCCACGTTGGAAGCAGGTCAAGTGTGCTCGAAAAACAACATTTTCCGACACTTCTAAGGCGACTGATGGAGAAAATTTCTGTAAACAGTGCTTCAAATTTAGTAGCAGGATTCAGAAAATGTGGAATCGTTCCTTGTGATGTAAGTCCCTTATTGGAGCGATTACATAACAATCATCGTGTCGCCAAACAAGAGAATATACCTAAAATAGAAAATTCGTTTCTTGAATGTTTGGAAAATAAAAGGAGGGAGGCTACTCAGTTTCAAGTCCGGGGAAAGAAAAAGAAAATAACAGTTCCAGCCGGAAAAAGCATTGCTCACAGCAAAATCGGTTCTGCTGATTTACCTGGATCTTCAGGAATAGTTAGAGCTCCAATATCCAAACACTCTAAACATCAAGGAGAGAATGAAGTTTCAGAAGGAGAGAAGTCAGACAAGCTTCCTGAACTTACAGATTCAGATGATGAAGTTGATGAAATTCAAGACATGGAGGAGGATATTGAATTTAATAAAAAACTTGAATCTGGTTATTTTGCCAAATCTGCAGCTAAAAAAATTCAAGAATCAGGTCTAAAAGACATGCAGAGAGTTGTAGGCGAATACGTTTTAGTGTTGTATGATGGCAATCCTTATCCTGGAGTCATAACCGAAATTGAGAACGAAATGGTTAAGATTAACGCAATGGTGAAGTCGCTGAAGTTTTGGAAATGGCCCGAAAAGACCGATGAAATTTGGTATACCTGGGACAATATACTTGGTGCTATAAATGCACCTAAACAAATGACCAAACCTGGTTTGTATTCTGTACCTGAGTGCGACCGATTTTGGTGGAATTAATGTTCATACGATTTGAAATTGTATTCAATGTATTTTAGGTTAACTGTTATAGTTAAATAAACTTTAATTTTCTGTACTTTTTTAAATAATAAACGATTAAAATCTTAAGTTGTGTTGATTATATGCCTAAATCCCACAAAAATTAAAAATTCCTATACCAAAAGAAGCGCACATTCTTAAACTTAACAACGGTGTGGGGTTTCTTTGCCTCGCATAAATTATACTATAGAAAAACGAGTCTTAAATGAAGTGGTGCAAAGTAAACCCATCATATAGCCTACTTTGCACCAGATTTCAAATGTACATATTTCAAACCTGGATCTATATATTATGTTTAAATTAGGTAGGCACATATTTTAACACCTCTAAAATTGATCTAAGCAATCACAAAATTTTTAGGGTATTTATTACAAACTTTTATAAATAAAGTCAAAATATGGAGCAAAGTAACCCCGTTTTACGGTAATGTTAAATAGCAACCTTATATTCCACATTCTGACACTCCATCTAATTACCATAGAAGACGAGACAGTATATTTTAGTTATTATTTACAAGCATTGTCCTGTTATATCCGAATATTATGTCAAAATTTTGATAGTTGTTTTCTTGGAGTATTTTAATTAGTGTTGGATTTAATAAAAATACTGTGTATGTATCTTCCCTTTTTATAATTTCGTGTAAGGGGCATATTATATTTGTACCTATATTTAAACCTATTTTATTTTTCCAGCCATTATCAAGACTGTTATATGGTTTACATAATGACACTCTTTTTTTTTCGTTTTTTATTGAGAATTGTTATGCCCATGGAGTTATAAGGTAGAGAGACGCTATAAGTATCTTTTTCAAACATTTAAAACGGTATCACTTGGCGTGGATGTTGTCAACCCAATATGGTCGATCCGCCAGATACTGACTTTTCTGAATGAAACCCAATTCTACATTTTTATTATTTTTTTTTTTTTTTAGAAAATGTAAGCAATATTTATTTGTTGTTATAAAATGGATTATTAAGGTCATAAAATAGTAGTTTGTGCAACAAGTGCGCAAAGTGATACTTTTCCCACGAGCGAAGAAGTTTGCGAACACGAACACGCTCGATTTGCGAACACTCGCCTGGCAGCTCGTGTTCGCAAACTTCTTCGCTCGTGGGAAAAGTACTTTGCGCACATGTTGCACACAATACTTTTTCTACGATCACGATTTTAAGAATTAAAACTAAGAAACTTATTTGAAATAATTTGGAACCATTTTTATTAATAATATATTATGGGAATGTAATTATATTATTTAACTTTATAACTCTATAAATTTAACTTTTAATTAACTTAATTTAACACTTAATTTAATTTAATTAATTGTATTTAACATTATTTGATACAAAAGAAACACATTTTTTTATTTGAAATTATAATTTATGGTAAAATTTGAGCAATTTTGAAGTGTTACTCCAGGTGTCTCTCTATTTTTTACCAAATTCTCAGTAACTGTCGAAATATTTGCTAATGATGTCGAAGGCTTTTCTTGTTGGTTAGATGAGGAGTCTACTGAGTTTACAATTTTATTGGCTATCTCTATTTTATTTGAGATGGCGTCGTCAACATAGCTTTCTGCAATATTGCTTGATCGCCATCCACCATGGCGTTTAAGAGTTAATAAATCTCCTCCTGCATTGGCTAAAATAGTGGCAGATGAGCGTCGAAAAGAATGGCCAGTATAAAGATTAAAGTTTGGCAATTGTAAAAATTGTGCCACTTGTTTAGGCATATTGCCAATTTTTTTAATTCCGACAATTTGCCTTGTGCATTTACCCCCTTGATAATTCACAAAAAGACGTCTGCCAATGACGTTATCAGGGCGAAGACAAGCGTACTTTTTGTATATATTATAAAATTCTCCAGTTACCGTGAACGATCTTTTAATTTTGGTTTTCGTGCTTTGAATCCTAACCAATAGGGCAGTCTTTAGATCTTCCACGTCATCTAATTTTATATTCCACAATTCTTCTCTTCGACAGGCACCAGTTAAACCGATCGCAAGGACAGTCTACAAGTTTAAAATACATTAATTTTAGACATGTTTTTTTTTGTTTTTTTTTTTTAAAGAAGAATTTTAATAGGAATTTTAATTATTATAAAAAAAAGCTGGCAGGCACTGTGGGATTTGAAGCCCAGCCGTTTTTATCTCAGCCTAACACTCTACTCTCTGCGCTACGTAGGCTTGTAACTGTATTTCGCGAAAACATTATAGTTAGTTAAAAAACATATTTTAAAATTCGCTATTAAACTAAATTTTAAAAATGAAATCAGTGTGTTACCTTATTTTAAATGTAACGTTTATTTACCTTCGTTAATAAATATTTATAATCGGGTGCTTCCTTCAAAAACTTTTGGATTTCTTCAGATGTTAAGGTTTTTGATTTTTTGGGCTTGTAATTATCATTTTGTCTTTTTAAAAATGCTCTTAATTTTACATATTTCGAAATGTCCACATTGTTTTTATACTTAATGTACTTCGCAACATTGAATATTGTGACCATAGTGTCGAAGCTTTATGAGTTACAAATGTTAATTAAAATTTCTAACAATGATAACAATCGGTAAATTTTCTTAGCTTTACTAGACAAGTGTAGGTAATTTAAAATATATTTCTATATCTATATTGTTAAAATTAACTTTGTAATTATAAACTACCTACCTAAATTATCTTGCAAAACACTTAATATAAATCATGTGTCTGAAAACACCACTAGATCAGTTCCAATTCTAATCGCTTTAGTTGCATGTATCCATATTGTTTTATCAGTTAAATATTTTCAAAGGTTTTATTTAGATCTTCTACTACATCTTTTAACCATATTTATATCCCTGTTTCTCCTGGTTCTATTGTAACAATGGCAAATTCACCGATTATTATTTCATATTTGTTCCCAAAAGTGATTCGGCCATCTATGTAGTTCTAACTTGAGGCTGTTATTTCTATTACGAATATCTCCTTTTAGTTGTAGCATCCATAAATTATAAAAAATTCCTAGTGCAGATTTAATAATTTCCATTGTAGGTACTTTAGAACGGTTCATTTATCTGCTATTTATGTAAATAGTATCGGATAGCATTACTATGATATAAACAATAAACGTTCATTCATGAAGACACGTTTCCATTTTTATCTTTATTTTCTTTCATAAAAAATCAAATTATGGGTGAATTGTCCCGATGACATTGTCCGCAAAAGGAACACAAGAAGAATAAGAAGAAGAACTAATCAAATTATGGATTAGGTATGTCAAATTATCCCGCCATAATTTGCCCAAATCGACCAGCAGTGTTGCACTTCCGGTCTCCTTGATATAACGGATTTTTAGTATGTCAAATATAGCCTATATCCTATCCAGTAAAATAATACAGATCAGTGGACTAAACCGAACGCTAAAAGGTGTTAAAGGAGTTAAAGGAACTTGCCAGACCAAACGCAATGTCTAAGGGCTATGTTTGATTGTCAGTGATTATTATGGGAATGAACTTAATATTATTGTTTTTTTTATCACATAGTTTTTAGTTTTACATTGTTTTGAATTAAGCTTTTGGTTGTAATAGGTTGAAGTAAATTTGATTAAAGCATTATATGTCACAACGGTCATTTACATCACTCTTTTTTTTAATTTGAACCATTTCTAAAACTTTTTCAAGGTTTTTCAGTGTCCTGTTTCTGTTTTGAGTTTACCAAGAGCAATTAAATTATTTTTAGTATAATTATGGATACATATTCTGGGCCTGATGCTCCATCCTCTCTTCGAGAATGGATATGACTGCCACTGGCAATATTAACATATTTAAACTCAACTTACTGGGCATATAGTAACTGACACATCCACAACGTTTTAATGTATACTCAGTGAGACATTCCAATTCACAGTTCCCGGGTGTATATACTTTAAAATATTTAAGTTTCTTCTCTGTAGAAAAGTAACATTTTCGAATACTTGAATCAAACTGTAGAACTTGGTCCGATGTAGTCATTTCGTTAGGACGCACAGATACCATTACAGACTGTTTAAACCCAACTGTAAAAAACTGTTTCTTTAACCTCGGTAATGTATGGGGTGGATGTATTAGAACCTAAAAAAGAAACAACTTTTAAAGCTAATAAAAATATATTATTTAAATAATTATATTTAACTGGAGTTCTTGATAGTTTGGGCTTTCACTTGATGAAAATCCATATTCTTAAAATGAGAAAAACCAAACATGGTAGATTTTCACATTCACATTTGAAGAAGTTGTACTTCGAAACAATTGTCGAGTACCTAATTTTTAATTTTTTTAAATAAAAGTGTTTGTGAAAGTCTATATACCATGTTTGCACCGAGAAAACGAGGCCTATTAAACATGTTTAATGGAAAAAAAATTTGATAACCACTAATAAATTACTTTATTTTCGGTTAATACCAATAATTAAACGAAGGTTGCTAGAAATCTATTAACCTGAAGCTGCTGTAATTAGTCATTTGTTAATTAGCCAATAACGCATTATTAAAAAACTTTAATATCCATAAATATTGTTAATTCTATTAAATGTGTTTAATAATATTCATTAAACTCTTTAATACGTTCTAATAATTGTTTAATAACTCTTAGTAAATATTATCGGTTTTCTCCCTTCCACCCGTCTATAATGAAGCCGCAAGACGAGAGATTCTCGTCTCTCGTCTCGTCTTGTTTCGTCTCAAACGAGACGAGAGAGACATTTTCTCTCGAAAACAGATTCGAGACGAGACGAGAGAGTGTCATCGATCGACGAGAATTTCTCGTTTCTCTCGAGCTCTCTCGGGCTGTCTCAAACAATTTTATCTTTGCTTATTTTAAATTTTCAATTGCTTATCGTTGGTAACTTAAAAATTTAACATATTAGATTTCGAGATAGTCAAAAAGTTAACTACAACACACCTATTCTATAATACTTGTGTTATTAGGCTTTTATAAATAGTGATTTATAAGAAAAAATATTTCTCATTTCATTTATTTAAAATTTATACAATCATTTCTTATATTTAATCCATTCTGCTTTTCTGAGGTTACTTTTGAAGATAAGTTGAACATTTTAAAGCGTTTTTCCGAAAAACTGTCAAAGAAAAAATACAAACGAATGTATTATATACAGTGAGGACGAAAATTGTACCCTCCTCTATTTTAACTTCTAAATGAAAAAAGATAATGATAAATCAAAAACGAGGTAAAACTCAAGAGATATTTTATTTTTGTTATAACGAGATGCACTTTACTTGAGAACACGTAAGATAGAGGGAGTTACTAGCTTTAGATTTTCTAATAGAAAGTAGGGTCATGTGATGCCTTATTATTAATTAAATTCATAAATTAGGTTAAATTCTTTTTTTTATTTACCGCTTCAACCTCAAAGGATCATTACCGGAGGTATAATACCTTATAAATGCTGTTTTTTACAATAGTATACAATGGATAATTAACATTTTGGCTAGTACAGAGTAAATGTCAGTATCTTTTATAAATTTAAGTAATTTTTTAGTGTTAGAGAGATTTAACACTGCACAAATGGCAATTTTTTGTAGCTGGTACTTTATTCTTATACAGACATGTTCTGGGCCTTTACTAATAAGTTACATTCTTGATAACTCTCGTATTAATAATTATTGTTTATTACTAAGGAAACGCTTCTTGTATTTACTAAAATAAATAAATTAAGAATATCAAAGGTGATTTAAAAACCACTTGACGTATTAAATTTTTCCTAACTTCTTGGCAAAAAAAGCTTATTAAAAAATTCTCTTACAACATTATCTAACATTTCTAGGATTATTGCGGCAAACGAGGATTATCAAGAATGTAATTTTTGTAAAAACAAAAAAAAATAAACCGTTTGCTTGGACGTAAATATAATCAAAATATCTTTCAAATGAGTTATTAGATGGCTTTACTTTCCATTAGAAAATTTAAAGATAGTAATGCCCTCTATTTTACGTCTTAAGTAAAATGCATCTCATTATAACAAAATTATCACAATGTTTCTCTAATTTCACATCGTTTTTGTTTTATGTCTCTATCTTCTTGCATTTTGAAAACATACTACAAAATGCTTTCATTTGACATCGCATGATTGCATTAGAAAAATTCTAACTTCCAATTTAACCTTCCCCCCCCTCCCCAACTGACTTACAAGACAAAGTATTTTCGTTTTTAGTTAACGCCTAATCTGGGCCACTTACTACTTCAAATTTCAATCGTAAAACGACTGTGAGAGACGGACAGACATAGGGACATAAGTATTTCTTATTGCCTTTGGGTACTAATGCGCAAATTACTTGAAAAATTCTTTGGTTTCGTCTTACAAATTTTACCGTTTTTTCATGTTTCGTCTTTTTCAAATTTAAATTTGATATTGTTTTATCACGAGAGAAACGAGACAAGACGAGAGAAAGGCTCTCTCGAGCGAGAGAAACACCTTCTTGTCGAGAAGAAATAACAGTTTTCTCTCGCCCTACGAGACGAGAGAGGCCACTCTCTCGTCTGGTCTTGTCTTGCGGCATCACTACCCGTCTAGAACTCGAGGAAACTAGTATTCTTGCATGGTCGAAGATCCACGATCACGATGACCACTATATTCATTTTCTTTTGATTTGTGTTAATAAAAAGGTGTCTTAGTTGTTGCATGGTTATCTTGTGATACCTGAGCAAGTTGTGTGTTTATAATGCAGTGTGTTTGTGAACATTTTACTAGGCGCAGAATAGATTATGATAAACAATAATTTAATTACACATTTTATAGTTAGTAATGTAAGAAACAATCGCCCCTGAATTGACCACACACCCTTTAGGTCCATTTTATATGTGGCTGGGCTCTTATATGTTTTGTTTTTATTTATTTTTTTTTTTAGAATTCTCTAGTGACTCAATAAATTGTTCAAAGGTATTTACATTTTTTTATTTTTCTCATCTGTCCTATATATTCTTATTTTTAAAACATGATGCAGAAATATGTAAGTTACTTAGATAAATTTGTTTTGTGTTTTCTAAGGTTTTTGCAAATGTCTCTAATATGAAATATATCTGTATGCAAACTTTTACTAGTACCCTAGTTTTAAAGTTTATCATATAAAGCTTTATTATGTGTAATCCTCTAAAGCCACTTTTTCAAAATTTTAAGTTTATTTTCTAAAAAAAAAAATGGTAAAAAAGTTTTGGTGATTTTTTTCCATAAAAAACTAAATAAAATGTTTGAAAAGAAGCTCTAGAGCAACACAGATTTAATATTTGCAACGTATTTACTTCAAGAGTGGGGAATACTATCAAAAGTTTACATAAGGCTATATTTCCTATTATAGTTAAATAAGAGATAATTGCGAATTTATTTGTGGTGGAAGGGGTTTGGTAGGCCTCTATAATCCTATTTAATAACCACAATTAAAGTGGTTTAATAGGGAGTATTAAAACTTGCAAATGTCCATCATTAAACCATTTAATAACAGTTATTAATTTATTAACTAAACGCTTTTAGGCTGTTCAATACCTATCATTACGCTGTTTAATAATGACTGTTAAATTATTTAGTTTTTCTATTAATTAAACTGTATAATACCTGTTATTAACTTATTTTACTAACTTTAAGCAAAGTTTTTATTAGTTGCTTGTAACAAAAGTTTAATAGCTGCTAATAATCAGTATAACTGTCTCATATTATAGTATTAAAACATTTAATACTCACTATTAAATGTTTAATACCCACTAGCAAAGTTTAATCTCGGTGTGGTTTTTCTCATTTTAATTAACTAGAGTTAATAGCAAATTTGTAGTTCTCATACATACATTAAATCCTTGTACGTCATTAACACAATAGTGGTCAATATTTGAAACATTTTGACGAAGCGTTATTTTCAGGGCATTTTCAGCACCTGACAAAAGAGCCCTATAGGGATAATTTGAATCACGGCCTTTTCTATCAGTTTGATATCCTTTATCAACCGTCCATCCTAAAGTACTTTGATTTAAAAAATGATATTTTTTGTCAAGTACCCTGCAAAAAAATATTTACTAATACAATCGAAAATCAAACATACTTTTGTTGACTTAATTTGCAAAACTAGCATAATCAATGAAAAAATCTACAACTGTAGTATTTGTTTTATTGCTGGTAGGTAGGGGAAATTCGGGTGAATATACGCAGTGGGAAACTGTGCGCACCTAAATACCGTCATAATATTTATTGTTTGAAATTCTATAGTTAAACCGTAAGCAACACTCAAGCTGAAGACACTACCTCGTCTTCATCCGTAACTGACCCAAACCATATTCAAATCCCAGCCTCACAAAATTATAGTAGCAAGACCCTGAAACCACCCACGTTTGACGGTCAGACAACATGGGAAACATATCGACTCCAATTTGAAGCTGCAGCTGGAGCCAATGGCTGGGCCGAGAAAGAGATGGCAGCTTCATTGATAGTATCACTGCGAGGTCAGGCAGCAACTATTTTACAGTTACTTCTCCAAGAAGAACCCAGTTATTCATCTCCCGTCCAAGCTTTGGAGACAAGATATGGCCAGCAGCATTTGAAACAGGTGTTGCAAAGCCAGCTAAAAGTTCGTAGTCAGAAACACAATGAAAGTCTACAAGAATTTGAAGCCGATATTAAAAGATTGCTGCATCTGGCCTATCGACAGGCACCTAAAGATTGCTTAAAACAAATCGGCATACAAGCATTCATTGATGGACTACAGGCTGTCGAAATGCAGCAGGCTCTTCGGCTGCAACACCACAAGACATTGAATGAGACACTTATTGCAGCCCAGGAATACCAAGCAGCAAAAAGTATATCTGGATCTTCCCGAGCAAAATTAAGAGAAATTCGATTTCAAGAAAGTGAAGAGGTCACTACTAATACTATTCCTCAACCTACCTTCTCACAGATCTTAAATATCCTGCAAAATATGCAACGGAATAGCCAATATTAAAGCAGAAGATGCTTCAATTGTAAAAGAATTGGATACCTCCAAAGAAGTTGTCGAAGCAGGGCTCGTTCTACAAATCGAGAATCAGGGAATGATACCAGAAATTCACCTAGATCAACCTCCCGAAGTCCGTCACGAAGTCCATCAAGAAATAATTACAGCAGATATGCCTCTCGGAGAAGCCGGTCACCCCCCCCCCCTAGCCGGCTTTCTAACAATAGTCAGGGAAACGAATAAAGGTCGACACTATGGGGCAGGAGTCGGCTGTAACAGAGGGCCCCAAAATTCGCACTTATACCTTTAATAAAAACGAACAAAATATATTGGCCAAGGGGTATATCGATAACCAAGAAGACACCTTCGTCCTTGATACTGGTGCAACTAAATCTTTCATTCGAAAAGGGACCCTGCATCGAAAACCCCGACCAACTCGAAGAAGCTTAGTTCTGGAAACAGCTACAGGACACACTACTCCTGTTCTAGGCGAGATATTAGCAACCGTACAGATTGGTAATACCCTGATAGAACACCTATTTCTGGTGGCCGATATTAAAGATTAGTGTGTCCTGGGTATGGACATTATGCAAAATAAGTTTATCATCGACCTTCAAAACAAGATCTTGGTAATTGGAAACGAGGAAATTGTCCTGAATTCGAAAGAAAACACTCAATCGATAAAGGTCCTAATAGAAGAAGACATAGAAGTACCCTAAAATTCTGAAGCTGTCGTCTCGGCGAGACTTAGCGAGAAATCACACGGCTTGCATGTGGGCATTGTAGAAAGTAAAGAATTCGTGGGTGACGGAATTTTGGTAGCTAGATGTCTCGTTAAAGTTGATCAACTAATTCCAGTAAGGGTTGCCAATTTAACGAAGAGACCACTCAAACTGAAGAAAGGACAAGCAACAGGGCTATGTATACCGGTGGAAAACATAATAAAGTGCGAAGACCGTTTCACGGGGAAAGCCACCACAAGAAACTCAGTTGAAGCCAGCTTCGTAAAACAGCTAGTTAAAAATAATGACCACCTGACAGCTGAAGAACTTAAAAAAATCAAAGTCTTCATCAATACTAACTGTGATATTTTCGAGACAGGAAAATCTACGGGGCGTACCAGTCTTGTTCAGCATAAAATGCATACAATACGACAAGTACATAGAAGACTTCCATTTGCTAAACAAAAAGAAGTAGCAAATATGATACAGGACATGATGGCTGCAAATATCATTAAAGAAGCTTCTGGTCCCTGGTGCTCACCTGTGATGCTAGTAACTAAGAAAGACGGATCTACTCGTTTCTGTGTAGACTTTAGAAGATTAAATCAGATAACACAGAAAGACAGCTATCCACTCCCCCGAATAGACGACACACTAAACACTCTATCCGGTGCCAAATGGTTTTCCACGCTAGACTTGAAGAGTGGATACTGGCAAGTAAAAGTACATCCTGACGATCGAGATAAAACTGCTTTTTCAACTGGCAGCGGATTATACAGATTCCAGGTTCTCCCGTTTGATCTCTGTAATGCCCCAGCTACCTTTGAATGTCTAATGGAAATGGTTTTAAAAGGATTAACCTGGAGAACTTGTCTAGTGTATTTTGATGACATAATGATCATGTCAAAAACTTTTGATGAACATCTAACAAATTTGAGTGAAGTATTTGACAGATTAAGAAATGCCAATCTAAAGTTTAATCACAATAAATGTTCACTATTCCAATCGGAGGCCTATTATTTGGGACACATCGTTTCTACGGAAGGAATCAAAACTGATCCGTAGACAATTATCCCTATCAAAGATTGGCCTAAACCAAAAGATAAAAGAGAAATTAGAAGTTTTCTTGGACTGTGCTCATATTACCGGAAATTCGTCAAAGACTTTGGCCGAATTGCTAAACTCCTTCATCGACTAACTGAAAACAGTAGTCTATTTGACTGGACACCGGATTGCCAAAATGCCTTTACCGAGTTGAAAAAGCGATTGACCACAGCACCCATCCTAGCCTATCCTCGAGAACAAAGACAATTTATTTTGGACTGTGATGCATCCCAACACGGCATGGGCGCCGTGCTATCCCAAGAACAAGAGGGGGAAGAAAAAGTATTCGCTTACTTTATAAGACCTTGGGAAAAGCTGAGAAGAATTACAGCGTCACCAGGAAAGAACTATTAGCTATTGTCAAAGCCCTTGAACACTTCCATACTTACCTTTTCAACAGAAGTTTTATCATTAGAAGTGACCATAGTGCCTTGCAGTGGCTGATGGATTTTAAAAAACCTGAGTGACAAGTTGCTAGATAGATAGAAAGACTACAACAATATAACTTTGAGATAGTGCATCGAAGGGGAGACGTCTCCATAGCAACGCAGATATTCTCTTCAGGCGACCCTGTTTTGAACAACAATGCCGGTACTGTAAAAGGCTTGAAGAACGAAAGGAGCTGGTTGAAGAAGTTAGTCTACAGGCAACCACTATCAAACCGGAGGATGACGAAGACGGAATCACTCTTGAAAGCCTAAGAAAGGCTCAAAAGAAAGACAATGACTTGAAGGTTGTCCGAGAATGGCTCAAAAATGGAGTCAGACCTACATGGCAAGAAGATAGAATATGCCAGAAATGTCATTACCTGTCAAGAATATTCTAGATGACAGTTCGAGAAGGTCAAGCAAGCTATATAAGTCGACGACCTGACGTCAGAGTTTCAGTTTTATGATAGACGTTGCATGTTAATGTTATCAGTTGAATTGAGTTATTGTAAAGTTGAATTGAAATAAATTTTGATACCAAAAACCAGTGTAATATTGGTGACAGCGGTGGGATAAAAAATAAACGTTACTCAAGCACTCTATTTATGGTAAATACCAGATCCACTGTGCACGAAACGGATATGGATACGTCAGGCCCACCAGCAATGTTATCAGTTGTATCGTTATTGTTAAAGTTGAATTGAGTTATTGTAAAGTTGAATTGAAATAAATTGTGATACCAAAAACCAGTGTAACAATATGGTATTGCCTAATAAATATAGAAATTAGATTGTTTCTAATGCTTTTACCGATATTATATTTTTATATTAATAATATGTCCAATTAAATTTGCCAAATATTCCAAATATGTCGTGGGTATTCTGCAGAAATGTCTTGTTTATCATAATTTTTCGCTTGCTAAATCTATTAATACAATTGATTCTTTTTTTTTTACAAATTGGAACTCTAACCTACCTCACCCAGCTACCTTTATAATTTATTAATTCAATTTTATTAAAGAAAAGTTGCATTCTTATTAAATCTGGTGGTGATAAGGGACAAGGTAATGGAGAAAACTGTGATTGTAGTGAGCGTGAAAAAGATTTGCATATTTTATCAAATTAAATTAGTAAGTAACGTTTTGGCATTCTTTCTTATTGCTTGACTGAGAACTCCCATTGTAAAACTGTCGTTAGTATTTACTTGTCATGTACTACCTAATTCGTAAACAAAAATGAGATTGTGAGTAAGCTACTTACACATTTTCATTATATATGTACTTTCTATCCAGCATATTGAATGTATAACAAATTCCTTGGTCCGCTATTATTGGATGAAACAACTTCTGACAGCTTTCTTGTGAATCCAAAAAAATGCAAATGAACATAAAATCTCTCTGAGGTATTTTCAACTAAAAAATAATGATTATTAATATTATTATTGGGTTTAATACACAATTAAAAAAATATTTATTGCGCAAGGTATTTGATACTAGGTGACAAATTTCAAAAAATAATTCAGGATTTAAAACAAAATAAAAAGTTCATGGATCAGTAACTCTTTTCAAAAATACATCGATAGAAGGGAAATTGCCAAAAATGATTCATAAAATGTTTTACTTTCAGTTAATGATATTCTAAAACAGTTTTTACTGAGTTACTTTTATCAACGAAACCATATAATTTTATGAAGTACCTACATTAAAATAAGTAAGAAACTCTATTTTGAATTTTCAATAATAAAAAAAGAATTGTAAGCTCCGATAAGCGCTATTTTTCCAAGAACTACTTTAGAAACAATCTCAGTCACTTCATATTATTTGAAAGTAACCTTTAAGGTAAATACTGTAAGAGGTTTTCTCTCCTTAAAACTGACGCCTTGAATCGGTATTTACCTCGGGCGCCAATTTTATTTATGTGGCATCAAAAGGACTCAGGTAGCGCCAAATTGAGATAAGTAATATTCCAGAAGTCAAAATATTCTTGACTTAAATTTAAGAAGGCAAAAATAACGAACTTTAATTGTTAGATACTATTACAGTAAAATACTTTCCATTTGCTGTAATGGAGTAAAAATAATTTTATACCCGGTTAAATAACTAACTGTAATTATAAGCCAAACTGTCAAACTTAACAATTCTATATTGATAAAGATTTCAAAGTTCACTCTTGTAAGAAAATCTAAATTAACGTCCGGGAAGGGATCTCAAATTATAATCCCTTGCGCCAACTGAGCTTGCGTGGGGACGGCATGGCTATTATTATTTTCCGTGGCGCTCCGGGGTGACTAAATGATGATTGATGGTGCCATTTGACTTATAGGTGAGGAAAACCCGGAAAACCACACTCACCTTCATCGAAACGGTAACGCATGGCGATTTATAATCAGGATATCACATTAACAGAAATTAAATTAATGATAATACTTCATCCCTCAAATCGTATAATGAAACATGCAAATTAATTAAAAATTTACAGGGTTTGGTGTGTCTCAAATTTATTTAATTTAATTATACACGGACAACATTTCAGGAAGAACTAGCGATGTCCTGATGTACCTAATACCACCAAATTAAATCCCAACCTATTTCTAAATGAACAAATGAATCACGGATATTTACAGAGACTAGTGATATCCCAAACTCCTAAACAAGTTAATACTATAGGATGTAACTGTTATTTAGTGATATCTACAAATCCCTCATTGATAAATAAATAATAATTTGATCACCGATAATATTACCTCATCAATACCGCTAAAGAAGTCTTCCGTGAATGTAGACTCGTCCTTGAAATAAATATGTCCTGCCCCACATAATAGAGACATGTATTTTGCGTAACGTTTCCTAAAATCAAGCAAATAATTAAACAAAGTAATGTTCAAAAATTAGAAGTCGCACTGTCGAACGAAATGGATGGTCTGTGAACGCTCCGCGAATTGTAAAATTGATTGTTTCAATCATTGAAACAATCTCATAAATATTTTGGAAAACATTATTTAATCTTTCAAAATCAGTTTTACTGTTTTATAAAACAAGATACTAAAAGTTCGTGAAAAACGAATCAGTAATTTTAGTTCCTATATTCTCAAGAAAAAAAAACCAAATAAGCACAGAAAATAAAAAACTTTAATAAACGAACTTGTTTGACCTGTGCTGTGCCGGTAGTATATGATTTGTTTATTCTATCATACCAGTGGTGTACAATGGTTTTTTTCTTTTGGGTGAGAAATGAAGTATTCTATTTGTAAGGATATAAAACAACCTACAAAGGAGGTTAAATTGCCTTGCTTCGCCTGTGATTGTTGTAGAAATCTAATTTGCCATGATTGCAGAGATCTATTGTGTAAATGTTTGTGTTTCCCACAAAACCAACTGAAGGGATATTGTCATCATTATGAAAATAAAAATGTACAATAAACCTTGGATAAAGATAAAGAGACAAATGGTTTTTTACTTTAAAAGTGCAAATCGGAAAAATCAATCAACCAGTTGAATTTAATATACTCATAATGAGAAACTTTACCTAAGAAATGGTATGTACATTTAAATAGTTTATATAAAGTTATGTCAGCCTAGATTGTGTGTTGCCTATAAACCTGAAAGCTTTTATTTTTATTGTCTTGTTTGTATAATTTATTATTTTCAAAAATATTAGGTGTATTGGTAATTTAGATCCCTGCAGGTATTAAATAAAAATAAGGTTGTTAGTAAAATTAGTTTACAGTTGGTAATAAAGTATGTCTCGAAAACAGCAATAAGTATCAAACATTAATTTTGTGTATGACAGGCCCTTAACAAGTCACATCCCACATATCTACATGCTCTGGGTAATCAATCATATAAGTATTGTGACCTCCCACCCCCCGGTCTTGTAGATAATTATTAAAAGCCCGTATTTTAATTTAACTACCTCCCTCCCCTTGTGAAATTCAAAGAAATTCATACTTACTGTATATGGCCTTTTCCTCTAGTAGTGTAGTGATCGTCTAGTTAATTAATTGATAATTTATATACCCACGTTGTGATAATGTTAATTAAAATAAACCAGGATTCGATGCAAAGTTTGGTACAAATTTGTGAATGAAATAATGCTCAAAGTATATTTAACTAATTTATTTTCTTGAACTCCAATAAAATAAATATGTACAGATTATTTTAATATAAGGTAGACCTCACATGTGTCTCGCCCAAACAACAGGCCACAGGCCACTTGCCATCAAATATTTGTAATTAAACAATTCTTGAGAATAGACAGCAGACGTCCTCAGAATTGCACTATCTTTAATAATTCTTTGTTTCGTTGTTTACTTTTTTATATAGCTGCGCTTACTGAGATACCGTCGTTGCAATAACAGGCGGATATCCCTTATGTTTCAGCCTCACCTAGGGGGGTTTTATGTAGATGTAGTCTTACTAGAATAGAGCCAGAGCAATACTAGCGAACTACCCCTTATGTTCAGATCTACCTACGGTGCGAAGATTGAGAGATAATTATCTAAGATAGTCCAACCCTGTAGTAACATTAAGCATATTCGGATAAATGTGAGTCTAGTCGTCCGATGTGTCATTTACCCCAATCAGCTGAGCTGTTATTTGCGAGGGTTCATTGACAGTTCGGTAACCAGACTCTTATTATCTTTTACGGTGATATATTAATTTGAAGGCAATATGGCCCATAGCATACACATCTGGACGAGCTAAATGCGACGTCGGCTAGCAATAAATTCCTCAAAGGTAAAGATTTACCATTATTGAATAATAATGAGTTACATAATAATACTCATTATTATTCAACAATAAATTCCCATTTTTACAAATTTAGTTTGGTTGTTATTAACTCACCATCGGATAAACAGGCCGTTGGGTTTATATTATCGTCTGTTTCTATTTCAGACATTTTATATTTTTGTATTCTGGATAATTAGCAGGGACGTTGAGCGACGGATGTGGACGTCGGATAAAGAGATGACGTAGTGACGTCGAGCGTCGAGACGTTGGGAGTCGGGATGAATATAATGGTAGGAAATACTAAGTAATACCACTTAGTGATATCGTTGGGACGTCGAAAGGTAGGAAAGTAGAACGGAGAGGCGTTGGGCGTCGAGACGTTGACACCTTTGGGAAATTGGATCTCTGGTTATAGATATTATTTATTAGGTGTCGTAAATAAGATTTAATTATCTGGGAGATTTTTGTTAAATGAAGAATTTGGTATTTAATAAGAATGCAACTTTTTTTAATAAAATGGAATTAATAAATGATTATGGTACCTGGGTGCGGTAGGTTACAGTATATATCAAAACTTTAATATACTATCTACAATTAAACAATAATTTGAAAATACAGATAAAGCAGAGTTACCTATTTAGACAAAATTATTATTCTGTTATTTATTAAAACACATTTTTTTAGTAAACATGGACATGCAAAGATCATCAACGAGGGTAGGACAAGTGCCAGAGCAAGAATATTTTGGAGAATGATATTAACTTGAAAATTTTAAACAAAACTCAAGCTCTATAAGGGGACAAAAGCCTATTGATTTTGAATAAAACTGTTTAAAAATAGGGAGTTAAGATAGGTTGATATTAAAAAAAAAATCTCAAATTAAAAGCGAAAAGTAATATCAACATGAAATTTTTAGTAAAAATGAAGCTCTATGAGAATATAAAGCCTATTGATACTGAAAAAAAATCTAAATAAATTGGGGAGTTAAGGGGGGTTAAAATATTAAAAAAAAAATATCCTAATTGAAAAACGAAAAATCAAACATCAAGCTCTAAAAGGAGAAGAAGCCCTTTGATTTTGAAAAAATCTAATTAAAAGTGGGGGATTTAAAGGGGGTTGAAATTTAAAAAAATAAATCAAAAATGAAAAGCGATATCAACATGAAATTTTTAATAAAAATCAAGCTCTATAAGGAAATGAGGCCTATTGATTGTGAAAACAATTGAAAATGAGGGTTAAGGGGGTCTGTTAAACTACAAAGAGTATATTTTAGAATGCCAATATATTTCATTATTCTAGTTTGTATCTGTGTAATATTATGTAATGTGATGAAACTGATCTTATAAAATAAACATTTAAAAAAATATATTATTTTATTTGACATGTGTGACAAATTGTGAAAATGATTAAATCTAATATATACAGTGTGGAAACCACTTATGGAATAAAATTCTGTATGTCATTATTTTAGAAAATTGTAAAAAATGCCGAGACACGTCAACTTTTGAATTGAGTTGTGCGTTATGTAAACATAAATTTAAATGTACAGGGTGATTCACGCAAGTATGCCATAGTCGGTGTTGTTTTTTTTTTAATGAAACACCCTGTATATTTGCATATTTTTGAAATCCTCTTAATGAACCGATTCCAACAAACTGAATAATGTATGATTTTTTTATTATGTGGCATTAAAAAATACATACAACCCTTAATTTTCAACCCTCTAAATTTTAAAGGTGGTCCACCCCTAAATTTTTTTTTTATTTTTTAGACAAAATTTTTTGTTTTTATTTTGTTATGATACAGCATACAAAAATACATACAACGCTTAATTTTCACCCCATTTTTTATTTGTTAATTAAAAACTTTATAGTTGATATATTCACCTCTGCTGAGCAAAACATTCAATGCTCATATTAATGTTGAGTCATGCAGTTCGGTGAATAGCATCAAATATATTTGCAAGTATGTATGTGAATAAAGGAAGTGATATGGCTGTATTTAGAATTGAAAATACTAACGTAAATTCTCCTCCGTTGAAACAAAATGATGAAATTACGAATTACCAAATTGGCCGGTATATCAGTTCCAATGAAGCTATCTGGCGTATTTTCGGTTTCCCAATTCATGAGTGAAATCCGACAACCGGGGGTTGATAATTAATTTAAATAATTCTTATATATTACATATTATATTCAAATTATTATTTCGAATTCAAACAACATCCCAGCTTCTCCCGACTCGTAGGCGCCGGTTAATTACTTCTGGGAAAAGAAATCGACGTGTAAACTGTAACGGCCGCTAGCTAAAAGACCAGATGTAAACCGATAGGGCTATATTCAGGAATTAATACAGAGCTTTATAGTCTTTATGCACCGAATTCACAGTCGTTCTCTTTCCGATACATTTGCATATATGAGAAATTTAAGTATAAATACCAGGGTTTTTGTGGGCTGGGGGTATTAGCTTTTTCATTTTCACCGAGTCAAGTTAACAAAAAACGCAAATATCCACGTTACCGCTACGGTGATTCCTTTTTCTTTATATTCTTCAAATATAATTTAAAAGAGATATCGCTACCTTTACGGTGGACGTAGAGAAATTAGTTTCTATAAACGACGGCTTCTGCATAGATATCCAGTTGTCCTTAGGATGACCACCTTTTTCTTATATTTTATATACAGTGAAACCTGAGTAAGCCGGAACCTGTGTAACACGGAATCCTGTGTATGACGGAAATTTTGGCGATTACCTACATATTGTAATGTAAAAATTGCTTATAAGCCGGAACCCTGTCTAACGCGAACACGGAATTTCCCTAATCTGTTAAGCCGGAACCTACTTATGTTATTGCTTTGCAGGTATAAAAGAATTTATAGATGTTTACATAATTAGTTTATGATTTCGGAAAGCCCCATAATAAGGGCGAACTATTATCAATACTTAGAACCATTATCACAGAAATTTAGGTACAAAAGCAGTAAATACACAAATAAACCAGTATTGTGTAGGTACGGCAGTTTGAGTTTATCCGTGAAAGTGCAAACATTTCAAAATGGCAAACCGAAAAACGAATACATTATCGCTAAAATCTAAAATGGACTTAATTAAATGTAGTGACCAAAAAAAACTTACTCCAAAGCAATTGGTTATTCAATTTAAGTGCGGAAAAACGCAAGTGTATGAAATTTTGAAAAACAAGGAAACAATTAAAGAAGAGTGGATGCGTGGTGGTAATGGCGATATTAAGAGAAAGCCAAAGGAATCACATCACGACGACGTAAATTCAACAGTTTTGGAATGGTTTATGGATGCAAGGTCTCGCAATCTTCCTGTATCTGGAACAATTATTCAAAAAAAAAGCAAGAGAAATTGCAAACCATTTTGGAAAAGTAGATTTTAAAGCTTCGAATGGATGGCTGGAAAGTTTTCGAACACGACATAACATAAGATTTAATCAGATCTGCGGTGAAGCTAAGGACGTCGACATGGAATCTGTGACTGAATGGACATCGCACATTACAGATTTAATTAAAGGATATACCCTAAAAGACATTGCTAATTGTGACGAAACTGGCCTTTTTTATAGAGCGCTGCCGGACAAGACAATGTGCTTTAAAGGTGAAAAATGTCAAGGAGGCAAACAATCTAAAGAAAGGTCAACCGTTTTGTTTTGCGCCTTTGCTGACGGAAAAATAGAAAAACCTCTAGTTATTGGAAAATCCCTCAGACCGCGATGTTTTAACAATACCAATGTGCCTCAGCTACCAGTTTATTGGCGAGCAAATAAAAAAGCATGGATGACATCAGTTCTTATGGAACAGTGGCTAAAAATTTTAAATCAAAAAATGAAATTTGAAAATCGACACATCCTTCTATTTTTGGATAATGCAACGTGTCACCCCAAAATAATACTATCCAATATAAAATTGTGTTTTCTACCACCAAACACCACAAGTCAAACACAGCCTCTCGATCATGGAGTTATACAAAACTTCAAAATGCATTACAGAAAACAAGTGCTGCGGTCAATTATTGCGAATATGAGATTATCTCAATCAGCAGGAGATTTGGCTAAAAAAATATCAGTTTTGGATGCTATCAGATGGATTGATTATTCAGTAAAAAATATTAAACCTGATTGTGTTAAAAAATGTTTTGCGGCATGTGGAATCAAGCAAGATGGAGACGTTGACCTAATCGAAAATGTTGACGAAATTGACGAAAGTACAAAAGAAGTCGAAGAGTTAATTACTGAAATTAATCCCGGTTGTAATGTTCATGATTATATCACATTAGATGAAGCCGTTACAACAAATGCTGGATTTCAGTCCATAGAAGAACTGGTGTTAGAAAAAACTGCCGTGGAAACTACTGTGGCAGACGATAATGATGGGATTGGAATTGGTAAGCGATTTTTCTAATTCTCTAAAAAAATAAACAACTTTTTATTTATTCTTTCCATCTTAATTGGGCATTTGGCCAAGTAGAAATAAAGTTAAAATACATAATAAAAATAAGATAGGAAGATTTCAGTTACCATCACAAAAATAACAGATAGAAAAAAATATTTTCTCATTAGCTTTTCAAAACGATCTGTTCTTAAATTATTATTTTTATCTACAGGAACAGAAGTTGAAGAATCCGATCGGATAAAAAAATTTTCTGAAGCTTTGAGCAGTGTTGCAGCGTTAGAGGATTTTTCCCAAAGAATAGAGAGCGAACCGATGAGAAAGAAGATTTTAGAATTAAGGACATTCATGGAATCATCTTACGTATTACAAAAGAATAAAAAACAACTTACATTGATAGAAATGTGGAATAAATAATAATTTATATTGTTTCTAATAATAAATAAAAATATGTAGGTACATAGTAATAATAACAACTATATATTAAATGTACGTATATTAGATTTTTTTTAATAAAATCGACACCTTTTTAAATCTACTATGTGCAATTTTTTATCTACCCTGTGTAACGCGGAATCCTGTATATGCCGGAAAATCGGTGCACGACCGTGCGATTCCGTTTTACACAGGTTTCACTGTATAAGTAAAAGGAGATATATAGTCAGATTGACCAAGCAGATACACGTTGAATAGAACCAGATTTCGCTCCTAGAACTGTTTTGTAAGGTTGTATCTACCGAGCGACTAAAATATTGGCGTAACTGATACTGGTGATACCACACTAGTCTAGTTAAACGCCAGATATTTTATATCTCCGATTCAACATTATAAAATGTTACTAAATGATTAAAAGTACTACTCTAGGCGACGTTCGTAGTGGATTTCGTCACCCTTAAAGCTGACCCGACGAACTTGCGCCAGGTAGACGCTTTTATCAGCGGTATATTTTTTTCTGTAAGGTTTCTTTTACGTAGAATTAAAACGATAATCGCACTATTAAAGTAATCAAACTAGTATTTAATATTCATATATTCCGGGGAGAGTTTAGACTAACATTGATGGGTTACAGGTATCACTTTATTACTTTTATATTCATTAGCGGGAAAATTCGCGTCTGTGTGTTATTGTCATATTTTTGGTATTCATTGATAAACGTTTATTGTGGGAAAAATTGTAGGGTTTTTATATTGTGCTAAATTATACTATTTAGAGAATCGATAGTGATGTTGTAATAAATATTAATTGTTGTAAAGTCTCAAGTAATAAAGTAATAAATTAAGTCATTTAGATTTATGGCCAAAAGGCCGAATTATAAAGTTTTAGTTTTCTGTAAACAGTACCTGCCCCTTTCAGTAAAGAGAAAACGCACTTTTGGTTTTACTTTTAAATGGCAAACAGATGTAGATTAGTAGGGTAAATGCCTTGATTTGTATATATTTTAAAGTTAGATTGCGGTTAAAAAATATGTTTTTTTTTGTCGTTCTTTGTAAAAACAAAATTGGGTAGACAAATGTGTCATTTTAGCCGTAAAGAGTGTTAGTTATGTATATCAATTTTTCGGGAAAAAGGGGATATGTACAGCGGCGGGTAGAATCATGAATATTGAGGAGGGTCGGATTTATTTGTACATATCCACATACCTATAGCGGGACATTACGCGGAAGTAGTCGGTATGTTTGTTATTTAGTTAGAATAAATAGGTAAAATTGTGTTAATAACAATGATTTGTCAATCGACAGAGCAAATGAGCATCGCGCCAAAAAAGAGCCTTAGGCCACCATAGACCGCCAGGGACCTCAATAGTAAGGGCCTAAAAATGGTATTTCCCTTGCGGCTATATAAATTAAAGCCTGATAGAGGCAGGATGGATCTCTACTGAGATACCCCAAAAATGGGCCTGACGGGCATCCCCCTTTATATCAGGTGTTCTACAATCGACCGTTCAGTGTTTTCCATACAGGACTGAGTATGTCAGTACGTTACGGCATTGGAATATTAGGGAAAGGCGTGACTCACGGTGAGGTAAATCTACACTCCGGTTTTTACACATGTTACAAACATTATTTTATATTTCACTGAACTTCCCATGCTACCGCTGTACTCTCTTTTATTAGACAATTCGTAATTCAGTATTTCCGTGCAAAGGTGTGATTGTATATTAGGAGACAAACAAATATACCAAAGTACTTCAAACTTTTATTTTACCCTTTTATGGGAACTAAAAGCTCTGATGTTAGAAATGACACATTGGAAAGCCTATATAAACATAATGTTAAGCCTAGAAACGGCACATAATCTAAATGTCCGGCTGTACAAAAGAATAGATGTTAAATAAACAGTATTCCAAATTAATCTCTGTGTTTGCTTGGTTCTTCCTCCATTACAGCTACATTGAACTCTAAACGTAATGCTGGGGGTTTTAACATCACTTCGTGGGGATCTACTAGACGAAATTTAGGCCAAGGTTAAGGGTATTGGAAAACTAGGTTAGACCCCGGTTTGTCAAGTCACATGAACGGGATCCAGCATTATCCATTTAGCTATCCATCTTGAAAACGGCCGGCGCGTATATTTCACGAACGATACAGCGCTTGATCGTGCTATACATCCATCAAAAATTACGCTCACCGAATTTTTTGAACTGTGCAATCGTGATAGTACAAATATGAATAATTGTTTTTGATGTTTAGATAGCTATCAAGAATTGTAATTTAAAATATATTCGTTACTTTAATAAAGATTAATTTATTAACCTAAATAAAGCATACTTTCATTGTTTACAACGCTTTCGATTATAAGTATATCCCCGCACACTTATAGTAGATAATTATTTTCATTGAACTAAAAAAATGTTTCCTAGAAATAGTATACATGGCAAAACAACATTTGCCGGGTCAGCTAGTTTACAATAAAAACTGAAAAATGGTAGGTAAAGTTTCATATAATATTTTTACACCGAAATCAATGTCAAGCTTTCTACATATCCTGATATATATTTAAAAATAATCTCAAATTATGAAGAAAAGTCAGTTGACTAACTAATAATGTTAATATTACAATAAATAAAATATTCATTTATTAATAGTTGTAGTGCTTGGAAACAGTATGATGTTGATAATAATAACTACACTTAATATAAATTCAAATAAGGAAAGAAAACAGCGATATTGTCTCTTGTACAAAGTTTTGAACCCAAATTATAAATGATAAAATTATTGGAAAAGTGAACACCCATTTTAAATTACAACAAGCCGCCACTGCTTCTCTAACAGCTTTAAATAAGGCCATATATTCGGCTTCTGTTGAGGAGGCAGCTACAGAATTTTGTTCTCTTGTATTCCAAGAAATAGTACAATTTTAAAAATGTTTAAATACCTGTTGTACTTTTTCTATCTTCCCCATTCAGAATCCGCATAACTAATGAGTATATAATTTATATTCACCCCTTTTATAAGTTAGTTTTAAATCGACTGTGCAAACTGTGTAAACAAACCCATAGTTCTTTGTTTTATTGATATACAGAAATATAATTTGTAACGGTTGTAACAGTATTCGTTATTTTGACACCAACATCTCTACACAAATGTCACTTGTCGTTTATGCCTTATGTCAAAAGGGTAATTCATTTGGATCTATATCTGTCATCGAGCAAGTTGATTTATTGAATTTTAATTATCTTTTTATCTTGGACATCCGATGTACTAATTGTCTTTAATATTTTTAATGACCGTCTGATTTTAAAAAGGTAAGTTTCCTACCGATATTTTGTTGAAAATATATATTTAGAACAAGAATGTCTAATTAAAATGTCAAATTTGAAACATAACCTCAACATTAAAACACAAGATTCACGTGTTTAATATATGTTTATCTATTATTTTGTTAGGAAAGAGATAACATGCTTTACTATATTTAAATATGTTAAATAAGATTTTTCCTTTTCATATTAATTTTGGTCTCTGTGAAGCTATTCACTAATAGTATTAAATTGTGCATTTAATAGTAAAAAGCATCTTATCTGTTTCCTATATACTCTTCCTGGCTCCTTTCTTGATATTTTTACCTTTTTCCTTGTAGCCTGGCTGTATCTAGATGGTTCTGTAGAAGTTCTGTAGAAGTTCTGTAGAAGTTCTGTAGAAGTTCTGTAGAAGTTCTGTAGAAGTTCTGTAGAAGTTCTGTAGAAGTTCTGTAGAAGTTCTGTAGAAGTTCTGTAGAAGTTCTGTAGAAGTTCTGTAGAAGTTTTGTAGAAGTTATATCGAAAGAGTTTGTTTAGAAATTTGGAAGAAGCTGCATGTTTAGAAATATAGAAACTTAGAAGTTTAGTTCCAGCTACAGAAGTTGATTTCAAGTATATCAAGAAGTTTCGTTTGAGTCATCTAAAGAAGTTTATGAGATTTGGGTTTACCTAGGAAGATTTATACTTGAAGAGTTGGTGATATCCGTAGTATCTCATATGAATCCTCTAGAAGAAGGCATCTACAGTCACTCCTAAAATACTACCTGTTATACCACAGATAAGTCTATAATAAATCATTTAAATTTGAATAAGTAAGTCTCTGTGAATTAGAATTTGTCGCTGCCTTATCTGAAACCTTATTTAATTATAATATCTTAATGGTTAGTGATTTTCATCACTAATCGATTGTCAAGTTTAGAAAGTTTTAAATATAGTGGTCTCAACATTCTTTTTCAAAGTAATACGAGTTGTTTAATAACCTGACCCACTCCCCAAAATCATAGAGCTTAAAACACTATAAAAATAGATAAAATAACAAGATCATATTACAAAATGGCGCCTCAACTACTGGGTTAAATAACTCGTTACTTTGAAATAGATTCCTTATAACTTATCATTCTAATTCACATAGGTATTTAACAGAGATTAACGATTCTAACTGTATGTCTTCTATATGTTTACTAATACTTTATTACCTATCATTTTAACCTTTTCTATAAATCTGTGTATCGTATCGTCAAGTTTTATATAGTATCTGCATTTTGTACTAGGTTCAGTGTTTATTTATACATATTTTTACATATTTACACATATTTATCTACACATATTTATTATTTTGCTAGTGATATATCTATATATTCATTATACACTGATAAAAGTGTATAGTTGATATACAATTCCAACAGATATTAATGAAATTTATAAAAAAAACTGATTTTAAAAACATTTTTTTTTGAAACTATGAATTTTTGGATCAATGTCTATATAAAGGAATTTTTCATTGTTTTTTATGTAGAATAACCCCTAAAATTATTGGAACTGAATTATAGGACACCCGTAATAACAAATTTGGAAGTAAATGAAAAACAACAAACCAAATACAAAAAACAGTATTAATTCATGCAAGCATTTAAAATCTAATTGTGCTTGCAAGTCCTTTAGTGCTTACAAGCCTTTTAAGTGTTTAAAGCTTTAAATGGTTTGAAATGCGAAATTCAATTACCAATTACCCAGCACTTCTTATAAAAGGCTTCAATTAACATTTTAAAAGGGATTGCAAGCACTGTGCTCGCAGCACTTTTTCAAGTACTGCTCAGCTCTGCCGTATATCCAGTAGGGTGGTACCAGAGATAACAGGTTGGTGCGAAAAATGTCAAATTATTATTTTTGATTTGCTATACCGCTAAAAAGTTGCTTGCATAACAAAATAAAAATATTCAAAATCGGACAATATCTTACATTCGCGCAATATGCCTAAAGTTTTAAGAAAATTAGGTACGAATTTTTGTTTTTTTAGTATTTTCTTTTTATTATAGTTTTTATTTTCTTTGCCAATTAAGAATATGCCGTAAATAAACTGAAAATTACGTTTGATTTTTTATGTAATTATAATAAGTTTGTTCGTAGAGCGTTACACAACCGTTTCCAACTAACATCGCATGCGCATTGAATATTTTGCGTTCGTGGAAGAATCACACATAATTTCCAATAATTATTAGTTTGGCGTTCGTAGAAACAAATTATGTGATTGCCAACTGATTGAGAACGGTTGGAATCTGACAATTCTCCAGATGTTAAATCCATAACCGTACAAATTACGTTCGCACTTGCACACTTATCTAGCCTTATATTATGTTAGTTTAATGTTATTACCAGTTGAGATATCAAATTTCATAACTTACTCTTTATCAGACATTTTCTTTCTTCTTTGGTTTTTAGCCATCACGTCAGTGAAATTAAATAGACTACTTCTCGCTTTTGACAGAGGACATATTGTAACTGCTGGAAATGGAATAGTATATATCGGAGTATTTGTTGTAGCAAAACTAACAATGACTGGACTTTGCTGAAATTTGACGTAGGTTTGGACTATAAGGTATACACAAGCTGATAAGGAAAATAATACTAATATTAACCATAATAACCTGGAACAAAATATCAAATGGAAACATACAGTATGATGCAAATATAGAATAAATTCATTATTTCAAAAATTGATGACTTTTGAAAAAATCCTAAACCCCAATTGACTCAGAGTGGTTGGAAAGAGATTCCACAACGAATGAAAATAATTATTGCTCTTATCAAGTTTTATTTATGTAAATTTAACCCTTTAAACACCATTACCTACTTGCATAAACACCATTACCTTAGATTAAAGAGACCGAAGATGTAACATTGCACACTGCGCATGCAGTCTATTTTAAGCCAAAGTAACCCACCAATTGAAAATCATTGTTGCACGACGCCACCCGAATTGCTCCGATTTCCATTCAGCGATCACACCTCCACCTGAGTTTAATCACCATTGACAGCTGTTTTTTGATTTATTTGTTGGTATTTTAGCAATTTAAAGTGTTCTAGTTATTCAATTTCAAGTTCAAAATGTCACGATGTATCTTGAAAAATTGTATGTACTTATAATACAAGTACTACTGTTATGAATATATTCGTTTTCAGCGGTAAATATTTATTAACGTTTTGACATAAAGCGCCATGATTCTCTGGGCTGAATACTTCAGATCCGCATTAAGGGGTTTCAATAAATATTAAGCATCAGATTTCATATTACTTACATAAATTTACAAAAGGGTAAAATTTTGAACATTTAATTTAAATAAATAGTAAATAGGCATTATTGCTAACGAAATTTTGTATTTAAAAAGTAGTTTTATAAGAATGTTTTCTAAAGGTAGTTTTTAGCCCTTTTTGGTAGATAAATAAGAGGTAAAGAATCATAGTTGCTAGCTAAATTTTATTTTTATAAGGTATTTCTATAAGAATATTAGATGAAATACAGGATGACCTACTTAAAATTTCAAGGTTCATCTTATTTGCGGTCAAATCGAAAGTGACATTGAATTTTCAGTCTTAAAACAAAGTAATCTAGTATAAACAAAAAAAAAATACTAAAGTTACAGGAGTTAGGTCCGATTCCACCGTTGTGTTAAACGGAGATTAAAATGACAGTGTTAATGTAAAAATGTCATTTTAAACTTCGTTTAACACAACGGTGGAATCAACCCTTAGTCACGTTAATAAAATGTTACATTACAAACCCCTAAACAACTCGAACATAATTTTCGTTTACTAAAAAAAATCCAAAATTTAGCAATATTTATTTATTATACAAGCGAATGCGATTTCAAAGATAACTGGATCAAAAAATCCGAATCTCTAAATTTTGGAGCTAAATGCTCAGATAAAAGCAAGCGACCGATAGGGGTTACAAAAATAATCGATTTATCGATAATTCTGATATTTTTTAATGAAAATCGATTTATCCGCTGTTTTTAATAAATTATTTTCGTTTTTTTTTAAGATAATGTATTAATCGATTTTAAAGGAAATACAGAAAAAGTACATTTATTCAAAATTATCGATTTATCGTTTAATCGGTTTTTTAATTATTTGATTATTTTCGATTTTTCAAAGATATTATATGAAAATAATCGATTGAATATAATATTTTTTTAAAATTATCGATTTATTGGATAATCAGCTTTTTAATAATCAATTATTTTCGATAATCGAATAATCAATTTCAAAGGAAATATGAAAAAAGGATTATTAGAAAATAATAGATAATTCGTTTTATTTTTTGGAAAATCGATTTATCATAGAATCGGCTTCTTAATTAATTGGTTATTTTCGATTAGGCGATTATTTTGGAATTATTGATTATTTTTGGTATTTCAAAGATAACCGAATTATCGATTTTAAAGGAAATACAATAAAAATAGATTATTGATAATAATCGATTGATCGAAAATAATCGATTATTTAAAATAATCGATCATTCTGTTTTTTTTTGAAAATCGATTTGTCAGTTAATCGACTTTTTAATTAATCGAATATTTTTGAAATACAATAAAATAGATTATTGGTAATAATCGATTTATCATAGAATCGGCTTCTTAATTAATTGATTATTTTTGATTAGGCGATTATTTTGTAATTATCGATTATTTTCGCTATTTCAAAGATAATCGAATTAACGATTTTAAAGGAAATACAATAAAAATAGATTATTGATAATAATCGATTGATCGAAAATAATCAATTATTTAAAATAATCGATCATTCTGTTTTTTTTTTAAATCGATTTATCAGTTAATCGACTTTTTAATTAATTGATTATTTTTGATTAATCGATTATTTTCGATTTTTCAAAGATTATCGAATAATCTGTTTCCATGAACGAAAAAAAAATGGTTTATTTGAAAATAATCGATTATTTAAAATAAACGATAATTCTATTTATATTATATTTTGTCAACACTGATTTATCGGTTAATTGGCTTTTTAATTAATCGATTATTTTTGATTTTTCAAAGATAATCAAGTAGTCGATTTTAAAGAAAATTACAAAAAATATATTGTTTGAAAATAATCTATTGATCGAAAATAATCGATTATTTTCAATTATCGATAATTTATTTCGATAATCACTCATCCCTAGCGACCAAATGACTTTTAATAGATTTAAATTTTAAAATGTTATCTGGTTTCAGACATATGCATTTCTAGAGTTTTATGTGACTCATCCTTTATAATAAATAATATTCTTAAAGAAAGAAGCCTTAATATACTTTTTCTGAGGTTACAATACAAAACAGCATTTTCTCATTTTGACTAATTTTTAATAATATGTAATAGCCGTAGAAAAAATATAATGTTCAACTCATAAGGGTAGATTTGCAGTATTAGCCTGCGCACATGCTATTTTTATAATACTCGTAGACAATGAGTAACATTTTTTGCTCTATTAACAATATATTCTATTTCAACATTTTACTGTAATCTCTTGCAGAAAAGTCCGTAGTAAATAAACGCTAACGAAATATTCTATAAAAGGTCTTCTCTTTACATAAAATGTCGTGGCATCTGTTTGATATTAAAAAATCACGATAATTTGATTTCATAATACAAAATTCGATTAAACACCTTTTAAATAAACCTAATAGTTCATTAAGTTGCTAATAAACAAAGTCCGGTCCCTGTCATAGAGTTCGAGTCGCCGCGTGTCGCCGCCCAGTTCCCCCACTCCGTTAACCCTTCTTTAGAAATTGGCAACATTTGCGCAGGTTTAAAACCGGTGTATGTTATATCTCTGGTCTCTTTTATCTAAGACCATTACCTACTTGCAACAAAAGCGCAAACGCAAACATGCTGAAACAAAGTGGGCTCTCTTTTGTGTATATTTTTTTGTTTTTTTATTAAATTCATCACAACAATTTTTTTATCGCATTTACCTATATCACTAATTCCTATTTAAATTTAGGCTTACGAGGTTCTATCGCATTTTTAATTTTACTCCTATTCTACTATATTTTTATTTTAAAATTTCTTTTTATAAAAAATACTAAAAAATAAAATACGTACCTTTCACATAAAGATCTAGATTCAGCGAAATACTTGAATCCATGGATAGTGGTACTATCACAGTACTCCTTAAAATACATATGAGTTTTCGCCAAAATCCTTTTTGGTTTTTGCGAATTACATTTATGGTTGTTGTCAGGCATTTTCAATTTAACCTCATTTTCTCGATTTCCCGCTTCTACAGTTTGATCCACCGTAAATATCATAGCCAGAGCACAACTTTTAAAAGCAAAAATATTTAAATGACTGTTTATAATTTCGGATTAGATTTGACCATCCTTATTATTCGCTTCTGTTTGAAATAAAATAATTGATAAGTTTCTGTTGCAATATTATAAATTGAATACGCTAATTAAATGAATAAAGGTTAAGGCTCAATGCAAAATAGAATAAACTAGGCACAGGAGGGTATGTGGACACAGCCTTGAGGAGGATGAAAAATCTAATATAGGTATAGGATTAGAGTTTATTTTACTTATTAAATCTTTTTTAGGCAACATATTTGTTATATTCGGAAGATATCACTTTTACATAATTAGCCGTTTTCTATTCATTTAATTGTTACCACGGAAGCGGGAATGATATAACACTACTTTCACTATATTGGAGGAATGAAATTCTGACATTGACATTTGTATACGTATAGGTGTCAATATATTGTGTTCTTGATTATACTTAGCACTCCATGAAAAAGGTGTATGACCACCAAATAAAATGCAAAAATACTTAACAAGTTAACGCAAATGAGAAGTCAGATTAATCAAGTCTTATTTCTCTTATGTTTCGGTGATGATCGGGACTTACTGTATTGAAGCAGTCGCTAGCCGGAGGGTCCTCGCAACTGCGCGTGCACCGGAGGTCCGTATACAATTTGAATTTTTAATTTTTCTAACGATTCCAATGAACAAGGCACTAAGACCCTAAAGAAATCAAAATGTTTTTATCTCAATTCATGCTAATATAATCAATAATGTTATCGAAGTTTATGTTCGTTGATATAATGACCTGTTCCTATTATGACAAAAAACATATATATTTTTGAAATCAAATAGCTATTCAATTAGCGTCAATTATTAAATTTAATAAAATCAATAGGTTAGTTAATTCTGTGTGCAACATGCAATACCATGAATACCCGTATAAAGTATAAACTTGTCGATTTTTCCTGTCCAAACTCGAATACTGTACGAACGACGAGTAAGTTCCAAATTAGATCTTGTCGATTTTTCCTGTCCAGACTTGAATTCTCTACGAACTACGTTTTTCCTGTCCAGACTCGAATATTGTAGAACGAGTAAGTTTCATATTAGATCTTGTCGATTTTTCCTGTCCAGACTTGAAGACTTATCTACGAACCACGAGACCACGAGTATAAATAAAACTGCAGGAGGCGTCGTAATCCAAATAGTTAATATTTTCTTCGGCTACGTGAAGGTCAAAAACCAAGACGCATAGTAAATATTCGACTGAGTGCTTTATATTTTGTGTTGTGTTGTAATTAAATTTTATGAAAAGATAAGTACCTACCCACATAATACCTATGTATTTGACTTGACTTTTGCCCGATTTGCCTGTTCCCATTTCGCCTAACCAATTAAAATTTCCCGATTTGCCTGACAAGCTCAAATTGTGGTATCGTTTCGCCTGACCATAAGTTGGAAGGTGCGTGCTTTTTTATCATAAGGGCCGTTTTCAAAATACATACAAAATTTGATTTATAAGGATGATTTGATTTGAAACAAAAAAAAAACTGCATTTATTGACATAATTAAAGTTTTGTACCAGTGTTTTTACATCAATCATTTTTAAATTTTCTAAACCATCTTGATAATTTTTCCTTTAAATCTTTTTTCATAGATATACTAAGTTCTTTTCTAAAGTAATGTATAGTTGAAATTATTACTGGAGTAATTTTAGTTTTTAAATATATTTGTTTTGTCCTGGCCGGTTATTGGGACACATACAAAAATTTCCAAATTCAAATAGTTTATTCGCTTTACGCTTCGTCAATTTGAAAAAATGTTTAGTTTTTATTTTGCTAACTTTTTACTATACTGGGTGCTCTATATTTTTTGTTTATATCAAATTAAATAACTATAACATTTTAATTTAATTTTATGTTCATTTCTTATTATTATTCATTTGTTAGTGTTGAGAATTCAAATAATTCTCAACGGTAGTTAAATTAAAATTTACCGCGCCAAATTTTCAATGCCCGATGAATATGCGCCAGCTCGGTTCCCTGTAAAAATGTGAGAAATAACGGTCAAGGATTATCTGCTTCTGGCGATACAGGACTGATGTGTCCCGAACGGCGTCAGTTATAAAGCAGTTTTACCCTAAAAAAAGTTATACTAATCACGTGTGTGTGTCTTAGTGTATATACCCCTGAATACACCCTTTTACATTGGCGATACCCTATATCCCAATAAACCCAAAGTACTTAACTCTTTTTAAAACGCTTTTAATTCGGTGGTGACGAGAAGCCGGTAACATATCAGAATTGCATCTCATATATCAGTGAAAGTACTATTATAAAAAGTGTGAAGTGCAGTGTTCAAAGGATTACATGTAAGCTTGGTACTGATATAATAAAAAAGTCTGGAAGTACCCTAAAACTTTCAAATCTGCCCCTAATTTTCTCTGTGAATTATACCACCATTTTAATAGCTAAGTCAATTAAGCATTGTTGCCAGATTGTGTGGTTGAGTCGCTTGGCTCTTATGTAAAAATATTATTAACTATTTTTTCCAATACTGAATATAGTAGTTGTTGTCCACCGCTTAATACAGTCCACTACTTACTTAAACTACGCAGTTTAGGCCGTGTACTGCACAGTTAGTAATAGATTTCTTTACAGCAAATACATATTTATTACGTGAGCAGGTCAAGAGAATCGCAACTATTTTTTTCCGTTTAACATGTAGTCAGGCAAAACGCTACCAAAGCGTACCAAATTTTTATGTCAGGCGAAACGGGAATATACCTTTGACTTTAACCTACTTCGGCTTTTAATAAGCTATTGTGGAAAATACTACAGAAGTAATTGAATACTTTTCACATCTGAAAATCGGGAAATGTGATTTTTTTCCTCTGTGCAAATTAGGTCTAAAAAATATGTTTATTATTTTTTCTGTTAAAGTTTGTGCACTAAAACCTGAATTACCCTCAATATTAAATGCCTTTACCAATTTTTGATATAGTATTTCTTAATTTTTAGGAGCCACAGAAGAGAAAACGATCTTCTGGTGCAAAATTTCGAGAGCAAGAAAAAGTTAGAGTCCAAGAAAGGGAGAAGATGGCTGGCACTATGAAACATTTGAGAAAAAGTCAAGTTTCCAACACTGAAACGATAGAGGAAGGTGAAAATACAGTTTCTGAAGCGGCGGCACCACCATCTTCTGCAACATGTGAACCATCAACATCATCATCACTTATCGAAAATATATTCTCTATAGAGTCGACCATCCCAACAAAGACGGCTACAAGTGACACTTCTGGCGATGAAGTTTCTACTGAAGCGGTGACTGAGAATACTAGTATTCTTATATCAGAGGACCCCGATTTATGGCCCAGAAGCATTACCAACGACGAAGTCAGAATACTGGTTGATCATGGTCCTCCTTTGATAGTAAACAATTATCAATTTCCAGCTAATAAAGACAACGACAAAAGAAAATTTTTAAGTAAGTACTTTGTCAGAAAACTAGGAAATGGAGAAGAAGCAAATAGAATTTGGCTCATTTACTCAGTTTCGAAAAAATCGATATTGATGGTTTTTCTGATAGGCAACATGTTAAAATTATATTATATTATATTAAAATTATAATAAAATTATCCACAACCGTAAACGATCATCTCTTACGGCTTTTAAAAACTGAAAAAAAAAATATTGGCATGACGTTCTGGAAAGAATTGTTGCAGTTGTCAAATTTTTATCCAGATAATGTACAGCGTTCCAAGGTTCTTCTGAAATACTTGAGTTTGATAATGGAAACTTCCTCAAAGCTGTCGAGATGATTTCCTCTTGTGATCCTGTGATGAGAGAGAGAACACATTAGTCAAGTGCAAAACTCTCAAACAAATTCGTTGAAAACGAAATTATTGAATTAATGTGTTCTGAAGTAAAAAATAATATTTTGAATATGGTTTGCAGTTCCAAATATTATTCAATAATTACCGGATACAAGTCATACAGAGCAAATAAGCCTCGTTTTGCGTTATGTCGTTCTAAATGACATTTCTAAAAAGGCTCAAACGCAACAGAGTTTCATAGCGTTCAACCCAATATCCGACTCGACAGGGGACGGGCTATTTGATTTTGTCGTTGGACTTTTGACAAATTTGAATTTAGATATTAAAGACATGAGGTCAAGGGCAGAGATTAGGGACATAAAGATTGGAAACGCAACGACCCCAGCAACGATGGCGTCATCTAGCGTCTCAGATGTTAACTACAGATCTACGTTGTTTGTAGAGAGACCAGTGTTGTCAAATATTTTTTTTGAGAGATCGTACGAGTAGAAAAATAGTATTTCGACAAAAAAATTGTACAATAAATGCATGCATAGCATAATATAACTTAAATTGAATGAAAAAATAAAAAAAAAAACTGGCATGATAATTTATTTATGTTTACAACGCAAAAAAAACTAAAGAAAATACATGAAACTTTAAATTAACATAAGTAATCAATGACAATCACTTGAAACTGATTAAAATTTTGAATACAAGCTTTTCTTATGCCGTGATAGTCGGTGTACAAAATTACCATGGTCAAAATCACGATAAGAAATTACGAACGGCCTATGAATCTTTGCAAGTAGTTTCTGATTTTTATTGTTTTATGTTCTGAAGTTGTTGCAGATATTTAAATAAACCATGGAGGTAGTATTCAACCTCATTGAAATAAACCTACTAAAAAAGTGAAGATCGTATTTTTACATACGATCTCACTGATGCAATCGTACATCGCCATCGTACAGAGAGTTAAAAAATCGTATAAATACGATTAAAATCGTACGGTTGGCAACACTGAGACAGACAGTAGACGTGGACAGCAGTGGACAGTTTGTAAAAATAAATGTCAGTTTTATGTATATCGAAGAATCCTGAATTTAAATTTAAAATTTTGAGTACATGATTGTGTTATCCTCTAGATGAACTAAGCGAAATAGTTGTGGCTGTTTTTGTGTGAAATTTAAGGACAGTAATTATATTTTGTAATATTACAATAAGTCAGAGAACGTATTGCATTGGTAACACATGCCACATGAACAAATTTAACCACCCCAATGTGGCTTGAAAACGTTAGAAAGAAGATTTGATATAGGAAGAAAAATATCTGAATTCCCATTATTGAATTTGCACTCAACCTTTTTAAATAAGATACCAAAAATAAGAACAAAAATGCAGTGTTACAAATAACAATCAAAAATTTAAAAATATTTGTCATGAATATAGATTTACAATAATTAATCGATAATAAGTAAGTGTACTATTCTTTTTAATAAATAATTTAGCGTAATTACATTGTTTAAGTTTATTTACAAGAACATGAGAGTGCAGTCGATATTTATGCAACCTTTATTATCAGGTTTTTGAATTTCCCGCTGTGTTGTTTGATATCGATGAAAGCGCCACATAGTGGGTCAGATGTTAACTGCGATAAAGCTGGTCGTTGTTTAGCATTGTCTTCTTATGGGCGTTTCCTATCTTTATCTCCCTTACCTCTGGTCAAGGGTATGATAATGGGGCGAATATGTGCGGAAAACATACTGGTTTACAAAAACGCATACTCGATGCTAATCCAAGGGCATTTTTTTGGCTATGTGCTGTACACTTGCAGTAAATGACGCTGCTAAAGTTTCAAATGAAATAGTTAACTTTTTCAAAATTGTCAAGAACTTTATGTGTTTTTCTCTTTATCCACAAAAAGGTGGGATATTATAAAAAAGCATGTCCCGAAGTTAAATCTTAAACCCTTAAGTGATACTAGATGGTCAAGTAGGATTGATGCTATAAGGCCGCTAAAGTTTCATTTAATTCAAATTTGTGATAGCCTTCTAGAAAATGATACTTTAACATAGAAGCTAGGCATAAAGCAAGTTCTATGCCATTAAGTATCCAATCTTTTAAATTTATTTGCAGTGTAATAATTTGGTATGATGTTTTATTCCAGATTGGCATTGTAAGCAAAATGATGCAAAGTGTAACGACTGATATTAAAGTGTGCCAAAACTATTTAAACAATCTAGTACTCAGAATTACATTGATGCTCTTGAAATTTATATAAAACAACTTCAAAAACAAAGTTTAGAAATTTTTTCAGGCGATATTAACATCAACTTACTTAAACAAGAGTTAACTGAAACCAACATGTATCTTAATATACTTCATTCTTATGGATTTATATCCTACATCAATAAACCTACTAGGGCCATAGCGACCACCAAATCTTGTATAGACCACATTTTCGTCAACAAAAAAAATAGTTTAAATAATATAATCAATATTGAGCATGTTGTATTCCAAACGAATCTTACCGATCATTTTACACCATTCATTCATATAACACCCATCAACAACACGTCACTAATACAATCTACCACTATTAATGAAGAAACTTATAAAAACATAAACTATAAAAAACTCAATAACTTATTAAGCAACGAAAAATGGAATGACGTGATCGACGAGACCGACGTTCAGATTTCATTCGATAATTTTATCAGGAAATTTATAAAATATGTTCAAAAATGTACTAAAATAAGTTAAAACCGTGGATCACAACAGCTCTAATTACTTCAATCCATACAAGAGACTCATTAAAGAAAAAACTAACTAAAAGCTGTACACCTGAACGGGAGGCATACTATAAAGAATATAGAAACAGACTTAATTCACTACTAAGAAGAACTAAAAATGATTACTACAAAAACAAACTTGGTGAAGCAAAGAATAACTGTAAAAAATTTGGGAAATTATAAATGAAGTAACTAACAGTAAAAATAAGTCGCGAATTGCAAATACTAATATTACTAATGAAAACGGTAATATTATCAAGAATAATGATGAATAGGCAAACATTTTTAATTACTTTTTTATAAATCTAGGTGACAATATGGCTAGAACCATAAAAAAACCGATCTGCCTCACAATTTTCTAAATGATATTGTCTTGGAGTCATCATTCTTTATAGAACCTGTGACAACAACAGAACTAATTATACTAATTAATAAACTAAAAAACAATTGTTCTTCCGGACCAGACGAAATTAGTAGTCAACT
The DNA here is from genome assembly GCA_927349885.1 of Psylliodes chrysocephalus. NCBI lineage: Eukaryota > Metazoa > Arthropoda > Insecta > Coleoptera > Chrysomelidae > Psylliodes > Psylliodes chrysocephalus. The sequence continues at coordinate 34,319,036 of OV651822.1, read as the reverse complement.
CATCAAACATATCCATACAAACATATTGTATCCATTGACTCATATCATAAACCTTTGTTTTACCCGTGGAAAATTACCTGTAAAATGGAAGGAATCAGTAGTTATGCCTATTTATAAAACTCACGAATTACAGACCTATCTCAGTGATAAATAACTTTGCGAAGTTATTCGAACAAGCTCTTAAAAAAAGATTAATAAATTTTTTAGAACACAATCAAATTATAACTCCAAATCAGTTTGGTTTTCTTAAAAATTGTAGTACTGAGGATGACGCGCTTGATCTCTATCAATCAGTTGCGAGGACCTTGGACGGATCAATGAAGTGCCAGGCGGTATTTCTTGATCTGGCCAAGGCTTTCGACACAGTCGATCATAACAAACTTATTGTCAAGTTGAATAACTATGGTATTAGGGGTATTGCTCTGGAACTTTTTAAAGACTATCTAACAAATAGGAAGCAGCGTGTAAAAATTGAAAATAAGTTAAGCTCCGAATCAACTGTAAAAATAGATCATTTTAAAAATTATAGAGATGATAATGTTTTCGAGGAAAAACTTGCTCAAGCTGGGGAACTAGCTACCGCTCTTGAGATAGAGCATTAAATACATCACAAAAGTATAAACCAAAACTCTTCGATTATGAACAGAGAGACAGCTCAAGATCCAAAAACAGCGTTTAAAATAAATTTATTTTTAAAAATAATTGATCAAACACTATGTTCTTTAAATAGTAGATTTGAAATGATAGCTGATTACGACAACGATTTTGGTTTTTTAGTGATATTTTCAAATTAAATGACGAGGATCTTTTAAAATGCTGTCGTGCTCTACAGCAAAAGCTAACTGATCAGAAAAAGGAGGAGGCTGACGTAGAAGAAAATGATTTATTTAATGAGATAAAAGCCCTAAGATTGTTTTCATTACCTGAAGCTTCAAATCTCCTCGATATTTGAACTTCATCTCTACCAAATATTACCATTTCGTTAAGAATCCTGCTTACTTTACCTATATCTGTAGCTTCTGGTGAGAGATCCTTCTCAAAATTAAAAATTATTTGAGGTCTACCATGTCACAAGAAAGATTATCGGGTTTGGCAATCTTAGCTGTAGAGCAAGAGATCCTCGATAAAATTGATTTTGACAATATTATAAAAGAATTTGCAGCATCCAAATCCAGGAAAAAACCTATTTAATTTTTGGATAATTGAATGTTTTATTTGTTAACTGTTTGGTTTGTTTTTTCGTTTGTAAGAATAAAATATTGGTTTTTGAAATATCTGTTTCATTACAAAATTAAAATAAAATGTGGTTTCGCAATTCGCTCAAATGTTAAACGACTACAAGAATATTACATCAAACCAGGAAATTTAAAAAACATAAGTAACAGCTTAAAGTTGTTTTTCTTCAAAATATTATTTATATAAGTACTACATATATTCAAAGGGCGCCAAAATATTTCCGGCACGCGGGCGGCGATAACCCTTGCGGGGGCCTGGCTAGCCGTAAGTGAATGTTTTTAACCATAAGTAAAAGTTAACTAATAGTAAATATATCTGATTTTCTGGTTATTAAAGCAGTTTTAAGAAACTTGTTTACTTGTGGCAGAAATACGTGTTTACTTATGGTAATTGATTTATTTTTTAAAATAGATAAAAAACCTATGGCAGTCGTATATTTTTCAAATAAATAATTTATTTGGCTCTGTTTTTCCGTGTAGTGTAATATCTGTAAGGTGGGGACAGCACTTAGGCCTCATAAGGCCTCTTGTGCATCCTTCAGGAGCATATACGACCTGCCTCTCAACTTGTCAAAACCTGCTGGTTCTCGCTGAGAGGTGTCTAGACAGCCATCTTCCCAGCTCATTGAAGTTCTGCAGGTTATTAAATTATCAAAAACCAGCTGGTTATCGCTGGGGGGTGTCTAGTGATAGCCAGCCTCTCTGGTCAGAGTCCTGCAGGTTAATAACGTCGCTTAAAGAGCTATTACTTTAAATTATCCACTTTATTTTAGTAAAATGGGTAGTGTGTTCAGTGATACAAGTAATTTATAAATTAAAATATATTTGCAAATTGCACAGTTTTGATCAGCATCCCTTGTATAACCTAACAAATATACAAACATTAGGATGTTTTACCTCATTAAAAATAAAATAAAAAAATATGATAGCATAAGACATCATAAAATTGTATTTTTTAATGGCCAATATAAACATAATTTTTATATTATTTATTTTGCCATAATATATTTTCAAACCTACGAACTGATTATTCTATGTTATATCAGTTTCGGTCTAAAATAACAGTTATATTATACCATGATATATTAAATGAAATTTCTAGACTTTATTATTCTATAAAATACTATCTTCCACTTGCACATTTTTTATTCCTTGAAACTTATTTTATCAATAAGTGGAATTCTCGGTGGAATTACTAAAAATTAGTTTTTATGACCTTAATCATCCATTTTATAACAATTAATAAATATTACTTAAATTTTCTAAAAAAAAAAAATGTAGGTTTGGGTTTCATTCAGAAAAGTCCGTATCTGGCGAATCGGCCATATTGGGTTGACAACATCCACGCCAAGTGATACCGTTTTGAATGTTTGAAAAAGATACTTATAGCGTCTCTCTACCTTATAACTCCATGGTCGTTAGTCTTAAAATATGGTCTGGGGTTCAAATCCCAAAATCAGAGCAGATAATTCATAAAATTCATTAAACAATATTTCTAATACATATACCTGAATAAAAGAGGAGTGTAGTAAAAGTTGGGATATAACATCACATTCCATAGGTGTACTTTGCAAAATAAGTTTCTATAATATAAATAAGGTAACGGCATATAAAATGGTATATACGCAGTTCATAGATTAAATTTTGAATAAAAAATTAAATTATTTACAAAAAATAAAAATAACAGTTATGCTTCCAACAAATTAAATTTAACCAATAAATAACAAGGAGGATTATATGCTTTTTATGGGGTTAAACTTTTTTTAAACTATTGGCATTAAAAGTAACACTTCAGTACCTAAAATCAAAGATTCAAAAATATAAAAAGTTCAAGAACTTTCTTTAAAAGTCACTGTCTTCACTATAACTACTGGTATCATTATCATTGTCTTTTTCAAAGTTTATTATCATATATTGTCTATCAAGTTTTCCATTGCTATATTCACTTTCCAAAATAAATTTTCCACCTTTTTAACATGATCAATGCATTTTCTCCAATGTTCTCCATTTACATCTGAAACTGCCTCCAAAAACAAATTTCGCACATCAGGTAATTTAAATTTATTGTTTCGAAAAACATTACCATTTAATTGTGACCAGGGGCCTATTTTATAAAACTACTTTGCAACTTTTCACTTTGCACTTTGCATATTTTAACAAATGTATGTTTCATAAAAGAGAATTTTGACGAGCTAAAAAGTATAATTCGGAAAGCAATTTGCAAAGTGAATATGAAAAATTAATAACCAGCAAATATTACTATATTATTTTATAAAACAAAAGTATTTTACACTTGTACATCTGCAAAGTACAAAGTGAAAAGTTGCAAAGTAGTTTTATGAAATAGGCCCCCGATCAGTTCAATGGGATTTAACTCTGCATGTTAAGAAGACAATCTGATAATTTCAATTCGTTTTTTTTTGGGGCATCTCGTCTATAATATATTTTTTAAATTTGTTTTTTGTTGCCTTGCTATTATGAGTAATTCTGTCTTCAAGGATTTAGTAGGACTGATAATATTTTTAGAATGAAGCCATTTTCAAATATCTTCTATTTTCCATCTTGTTGTAGGTAGTGACTCTTTTAATCAACTGTGGTAGAATGCATTATTCAAAACAATAACGGAGTTGGCTGGAATTTTTTTAATAATGCTCTCAAACCAATTTTCAAACATGGGCCATCCATTTCTTCATGGCACATTCTTTAACTTAAACATTAATAAACTATCTAGCGAAAATTCAGCGGTGCTTCCAATGTGGGTTATTATTAAAGGATTTCCTTTTCCTGCTGGATTTTTCAATCCACAAGAGATCCCTTCTATAAAGGCTTATTTTTAGTTTCGATGGAAGTATCTTGCCAAATTTTTGTCACTCTATGTCCAGCATTAACTCATGTTTCATCTAAATAAAACCTCGCGTCCGCTATTTTCCTTAAATAATCATGTGTCCTCGCAATGATTTCGTCTTTCTCTGGTAAAAAGCTGTTTCTGTCACGTTATTTGTATCGAAAAATTAATTTATGTAATATTTTTTGTAGATGAAAATATGATATATTTGGAAGAGTGGGGCTATTTCTTATTTCTGAGTCTAATTTTTTAAGTGTAGGAATTTCATTTCAAAACGAAAAAGAATGTACCATTTGCCTTATTACATTATTTACCGAAGTTTCAATAAAGGTCTTGTTTCTTCCTGGGGGCTTTTTCGGAATATGTCAAGACTTCTCCAATAACTGCATCTTCTTTAGTAATGTTGTAGGTCTCACATTTAGTGGCTATTTCATCCACAGAAAGTGAAACAAACTCTTGAAGATAATCCTTTGTGTTCACCTATTACGTTTATAATATATACTAATACAAAATTCTGAATTAATTAAAATACATACGATACGGCTATGAATAAATAAAGTCTGACTTATCTGTCGAAAAAAAGGTTTACTACAGTAAAAAACCATGATTAAATCTAAACGAAAACTTTTATTTGGCTCATCAAATGTATTAAAATTTTCATTTTAACTACAAATAAGCATTGAAGGATGAGGTATAAATAAATATCTACCTCTTAAACCTGTAGGTACTACGTTCTGAAAATTAAATTACTGCACTCCTTTCTTCTCTAGACTATAAATAATGAAATTGTAACCGCCAACTAGGATGAGGTTAAGTCACGCATTTATAACCCTACCAGACCCTCCGGTGAAGCTATTGATTTGTCACACCAACTAATATTCCTAAAACAGTGGCTATTAAGACCTAAAAAATTCATCATAGCTGGCGAGTACAATATCTCCAGTTGCTACATGTTATGCCTTATTATTAATGAGTAACCCTGTATTTATATGCATATACATATTGAAAAACAATGATAAGGTGACGCATTAGCATGTCTATTTTTAAAATTAATTTACTTTAAAAAAATAATTATATGAAATCAATTTTATATAGTAAATTCATCACTATAAGATTAGAACACATTGAAAGTGGGTCAATTAAAAAAATATTTTTTAATTATCTATTTAGACACGCTAAATGTTGTCTAGTCCAGGTTATTTAGGGCGACACCTTGTAATTACTTTAATTGTAATCAAATTTAAATCATTCATTCTAGAATGCACTGGTAATGAAGATGAAAGCGCTTAGATAACAATTATTCTAGAAAATACCGGAGGTTCCAGTCTAATGAATGGTGGATCCACAGATGTATGTTTTGTGATGTCTATGGTTCTGATTCGTACCAAGTTTTGGCAAATGCTCAAAGAATAATATAAATAATAATAAAATAGATTCAAATTGAAAAAAAAAACGATTATTTTATTAAATTGTTACAATAATATATTTATTTCTTCCATGGTTTGGTTAAACCTTCTTCAAAATGTTGCGCATTTTGATGTAAATAGGATTTATATTGTTCTACATCCGCAGGAGTATTAACAAACTGATGAAGAAATTTTAAAACAAGAGCATTATTAATTCTCATTGCTTGTTGAGGGTCTATTTTTTTCATAAATAAATTCAACCAATACCTGCTGATAAGGACAGTATCAGTCTGGTTTTCGTGTGTGCTCTGACTGAAATAAAAAAAAAAAACTGTATAAAATAACAGAACTTTACTAGCTGATAGGCAGATAATCTCGAATAATTATCATTAGATAATACAAACTGTACAAATATACAAAACAGTAATGGAGAGAGGACTAAGCGAACTCAGGGAAGACCCAGATTCACTGACAACCATAGATAAACTAATAAAACAAGATGAATTTTTTAAATGCACGCCTCTGTCAACACGTTGTAGTTCCCAGCATACTATTAGTTAACGCCATTATCGATTTTAGATTTTAGAATAAGTTGAAGCTGAAGCACAAATATAGCAGTATAAGAAAAACAAGAAATTAGTTGCAAACGTAAACCTAATAATTAGTGATGAACAATTTGAACGACTCTCGAAACGAAGAAAAACAATAAATAAATAAAAGTAGTCAGAAATTTAAGCCCTAAAGAGAAAAAGTTGTATTTTATTAATATTTGATAAGAGAAATTGTTCAATAAGACATATGTACACTTATTGTTTTTATAGGAAACACTGGACACCCAACAAAATATGGTTCATTTTTCCAAGAAAGGGGGAAACTACCTACTATTAATTTTACTTACAATTGTTATTTAATATGGAGCTTATGTATGTATCACTGTAAATAAATAATTAAAAAATATGTTTCAAATATTTCATTTTAATGTAAATATTTTTTTTTATATTTTTGGGGTTTTATTACGAAAAAAAACTAATATTTATGTTAAATACATTATTTTGATGTAAATATTAGTTTTTTCTTTAGAGTATGAATGCCAAAAAAATGTAAATAAATAATAAATTATATTTGAATAAACCGCGGTTGGCTCTTCTTTTTTTATTCCTCTCTTTTTTATTCTGCCTCTAACTGTCAAGTCAATCAGCCAGTGTAGTTCAAAAAAAATCCGTTTCATACTAATTCGCAGCACTATTTGTTTCCAAAAATTAACACGGGATCCGACTATCTTCTTTATTAATTTATCTATGCTGACAACGCATACACCTAATCATGCTTAAAGAATGATTCTCTTAAAGATAAGAGTCTTTATTATGACAGACAGGCAGTCAATCCTCAAAGTACTGCAAAGGGTAGAACTACAACTCAAAGTAATATTGGACTACCAACAGTAACGATTCCTCCAGGCACATGTCAGAACATAATAAAGTTAATCTTTAATGGGTGCCGGGACATGAGGGAGTGTTGAAAAACGAGAACGCAGACCTTCTTGCTAGAAGAGGGGGCTGAGAAAACATTTACTGGACAAAAACCCACGTGTGCTATTTAATGTTGACATGGTAAAGAAAACAGATAAATAGACAACACCATAAGTTCTGGTTGAAATTTCCTGGACTCTGGACTCAGGCAGTCCAAAATATTCATTTATCCAAGAGCAGAAAACCCAAAATACTAAAACTTAGCAGGAAACTAAAGTGACCCAAAGATTCTACAGAAGTTAAAGTATTACTGTAATGTTTGTCTCAAGATTTTGAAATATTTCTATTATACTGATATTTCATCTTAATTCTAACACTTATAATAAGCTTCAAAATGTATATTTGAATAATCTGTAAATATCTCATAATAAATATACATATTTTATGAATCATTTTTTAGGAGAAAGGTACGTGAAGAACCTCAACAAATATATTAAAATTTATATTTTTTTGTTTGTTTGTATGTATGTATTGTTTTTATTTTTAGAATATTTGCTTTATTTTGTATTACAAATTTGTATTTAAGAATGAGTTTTATTTTCTAAACACCCCGTACTACTGCATTAAAAAAAATGTAATATGTCATGAATATTCAAAATACCATGAATATAGGCAAACATAGATATCCTCAGTAAATCCAGAGAATATGCTATAGATATATTTTGGCAGATAAAAACATATCGTGGGTATATGTTTCATGGTGACCTTGAATGTACCTGCAATCTTCCCTGTACATATGCCATGGCGAATATGGCATATCCATGGAATATAGGAGTATGCGATTGAGATATACACTGAATATTCATGCAATATTTTTGTGCTGTCTAGGTTATGATCCATGTTATGACTCACATGATAAATCCATATCTCAACAGTATAAGTGACAATTAAAAAAGGAAACAGAAACATAATAATCAGAAATGATAAACACACATCAACAACGAATTACGGCTGCTAATAAAATAGAAAAGAACAGAAGATCGAAGAAAATATGGCCAATAAACATTCTCAATGAAGAATCTTAACAAAATATTCAAAAGATTTTTCATTATATTCAACTTTCAAAGAGCAGTTTGAAATTGAATTAAATCAAGAAATATGAATATATTTGAGTATCCAGGAGTAATATTTGGTTCTTAAAACTAGGTTTACTGTAGGGTGAAATAAGACGATTTTAATAACATCAGTATTCTGGGATTTCTGCGAAATTTTTTTGTCTGTGAAGAAGTAAAACAAAAAAGCATATATGGCATTATTGGATGTTTATAATACTTACCGAATAGTATACATCTCTCTATTATTCTTTGTCATAAACTTAGCCATTGCTTTGACGTTTGAATCTATATGAAAAGTTTGAGTATTGACAAACAGTAGTGGTATATCGACAATTTCGTGGATGTTTTCATTTTTTATAGGGAACATCCACGGATCTAATAACACGGTTTGTCTGAAAAACAAAAAAAGATAATTATAACGTTATGGCAGTTCAAAAAAACTCTTACTTAATCTCTTTTCTCTTAGGTAAAGTATATAAAACTGTAGCCGCTCCAAAAGAATGACCAAATAGCGTAAAATTATTAATATCTATTTTGCCTACTAGATCATCCAAACGAAAATTATTATCTTTTCTTTCTTCAACATCGTCCAAAATATTTTTTGGTACTGTGCCGCTATTCAACCTCTTAAAAAAATCGATTGTCTCTATGCATTCTATAGATCTTTGTTTTATTTGTGCATTTCGTTTTTCATAGTGGTTTTCCCCGAATGGTATATGTTGAAAATCTATAACAGTCTTCTTATTCTCTGCAGCATCTTCTTGGCTGCTATAGTAATAGGTGTGACAAGAGGAATTGTCCCTAAAATATATTGTAAATTTCGTTTTAAATTAGTACATAATTGTACGAGGAATTATTTGAGGACTCGTTCCTAATAGCCATATAACCAAAACCAATAAAAAAGAAAAAAAGGAATTCGCTTTTCAAATGACCAGGATCTGAAAAATGGGTGTGTAAGAGAATAATACTGGCGAAATGAGCGTCACAAAAGAATTTAAGTTTGGTCAAGAATAAATTGGGGTTTCATGGTGAGTACGTGTTATAACGAGGACTTACAAAGCGAGAGGCACATCGACCTATTTTATTTGGATAGAAGGTTCTTATCTATGAGTCGACAATGACATAGTGCAGTTTATTACGCAAGACATTATTATAAGGCTATTAAGCCAATAAAAATACAATAATTTAATAGTTGACAGAACTGTTAAGGAGACTTGAATCCTAGAGTGAATTGTCTGTTCTGTATAGCTTGTTGGTAGAGACAGTGTTCGTCGAGAAAGGTTTTTATGAGCAAATCCGGACACTATCTTTTGGCCAAATCGAGTCGAGTAATAAAGGAAAAGAACTGGAAAGATATTTTAATAAATTCCTCCACTTTTCATAGAGCTTCTTAAGCTATTAAAGATCGTTTTCTGTGCCCAACATCGTGAAATGTCCTCAAATGTATTATCATTCTTACATGAAACATTTGGGAAAATAAATGATCCTTTTAGTACTTACCTATGTTCTAAGCATGCAACCAAAAATCCATGTGATGCTAAGTCAATGGATATTTTGGAATACAAAAATCGACTACCTCCTAAGCCATGAGAAAAAATTATGCATTTCATATTTTCCTCGGTCTTTACTTTTTCTCCATACAAAACTGGTATGTGATAATTACCTGTAATATAAATCAAAACATTCTGCATCAAAATGGCATTATGTATCTAAAAAGGTATATTAAAACTAGCGGGTCAAAACAAGAACAGTAAAATTAGTAGCGGATAATCCTATAGGGAAAACCATCTAACAATCTCTTGCAAAGAGAACCATCTCTTTTGTCGTGCGAGCCATTCTCAAGCAGTCCAGCTCTGATCTTTATTTACGATATCGCCGTTCAGCTGCCCGCCTGTGTTTCACTGCCGCTGGCGGATCGAGACTGGAGAAGTTCGTTTGCATGCATGCCTACGCCGACTCGTAGAGGAAGGGTTTCTAGAGTCCAGAACATTAATATACTTTTAGGACATAATGTGTTTGTATATAAATGGATTCTTTTGCAGTTACTTAGTTTAGTTTAGAGATAAATATTATTGAGCAAAGATAAATTGTTAAAGTAAATATAATTAAATATATTTTTGATTACAAAAAATTAATTATAAAATGAGTTGGTGTTTAAAATAAACACTATTTTAAGCAAAGTTTATTCATTTCTCTGGAAGATCAAGATTAAGCCAAAATTAGAAAAATTAAAGATTCGTCGATTGTTCCATAGCAACATTTTATTTTACAATATTTAGAATAGAGTTTTTTCCAAGAACAATACAATATATGGTCAATGAATATTCTCATTACAGGATTCAAAATATGAATTTATAAAACAAGAAAGTTATTCTCCATTATTTTATCGCATAGGAATATAAAATCATATAGGTACGTCGCACGTATATAATACACACTTTATTGAACTTTTCCTCTTTATTAGCTTCGCTCGCAAGCCCGACTCGGCCATACACAAGGGCGTTTTCAATATAGTGTAATAATTGGCATTATTATAGTAAAATCTAAAGAATGGCCAAAAATTTTAAATCCAATAAATATTTTAAGTAAATACAATAAACCAAACAACTATATTATTACCCCAGTCATTGGCTTACACTAAACCAAAGAATTATCCATGATATTCTTAAAAAATTAGTTAACCTGTCACGAAGGATTTTGATTTACATAGAGAGTCGAATAGGTGAATGGATGTTCCTTCAGGACTCTATTGCTGTCCCATCCCTTAATAGTGTAACGCTTGTTTAATTTAAAAATAGTTTATATATTAAAAACAATTTATTTATAACGTACTAATTAATTTATATAATACTTAGGCGCTATTATAACTCACAATTCTAATTTATTTATTACAATTTGCCTTTACTATCCAACACTTAAATTGAAACTTTTCGTCTACCGACAAAGTCGCGCTATTTATACAAAAATGTATCGTCCTAGAAAAGAATCAATCCTGCTAGAAGAATCTCGAAGCGTTCGTGCATACCTAGATAATTCCGGAAATGTTTCGATCAAGAGTCAGGTGCCAGACACAACGTCGCGCTAAAGATCGAAGAACAGAGTCGGCTCAGGTGTTCGCACGACATTGTCCCCTTCTTAAGAAATAGTTCCACCTGGAACTAAAACTGAATGGTTGTATCTGCAACTGAATCCTCTTTTACAATTTCCAGTTGCATGGAAGTAACAAAAGGGACGGTCTTCGCTATAACCTAAACACTATGGGAGAATGGCTGCAGTCCAATATTTGGAATTCGGTATCTTGGAAGTTGGAAGAATACTTCCACCATGTTTCTAATGATCCTCCAATCTAGCTGGTTGCACTCAATCTTGGCATGGCTAGTGTCTGTACATTGGACTCCAATACATGCTACCTCAAACTAAGCAATGCCTCCCATACATCATGATTGTTCAAAGATGACAAACATTTTTTAACAAGATACGTCAGTTACTCTTATAACTAGGGTTGCCAGACGTCACGCTTTTGGCGTATTTGCCACGATTTTTAACTTGCTTGTACGCGCAACGCCACAGTACGAAAATGCCACGCTTTTGACAAAAATGCCACTCTTTTTATGCAAATGCCACGCTTTTTAATTTAAAGCCATAGAGGAACCGGATTTATACAAAAATAGATAACTCTCCGGACAAATGACCCTAGTATTTACGAGGAGTTTTTTTTTAGAAATTTCACAAAAAATGGACCTGATTATATAAAAATGCTTGGTATTTGAACCTAATGCTCTGTCGTCACGGTTGTCACGCTTTTGACTTTCGGAAATCTGGCAACCCTACTTATAACCCACCCTGTACATACAATATGAAAGTTATTTTTTGAATCGACTCATCTTCACTAGCAAACAACAAGACGGTTAAAAAAATTCAAACTACATCTCTCTTATCATATAAGTCTATCTCAGTAAATGTTCACAAGTATTAAAAATTAAAAAAAAACCGACTTCAAAAACGTGCACATGCCATCACCACATCTTAACCAAATTTCTATGGGACCACCCCTGAGGTACCCCCTTACCACAGAATAATTATATCCCCCTTACTAACAAAAAAAGAATCATATAAATCGGGCAAGGTGGTAAAGCATTATCGCTAAACATACATAAAAAAGAAGAGTTTGAGGATTTTCTCATGGACCCAATTATAAGATTTTGACCAAATTTATATGGGACCACCCCTGAAGTACCCCCTTTCTAAAAAAAAGAATCATTGAAATTGGACACCGTGTTAAAGAATTATCGCTGAACATACCTAATAAAACATATTGCGACGAATTGAGAACCTCTTCCTTTTTAAAGTCGGTTAAAATATAAAACAACAAGCCAACGTTCGATTCCATCGACCAATAGCGACCCGACACCTTAAGTCACTAGAACTTGACAAGGGCAAAAGGTTGATCAGCGCTGTTTTCGAGTTTACACAAGTCATATTCATTCTCACACTTGACCAGTAAGGTTCATTATTTGATCTCTGCCGAAATCAGTACAGTGAAGTAAGATGTTATAAAGCGACGTTTAATTACCACATATGTAAGCTACCAATTTAAGTACAGTGTAAAAATGTATCAGAGTTTAAATAAATAAGTAAAAGGAAGGTACATTTTTAATTTCAACCAGTGGAAGTGAATTCAAAATAATTACAGTCCATAGCCGAAGGAAACCCATCTACATGACAATTCTATAACCCGAGACAATGATAAGTCGTTCGATCGCCAAAGTGTTCTTTGTTACCAGATAGAAAAAGTAACGCTATCCATCTTGAAGTTTCAATGTTTTTCCACGGGTTGGTAACTAATTTTGAAGTTCTGGCAATCGATAATTTCTTCCAAGAGAGGGTCGGGTCATTTTTGCAGCTGGTTTACATCTTTTTCATCGTCATGGTCACCCTCAAATGGCGCCAGCCGGTTTTGATGAACTACCTTCGGTTTACCGTTCAGGATCTTACTTATACGGTAAATGACATTAATTTTTTTCTTAATGAGGTACAGACCTTTCCAACACCTTTGAAGTTTCGGAGAATAACCCTTTTGTCTTTTTGGGTCATGGAGCAAGACTTTGTCGCTTTCCTTGAAACATCCTTCTCTGACTTGGATATCGTATCGCTTCTTCATTATGCCGCTGGCGAGTTGAAGATGCGAGCGAACTAATTCATGCATGTCGTCCATTTTCTTCGTAGCTGGATCACGTAATCTTCACTGGCTATGTCTTCTCCAGGTCGGCATTCAAACTCGAGGTCGCATAGTAGTCTCATCTCACACCCAGCGGATCTATATGCCATTGAGAAGAGCGAGAGATACTCATCCCAATCTCGCTGATGGTTGAAAATCACTTTTGTTAGGTATCTGCCAATCGTCTTATTCATTCGCTTTACTTATTTTATCCGACTGTGGGTGCAATCAATTCCGTAGTTCTGGTATTCTTCATGCCTAGTCTGTCACAGATTCCTCGGGAAAGCTGACTTTCAAAATGTTTCCTTGGTCACTGTGGATCTCCAAATCTACTGATAAATTCATTTATTAACACGTCTGCAACAGTTGCAGCTTCTAATTTGGAATGGCGTAGATTTCAACCCACTTCGTGAAATAATCCATAACCACCATCATGTATTTATTACCATCCTCGATCATGGAGAATGGTCCAGCAATATCTAAGGCAATCCTCTCAAATGGGCTACCGACGTTGTACTACTTCATGGAGGCCTTCCTTCTTCGTTGGGGTCCATTACTTATAGTATATTTCTTACACCAGTTCTTTACATTATCGGAACTGTTCATTCAATAAAACCTTTCACGAACTCTCTGAAGGGGTTTCTTAACACCGAGATGTCTTCCTGATGGGACTATCGTGTATCTTCGGCTACTCTCGTCTTTGGATTGACCAACTGTCTTCTGTTTTCGCCTCTAACCGTCAAACACATACTCTGTGATTGTGCCAAGTACTACGCGGATCGAATAAATTACGGATTTTCACACATCATTGCCGTATCAGTGTCGTATCAGTGTCGTATCAGTGTCGTATCAGTGTCGTATCAGTGTTGTATCAGTGTCGTATCAGTGTCAGTGAAAAATAAAATATCGTTGCAATAGTCTCAAATCGACCTGTTCATCAGAGCAGTCCGACGTAGTGAAGTTTTTTACTATCAGTGCTGCTTCAGTGTCCGTTTCGTGATTTTTATTAAAGTCGGTAACGATAGTTTTGTGTATTTCACTGACGAACTGACGAAAACTCGATGAATTTGCGTTTGAATAGGGATGAAAAACTAATCGAGTTGCCCTTCTATTTTATGAAACAATATTTTAAAACAATTTTGAGACATTCTAAAATATTCAAAAAATTTCGTTTCATCGTCCACCAATTCCTTATTATATAGGGTAAAAAATTCTCCTTCACTTTCTCGTTTCTTCCAAGCTTTATGTGCCCATTTTAGTTTGTTTATTTGATTTTCTTTATGTTCATTCATCATCAGTAAAACAAGTCATCTTGCACGAACTTCACTGAATGCACACCGAACCTACTACGTGTGTGAATTGGTATCACTAATCGATACTGACTGGTACTGATACTGAACTGATACAGCACTGATGTGTGTAAATAAACCTTAAAGAAAGTGAAAGATCCTTAAAATTTCTTAAATTTATGAACATATGAAACAAACTCTAAGATTAGGCAAAAATGTAACCCCTTTATCCTTTTCCTTATACAGTGCTTCTCAAAAGTCCCCTCCCCCCTCTTTTCTTTTAAACGGTGATACTTAGACTGATGAAATTTGGTGGGT